>CM076974.1:51760008-52017508 GCA_039105355.1 Benthosema pterotum
CCAACAGACTAATGGTATCTGTCAAAACGATAGTATATAAATAGTGGAGTTTTCCTCAAATGTTCTTCTTTTGTTGTCACAACTGCTGGTTATGCTAATGCTGTGCTAGCACAGCAATCACATAGATGTTGTCAGAACTGCTATAGTTATGCTAATGCTGTGTGCTAGCACAGCAATCACACAGCTGTCAGAGGGTGGAGGGGCGACATTGAGGGGCAGAAACTGCAGTCAGAGTTTGTCCCTGTTTAAATAAGATACTTTAAGCATACCCTCGTGCAGTTTTAAACCATTGTACAGAAACGTCTAAAGTCTCTGCAATGTTTATGCATTACTATTACACAAAACAATCTAAAATAAAGGGATTTAAGATCACTAAAGCTGTGCTGGGCTATAGAACAGCCGCCATTAGACCTCTGTACTTCCCAACAATGGGATCTCATATTCATGTATTATGAATGACTGGGATTGGCGAGACTGCTTCCTTTGGCCAACCAATCAAAATGGTGCACTGCTGAGTAAGCCAACTGCTGATTGGCTCTCCCCGGTGAAGTGAAGACACTGCCAAAATTCGTAACTTTTTGAACTGTGTTTTTTTTAAACTGTAGATGTGTGGTGTTGTACTTGAACAGCAGATGTCGCCGCAATCGTTGTTGTGCAGACCACAATATTTATTTTGCAGAGGTACAAAAGGATTTTGCAGTGATTGAAAGCTGCAAATACAAAAAATACAAAGCTCACCACTGCAAAATTGTTTTCTACACCTGTGAAATTTTGCAGTGATACAAACAGCAAATACAAACTTACAAATAGTTTTCTACACATGCAAAATTTGACACGGATTATTTTGCAGATATACAGAAAAAAATTACAGATACTAATTAATACTGGATTTATTTTGCAGAGACACGGAGCACAATTACAGTTACGGATTCAAAATTACAGTTCAAATTAATTTTGGCATGGTTTTAATTCCATACCCAGCAAAATGATGGAAAGTTGGTGAACCAGGTGTAACTCTTTGAGAGTGTAAAAATGAAACCAAAAGGGACCCTTGCGGGTCCACCCATTGACACACATTTATTCTCTGATGGCGGAAGAAACCGGAAGAAATGTGATTTTTTTTTTTTTGCCTGCATACTTTAGACTTGAGAAGAAGTTCTGAATCAAATTATTTGATAACAAATGCACCCGCAGCTGTCGACAAATGTGGGTGCGTGGCCTGAAACATATAAAACTTTAATTGCATAGACATAGTTAACACGATAAGCACCCGGGAATGCCAGATTCTAGTCTCCCACGGTAGATTCTAGTTCCTCTCAGTAGACTGTAGTTTCTGAAGTTAGATTCCAGTTTCTGACACTAGATTCTAGTCCATGACACTAAATTCTAGTTTGTGACACTAAATTCTAGTCCATGGCATGAGATTCTCTTTCTGTGTCAGTGATGCTTAACATATTTCATTGGAAGGACCCCCCAGAAATATCTATTATTTAGCTGCAGAACCTCATCTAAAAAACATGTTGTTCTAGGGGATCTCCCAGAAGCAAAGATTTGAGTTAAAAAATGTTTGCTTCCAAAATAATGTATTCAAAGATTTGCACCACATTTTCACAATTTTTCAAAAATAGCAGAACTACAAGCTCATATCGCGCCACTCGGTGGCGCGATATGAGCTTGTAGATCTGCTATTTTTCGACAGCTAAGACACCAAAACGTGTTCGGTACACAACTGGTTAAGTCAGCGTTCCCGTGACCGTTTCCGTCCAGACTGAGACGTTACAGGAATCCGGCTTCCAAAACCAGAAGACTGAGAAAAATCATTTTTCCCCTCCACAGTTGTTCACTTGAACTCTAACCTCCCCAGTGTCTACCCACAATCAATGTAACAAGCTTTGAGTGGACTTGTGCTTGTCATGGACTTCATGGACGTGGTCTGACTCTCTCGAGTGGCACTTATTCGGGCTTTGTGCAATAAGGCTCGTGCAATATGGATTGTGCAATATTGTCTCTTAAAGGGATCCCTGGCTAATAAGACAAATATGCCTTAAACACTATACTTGCCTTCTATAACTAAAACATGCAGATAAAAACACCTGCAATACTTTACTTCTTTCATAAATAGAGAATATTTCACTCAATAGGTGGTGCTGCTGTCGCAGGTTGATGATGTCATATGAGCATGTGCATTCTACATTCCATACAGTAGAGCCAGACCACACAAGGACATGTGACATCATCATCCTGCGACAGGAGCAGTTCCTGTTGAGTGAAATATTCTCCATTTATGAAAGAAATAAGATGCCAATGGTGTTTTTATTTGTTTATTTTAGTTATATAGGGAAAGTATAATGTTTTAAGCGATGTTTTATCTTATTAGTCAGGGATCCTTTTAACTATTCTGTTTATTACATTTATTATATTTATTACTTACTGCTTACTTAACCCTTGCACTTACTACTGCTCTACCTACTTCAGTACTGTCTTTTTTGCCCTGATGGGATGCAAAAATACTTTTCGTTGTACTGTATTTATACTGTACGTTGACGATAAATTTAATCTCATCTCATCTCATCTCAGACGCACATGACGTCGCCGGGCTTCATCTTAGAGGTGGCTAACATTAGCCAAAACAAGGAACTGACGGTCTGGAACCTACAGCGCCTAACGATAGTACCGCTATGGGCCAGGGGTTGACACTAAGGTCTCCGAGGCACTTGCCCATCAGGCAAGTGCAAGTCAGGTTCTACTTGCCCTCAGGTCATGGTCACTTGTCCCCCAAAAATATATTGTAAATTTTGCATTTAAGTTTAGGGGTTTTCAACACGTGGTCCCTGAGAGGGTTCCAGGTGGTCCCCAGCTAAGTTGGTTAACCAGATGTAACTCTTGAGAACGTAAAAATGAAACCAAATGGACCCTGCGGGTCCATTTGGTTTCATTTTCACACTCTCAAGAGTTAAAATTCATCATCTTAATTAGCCCAGGTCGTAATGACCACCTTCAAGACAATTTGCCCGATCGGGCAACCAGGTAGCAGTCTTCACTTGCCCACCATTTTTTTACTTGCCCCGGGCAAGCGGGCAAGTGTTAGTGTCAAGCCCTGTGGGCCGTCAAAAGCGAGCCCTTTGATTAGAATTTTATAGCTTTTGATTTAGATCAGGAGTTATCAGTGCTTAAAAGGAACCCTGCATAATGAGATACATATGTGCAATACATTGTACTTGCCCTCTATAACTATAATTGAACATTTAAAACACATAGAATAAGCTCCTTAGTTTAAAAATAGTTAATGTTTTTTATCCCATTAGTGTTATTATTGATGCTTATACCTGCCTAATAAAAGTCCTGTAACCAAAAATGCTATGGGTGCGACTTCATCGCCCGTGTCGCTTTGAAGTCCCACCCATACCATTTTCGCCTGCCCCCCCCAATTGGGAAATGTTACATCCGCCCCTGCCGTAATCTGTGTGCTTGGATGTGGAAAATGAAAAAAAGTCCCTATATCCTTCGTTCGTACTGCATCTCGGTAAACCAATCACTGGCACGTACAGTATTACGGCCAAAAATAGCAGGTCTTAGCTCATAGATTGGCTATTTTCACCACAGGACACCACCACCACCACCAGTGCCGTATGCCCCAGGATAAATTACGTTCCACAAGTTCCCCGTTCCGCCGCGGCCAGCGTTGCATTTTCTTATCATTTAATTGAGTCTCCTAATCAACTCACGGTCGCACACACAAACACACAAAGGGCGAGCGCGACGGGACACACATAGTGCACACGGTTGCATGTGCATGCAATCATCGTGCCTGTGCATGCGCGTGCGCGCACACACACGCACCCACAGTGATGGATTGGTGAAGTGATTGTTACGAGCAGCTGATGTCATTAACATCAATGACTGGCCTATAGCGAGAACTGTTGGATTCTGGGAAGGAGATGGGGGAGAGAGAGAGAGAGAGGGAGAGAGAGAGAGAGGTGGGGGGTGAGAGAGAGAGGGGGGGAGAGAGAGAGAGAGGGAGGTAGAGAGAGAGAGAGAGAGAGAGAGAGAGAGAGAGAGAGAGAGAGAGAGAGAGAGAGAAAGGGGGGGGAGGAAGAGAGAGAGAGAGAGAGGGGAAGAGAGAGAGCGAGGGGGAGAGAGAGAGAGAGAGAGAGAGAGAGAGAGAGAGAGAGAGAGAGAGAGAGAGAGGAGAGAGAGAGAGAGAGTTTTGTTCCAAAGTCCATTAGTAGTGAAGAGAATAAAGTATAATATCATATGGCTCTACAACAGGGGTCGGGAACCTACAGTATGGCTCACAAGCCACATGTGGCTCTTTTGGTGACTGCATCTGGCTCACAAGGACCGCATGAACCGGCACCGGTCACCGGCGACTGTGGCTCAGGAGGTAGAGCAGGTCGTCCAATGACCCGTGGGTCGGCGGTTTGAATCCCGGCTCCTCCTGTCTACGTGTCGAAGTGTCCTTGGGCAAGACACTGAACCCCAAATTGCCTCCAATGAGTTGGTCGGTGTGAGCTGGCCACCATTGGTGTGTGAATGTGTGAAGTTTAGGACGCTGGCATTGACTGTTCGCCGCTCTACTTCCCAATGTATGAATGAATGGACCATTGTAAAGCGCTTTGAGCACTTGAAAAAGCGCTATAAAAATGCAATCCATTATTAGAAAGCAGATTTGCCGTAATTTCAATGGGAAAGCGGCAAATATACACGGCGGCAAGTATCCAATCTATTTATCTATCAATCGGCAAGAACTATTCACGATCGTACCATCATGATGTCAAATCAAATTGAGCCAATGCATGTACACGACATAAATGCGGCATCTTTTTTCCCCTATCACTTTCGATGAGTCAACAGGTGTAAGCACTAAGCAATCTATCAGCATGTCTGTGCTGTCGCAGTAGGTAGGTATGTGGCATTGATTGAAAAAAAAAAAAAAAAAAATACTCATCATTGGAACAGCATAAGAATGGTATTAAAATAATTGTACTTAAAGTGTGTTGAAATTGGGGGGGGGGGGGTTTACAGGCATATGCCGCGTCTGCCCCTAAACCAGGGGTTTTCAACCTTTTTGACTCCAGGGACCACCCTTTATTCAGCATTTGAGCCACGGACGGACCACCATTTATTCAGCATTTGAGCCACGGACCACCATTTGATTACATTTTCACACCAAAGACCTAAAATTTATGAATTATTTTGATTTTGTCCACAATTCCAGGCTATTAAGTGGTGCTAATTCAGATGATGAATATTTTAACTCTTGAGAGTGTGAAAATGAAACCAAATGGACCCGCAAGGGTCCATTTGGTTTCATTTTTACATTCTCAAGAGTTACATCTGTGGTTAACAATCTTTCCATCATTTAGCCTGGGGACCACCTGGAACCCTCTCAAGGACCACTGGTTGAAAACCCTGCCCTAAACAGATGAGGAGAAAATCCCAAAATTTAAAACATAGGCCTATTGTACAGCTCTCTTCTCTCTCTCATTTAAAGTACTGTATTTGAATTCAGTTCAATTAAAAGCTTACTGTCATTCCGTGTACCTACACATTTAGTGAAGTTGCATATAAGCGCAATCCAAGAATCTGTCACCAGCAACTACGCAGCAGAAATGTCAGATGTCCGGTCTTCAGCCGCTACTTAACCGATTTTTACATTTCCAAGTTAAAGATATCCAAGCATGTACTGTATTTGCTGTTTCTATGTGACACGCTGGCCTACTATAATGTAGTATAAGCCTATGGCAAGGAATGGCATTCATTGATCAAAACGAAATACTTCTACCCAACAGCAGCAACATATTGGATATAGTTTCTCTCTTATTCCAAGTAGCACGTCGTTGGGAGGTAAGAAGAAAGTTGGGCAAAGTTTTGAGAAGCGCTGCTGTAGGGACTGTCTAAAAATGGAGGCACCAAAAAAAGTCCAACAGACAGGTTAGGAATCATCTTCCAGCCAGGAGAACATGTACTTTATGTGCTGAGCAAGTGCAACGATCGATTTGATCTTTAGATTTTGGTGATATGGTCGTGTGTGCAAGTACTGTTAGACATATACTAGCCTAGGGGCCGGTGAGTCACTACTGCAATGCAATGCACTTTCTCCTGACTTCTGTGGGTGTGTGCGCGCGCGCGCGCGCGCGTGCGTGCGTGCGTGCGTGTGTGTGTGTGTGTGTGTGTGTGCCTGCCTGTACACACACGTGTCAGTCGGCCCTTGCAGCAGGGGCGAATCTAGCATTTCCCAATGGTGGGTGGGTGGGGGGGGGGGGGGGGGGGGGGGCAGGAGAAAATGGTATGGGTGCGGCCACACCAATGCCACACCCATGCCATTTTCAGTTACAGGACTTTTATTAGGCAAGTAAAGCATCAATAATAACATCAGTTGAAGTTGCAACAGACACGCATCATGCATAAAGCTATAAAGGTCTGTTTTTTGGTTTTCAATGAATTTTGGTTTAGTTACAGTGCGACAACTGTAGTTAGTTAGTAGCAGTAGTATCATTTTAAATATAAGCACTGAAATATCTTGGGTTGTTTTGCATGCCATCATGTTTGGTCGGGGCAGACTGGGCATTTAGGGGGGCATTGCCCCCCCATGCCCATGCCTAGATCTGCTCCTGCTCTGCAGGCCTGCATGTGTGTGTGTGTGTGTGTGTGTGTGTGTGTGTGTGTGTGTGTGTGTGTGTGTGTGTGTGTGTGTGTGTGTGTGTGTGTGTGTGTCTCCTTGTTATTGACTAGACCTTGTCCATCGTGTCTGTCTGAAGCCAGTCATGGATTTGTCCGACCAACCAGCAGCCTCACGGTGTCGCGTTCCACCACTGTCCCTCTGGTGCCCTTACTGCTGCTCCTACAGAATGCATATGCATATGTCTGTTGCAACTTCAACAACAACTGATGTTATTATTGATGCTTTACTTGACTAATAAACGTCCTGTAACTTCCCGCCCCCATACCATTTTCTCTTGCCCCTCCAACATGCCCCCCCCCCCCCCCCCCAAAATGGGACATGTTACATCCGCCCCTGGTGTGTGTGTGTGTGTGTGTGTGTGTGTGTGTGTGGTGTGTGTGTGTGTGTGTGTGTGTGTGTGTGTGTGTGTGGTGTGTGTGTGTGTGTGTGTGTGTGTGTGTGTCCGTCCTTGTGCCTCTCTAGCTATAGGGTGACCAGATCAAAACTGTCCATTTGAGGGACAGAAGCATTACATGTGCGTGACAAGTGGGGACACTCGTTTTGTTACAGTATGTGAAGTGTATTGAGCTTGCAGATCAGCTCTTTTGATAGGACAGTACAGTGCAATGTAGCCCCTCTATAGTGAACACCAGGGAAATAACAGATTCCTAAAATTGTTTTTTAATACTTAGTACTGTCATATTGTGTCCCTAAAGCTCATTTCTAATGGTTTGAGCCTCTCCACCACCGATATAACCAGTCCTTGCCATTTCTTTATGGACAGTTTAGCTGCAGTACCACTATGTCCTGAGGTGGTGGGGGCGCTGATATGCAGGATATTTTATAGTAGAGTCATTATAATACTGATGCTAGATAAAACCAGGCTTGTCAATCCATATCGATTCATAAAATAATTCAAACAATATATACAAAGTGGAAATGGAAATTTGAAACGGAGGACTGAAGGAGAGGAGAATTATACAAAGCAGGATGCATTGATGACATCATTATGAGGCCAAAATCAAACCAGCTGTTCCTGAGAGAAATTTACAGTAAAACTCCTATATGATATGAAAGACTGGTTGTTCAAACTAGATCATTTGTGGGGATAGAAAACACACACATGGGAGCACCAAACACACTAAAATTAAAAAGTTGAACTTCATGTTATTCACAGTTTAAAAACACATCTATAGCAGGAAAAGACAACAGAAAGCCAAACATTAAAGGGGAATTCCACCCATTTTCAACATTTTACTATGTCATTGATGTACCCTCGAGGTGTTGGATGGACATGATAAAAAAGTTCCCCCATTCTGTGTTCCCAAGAAATGGAGGTCTGAAGAAAACCACTAACATGGTGAAACATCTTGATGACATCATCAAGATGTATTTTCACCATGTTAATGGATTTCTCTAGACGCTTCTTTTTTCTGAGAGCTTGTACGCTCTCAGAAATGGAACCAAATTAACCTGTTAGGGTTCATTTGGTTGCATTTGTACACTCTCAGAAAAAAAAAAGAAAATGGGTGGAATTCCCCTTTAAGGCATTTGAACACTGAATTCTGTCAGTCACAACGTGGGACAGACAGACAATTTGCGGGACACCTGACAAAGTCTCGGCAACGAGGGACTGTCCCACGCAAAGAGGGACATCCGGTCACCCTATAGTATATAGGTAGGGTATATATGAATGAATTTCACGGGGGGTGGCCTCGTGAGAGCAGGCATGGCCCGCTTGCGCTCATTAAATGGTTCTCACCGCGATGTCAATCACAACGGCATGGCTTCCTGAATGACCTGCAGTGAATCCAACTACTAAATGGTCTCTGCAGGGTCTGCTGGCGACCGGATTACTGCCAGTTACTGTCAGCCTGCACGCACACGCACGCATGCGCGCGCGCACGCACGTGCACACGTGCACACACGCACGGGATGTCACCGAATGTACCGAAAAAACAAACAAACATTTTTGTTTGCGCCCGTTCATTCAATATTGCACGTTCTAACTAAGTGTAACTCTTTGAGAGCGTAAAAATGAAACCAAATGGACCCTAGCGGGTCCATTTGGTTTCATGTTTACACTCTCAAGAGTTAAAATATTCATCATGTGAATTAGCCCAAGTCTACACAACTAGAGAATGTAGAAGATTCTTGGTCATTTTGATCTGTATGTTTGTGGTCTGTTGGGGCTAAAATGCTATCGTATATATTATTACTGACGTTGACTGAGGATTTGGCCTGCGTGTGCCAGGACATCTAGTGGTCAAACTATAAAACCGATAATACCGGTATAAAAGCAAACTATAAAAACGGTATTGAGATTCTTACACCGTGACATGCCTAACACACACACGCACACGCACGCACACACACACAACACACACACACACACACACACACACACACACACACACACACACACACACACACACACACACACACACACACACACACACACACACACACACACACTATAAGCAGTAATGCCTGCCCTTCAGACATCCTTTATAACATCAACTTCAATAAACACTCTCATGCAAACACGCGCTGCTGGTATATTACCAGCAAGGTTGGTGATTCTATTATTATAAAGGCCATTTTTAGCATTTTATTGTGAAAAAAAAAATCACACCCGTGTGAATTGAAGTGGTGCTCTCTCTCTGGTGGGTCCCGAGGTGGCGGAGCCACAGGAGCGTGCTCAGGTGTGTGGGGACGGTAGCTCACTGATTAAAACTCATTATTTATGTTTATTTATGTTTACTTCTGGCCGTTATAGGTCTGTCAACATCTGCATTCAGCAAGAAACCTCGAACTGCAAATATGTTTGGACATACAGTGTACAGAGTACATTGTAGTACTGATGAAAGCTCAAGAGTTAAAATATTCATCATCTGAATTAGCCCAAGTCTACACTAGAAGATTAATGGTAAATTTGATCTGTATATTTGCCCGTTTTGTTTCCCAAATCCATATTGCGGGCAGAAGTAAAATAAATCTTTAGTTTTGGGGGCTAGAATACCCCCAAATGGTTGTCCGTGGCTCAAATACTGAATAAATAGAGGGCCCTGGTATCAAAACAATTGAAAACCCGTGGTCTAATCTATACTCTGTCTAAGTCGATGCGGAGCAAGTTTTATATTATCAATTTCTAAATCACTGGAACATTTTGGTTTTCAAATGCACACATTTGGAATTGCATCATGGGTAAGGCAACTACACAACAAAAGCTCAACCATCGTAAAACAATGCGTTCTGGTGACCTATATAGTACATGTTGCGTCCACACTGCACTAACACACATTATCATCATTACACATTATTATTTCCTGGACTGATATCACCCTCCCTCCTCCCTTGTGCTGCTGTCAATCTAATAGAAAATGACTGGCGCTAATGGCACTAAATCATCCTCTAATGACGATCAGATGTCGCGTGTGGTGTGGTGTGGTGTGTGGCACGGGAGATGTGTGTGCGTACGTGCGTGCGTGTGTGTGTGTGTGTGTGTGTGTGTGTGTGTGTGTGTGTGTGTGTGTGTGTGTGCAATGAATGACACGGGACACCCAGCACACTTAAGGTGTGCCCAATCTGTCAATCAGTCAGTGACGCTGATCCATGCATGTCGGCGGGTGTGTGTGTGTGTGGGTGTGTGTGTGTGTGCGTGTGTGTGTGTGTGTGTGTGTGGGGGGGGGGGTTAAGTGCTCACCGAGCCAAAACACTTGTGAGACACACTAGAGACCGGCGGGGAGCTCGGCGGTGCTTCTAAGCGACCTACTGCTGCTCTGTCTTTCTCTTGCATTCTCATTTTGCTCTTCGCTCCACTACTCTATACTCTCCTCCTCTATTCCTGTCCACTCCTCTCCCGATAACCGCTCTCCCTCTGCCGAGTGCTCTCCTGGTCTAACCAGGCGTGTAGTGGAGGGGGGAAGGTCCCCCCATTTCTCACAGCTAAAATATCTTTGGGCAAAAGTAGGCCTATGTTTTTTGTCTTGTCATTTACTTGGATACTATGGATACAAGTAGGTATTGTAAACAATCTTTCTCAATATGCTGTACTTGTTTTAATAGCGTGTCTGTGTGTGTTGCGCAGGTGCATGCAAATGCACATTCAAATGCAAGTGTGCATGCACGTGTCAATTTTTTTTTCTGAGAGTGTACAAAATTTGGGCGGTGTGGTAAATAGTTCCTGTGGTAAATAGTTTCTTTAAAGAAGCCTCAGGTTTTATAAAGACCATCATCCGACATATTTTTTTCTGATTTTGTCCACATGCTAGTTTAACGCATGATCGAAAGACTAACATCACCACCTATTATTATCGAAGGCCTAATATCGCCACCTATCGTGATCGAAGGCCTAACATCGCCACCTATCGTGATCTAAGGTCTAATATCGCCGCACCTATTGTGATCGAAGGTCTAATATCGCCACCTATCGTGATCGAAGTCCTAATATCGCCACCTATCGTGATCGAAGGTCTAATATCGCCACCTATCGTGATCGAAGGTCTAATATCGCCACCTATCGTGATCGAAGGTCTAATATCGCCACCTATCGTGATCGAAGGTCTAATATCACCACCTATCGTGATCGAAGGTCTAATATCGCCACCTATCGTGATCGAAGTCCTAATATCGCCACCTATCGTGATTGAAGGTCTAATATCGCCACCTATCGTGATCGAAGTCCTAATATCGCCACCTATCGTGATCGAAGTCCTAATATCGCCACCTATCGTGATCGAAGGCTTAATATCGCCACCTATCGTGATCGAAGTCCTAATATCGCCACCTATCGTGATCGAAGGCTTAATATCGCCACCTATCGTGATCGAAGGCTTAATATCGCCACCTATCGTGATCGAAGGCCTAATATCGCCACCTATCGTGATCGAAGGCTTAATATCGCCATATATATCGCATCAGGAGGAAACCATATAGTAACAGCCATACTCTTAACCCACATCTCCCCTCTCCTCCCCTGCCATGTTCTTTTTGCCTCCCATCATCATCCTTTCTCCCCTATAATCTCCACTCCTTTCCCCCTTTGCTCCTGCAGCCCACTCCTCCCCTCTCAACTTCCCATCCTCCTTTCTCCTCATCCTCATCCTCTCCTCTCCTCCTCTCCTCTGGCTGTCCTCTCGTCTCCTCTGTGAGCGTTATAGATGGCAGTGCTTGCTGAGAAGAGACAGTGGGAGAGAGAGAGAGAGAGAGAGAGGCAGGAGAAACCAGGCTTATTTTAATTAACGATTGCACCCCCCCCCCCCTCCCAACCCCCGCCCACTCACACACACAGCCCTCTCCTCCTCCGTTAAGATTCGGTCAAAGATTAAAACTCGTTAGGATTGATTTTGGCTTCCACCTCCATTACAGAGCTACACAGTCTCACCAGTGGTCTGAGAGAGAGAGAGAGAGAGAGAGAGAGAGAGAGAGAGAGAGAGAGAGAGAGAGAGAGAGAGAGAGAGAGAGAGAGAGAGAGGGAGAGAGAGAGAGAGAGAGAGAGAGGGGGGGTGTCAGAAAGAGAGTAATAACGGAAAGTTCAAGGTCATGAGAGACAGCGAGAGATAGCATAACCTGGGATCCAGTCTCATTCGCTGTGTTCCGCGCATCTGAAATGTCATTTCACAAATCCGTCTGTCCAGGAGCCTATCCCCACAGGTAGGCGGGGCATATGAAGGTTAAAATGCAGCCGGGAGGATTCTGATTGGTTGGGGGTTAGTTCGATGAAAATAAATAAATAAATAAATAGTTCACCTTGGTTTGAACACCATCCAATCAGAAACAACGTGACAACGTGGCTACATCACAGATAACGCGAGCCAAACAGCGCTCTGGCCAGACCGACTTGCCAAGTGACATTTCAGACGTGTGGAACGGAGCGAATGAGGTTGGAACCCAGGCTACATTGTAGTGGAGATTAAATCTCGGGGGGGGGGGGGGGGGTGATGATTATGCAATCTGATTTGAGAAAAAAAGAAGCGAGCGAGCGAGATGGACGGAGAGCAGGGGCGGATGTAACATGTCTCATTTGGGGGGGCAAGAGAACATGTTGGAGGGGCAAGAGAAAATGGTATGGGTGCGACTTCACCGCCCGTGTCGCTTCGCGCCACGATGAAGTCGCACCCATACCATTTTTTGGTTTTATTAGTCAAGCAAAGCATCAAAAATAACATCAGTTGTTGTTGAAGTTGCAACAGACACGCAGCATGCATGCATAAAGCTAAAGGTCTGACTCAGAGAGTTTTCTGTTTTCAATGATGGTTTAGTGGTGACACAGCTGTAGTTAGTTAGTAGCAGTAGTAGTGTTTCACATCATTTTAAGTAGAAGCACTTTAATTTGAAATATCTTGGGTTGTTTTGCATGCCATCGTGTTTGGGGGGGGGGGGGGGGGCAGACTGGGTATTTAGGGGGGCATTGCCCCCCCCCCCCCCCCCATGCCCATGCCTAGATCCGCCCCTGACGGGGAGAACGAGAGAGAGAGAGAGAGATAGGAAAGTGCAACGTCAGTCAGACGCGTGTGTTTTAATCACGGTGGGGCCTTGGGGGAGGGGGGGGGGGGGGGGGGGGGGGGGGGGGGGGGGTGGTGGTGGTGGGGGGGGGGGGGGCAGCGGGGGGGAAAGGGCAGCGAAGGACGACTGCCCAATTACAGAAAAACGTAGTAATTTCCTCTCGGTCGCAGGAGGAATCTAATCCACTTTACCTTGAGACAGAGGCAGATCCGCCTGTAGATATGTATGTGAACGGAGACATGCGTGTGCTTCAGGGGCGGATGTAACGTTTCCCCAATGGGGGGGGGGGGGGTCGGGGGGCAGGAGAAAACGGTATGGGTGCGGCTTCATCGCCCGCGGCACGAAGCGTCATTTTCAGTTACAGGACTTTTATTAGTCATGTAAAGCATCAATAATAACATGAGTTGTTGACTCAGAGAGTTTTCTGTTTTCAATGATTGAATGCTGTTGGTTTAGTGGTGACACAGCTGTAGTTCATTAGTGGCAGTAGTAGTGTTTCAAATACTTTTAAATATAAACACAGAATGAGCATTTAGAGGGGCATTGCCCCCCACCCCCATGCCCATGCCTAGATCCGCCCCTGGTGTCCTTCCATAGTACAGGAGCGTCGGAGGTGTATAGCAATGCGTGCATTAGCAGATTGGGATGCATGGGGCCAGCTATAAGTGGACACGAGACAACATACTGTATATATAGGCTACCTGCTGGAGAATTAATCCATTGTGAAATGAAGACAAATGATTCAAGGATTTGCGCCACATTCTTCACCATTTAAAAAAAAAACAAAAAAACATCAGATATACAAGACCTTTGACATGAGTTCAATGCTTTCGTACAAATGAGGAACAATATGCCAGTCAGATAAAGTTCCAGTCCTAATTTTTAGTTAACACTGAACCACATGGGTGCAGCCATCTTGTTTCCGGTTCAATGTCTGTTTACCAGTTTCCATTTCATTGACAGAAAATGAATAAGCAAGGTGCAGCACTGTTTTTCAGTGTTAGCCCCTGTCTGTCAACGTTCCCGTTGAATAATCCTCCCCTGACCCTGTGAGAATCCTAAAGTAACATACGACCGCGACCCAACAAAATCGATATAAAACATTATAGCGTGAGTATACTTGTCCTTGGAATGGGAATCATTAAATTGAATTACTCATTTATTCTATACGTCGCATTGTGCAAATATCCGATCTTCAAGCTAACAAGGTAACGTTCGAGGGTCGATTTTCAACCAAGCAACACGACCATAGACGAGGACGCGTACAAATGAAGCTGGACATCTCTGTGTCTTTTATCCAGGGCCGGGGGAAAGGGGTTAACGGGAGCGAGGCTTCCAGTCCACGAGTCCATCGTTGTGTGTCAGACACGTCCGAGTACATTTAGACGACACGTTTGAATCAAGCTCATTAATTAGTCCATGTCGGCCATTGCAGCATCCCGGCGGCAACAGCCATCAGGAAGAGGAAAGGTGACATTGGAGGGAATAGCTTCAGACAGGCCTATACCGCCGTGCACTCAGCCTTGCAATCAGTTCCTTACAGCCAATTAGAATCTCCCAACTTCCTGCAGCCACAGGGCATGCTCTGTGCCATCACATGCAGGCTGATATGCATGGTCATGGACCGATATAGACCTGCGCAGTGACGTCACCGCCCCTGTTCCAGAAATGGATTCCCCATTCATTTTTCTCATTGACTTTTTGAAAATAATTTATATAAAAACGATTACGCCGGACAAAGCCAACTCAAGTCGTGACAAATTATGATGACACACACAAACCTTTGGGACAATCAAATCATTTCTAAGATGAAAAACGAAACAAAAAAAGTCTTGTATCATGCCGTTTTCTACTTCTACCAAATTATATATTATATGACGATATTGTGTTTGTTGTCATGATTTGTCACGACCCGAGTTGGCTTTGGCCGCGGCACAATCGTATTTTTATGAACCATTTTCGAAAAGTCTATGAGGAAAATGAATGAGGAATCCACTAGTGGAACAGGGCTGGTGATGTCACACAAATGGGCGTGGCCTATAGGGAGAGAGTCGGAATGACCCAAGAAACGCAGGGAAAAAATAATAATTGTGACTGTGCAACTTACGGTTCAATAGTTCTAAGGCCAACACGCAGAGTGGGCGGTTAGAGCACCACCGCTCAAAAATCAATAAAGTTTGTGTTGTGTCAGCAGCCAAATTATTTATCAGGATTTTAAGACATAATTTGTCCCTAACGGAACTTTGCAGTTCCTTTCTTTGCTATATTTTTGCCCTGGTTTTAGTGTTCCAATATCCTATGAATTTTGCATAATGCTTCATGCGGTAGAATCAGGGTAATCCGGAGTAGATTTACAGTACGCATGCCAAACACCCCCCCAGGCCTTCCATTCTACCCCAGAGCTACTGCCCTTGAGCAAACTGCTGAATTACTCCCCGATGTGCAGGTCAGTGCCTTGCATGGTGTCCGCGTATGTCAGTGGTTTTCAACCTTTTTGACACCAGGGCCCACTATATACAGTGTGTATATAGATAGATAGATAGATAGATAGATAGATAGATAGATAGATAGATAGATAGATAGATAGATAGATAGATAGATAGATAGATAGATAGATAGATAGATAGATAGATAGATAGATAGATAGTTTTTTTTTTTTTTTTTTTTTTGCTGTTCCAGGCTGGATTTGGGAAACCAAACAGTCAAACCTACAGATCAAAATGACCATTAATCTTCTACATTCTCTAGTTGCGTAGACTTGGGCTAATTCACATGGTGAATATTTTAACTCTTGAGCGCTTGAAACCAAATCTGGTTAACCAACCTTCCATCATTTAACCTGCAGACCACCTGGAATCGTCTCAGGGACCACTGGTGGTCCCCGGACCACCTGTTGAAAACCATTGGTATGTGAATGTTTAAATGCAACGCATATACTGTATATCTACTGTACATGTATACGCAGACGTCCCAAATATGACATGTCCCAAACCGACCTCTTATTGTACCACCTCAGGCCTCCTCAAAGTGCCTTTTAACTTTATTGCTGTACTTTACTGCCGTGCTTTTTAAAAGTGTCAATAAAATATTCAGAGGTCAAACAAAAGTTGTGCATCCCCTTAATGCCCGGCTATCAACTGGGTCTGGAAAACAGATTTAAGTTGTAAAACATTATGAAGGCTTTATTAGGGATAATGCAGAGGGCAGTACACCACCAGCATGTCCACAGGTTAAAAAAAAAAACACAAACACACACACACACACACACACACACACACACACACACACACACACACACACACACACACACACACACACACACACACACACACACACACACACCCACACACACACACACACACATTAATAAGGCATTATAGGTAACTTGTTTACTTGTCCTATACTGTGTTATAGTATAAGACTTTTTTGTCCTATACTGGGCTATAGTATAGGACTTTTTTTTGTCCTATACTGGGTTATAGTATAAGACTTTTTTGTCCTATACTGGGTTATAGTATAGGACTTTTTTGTCCTATACTGGGTTATAGTATAAGACTTTTTTGTCCTATACTGGGTTATATTATATGTCCTATAATATAACCCAGTATAGGACAAAAAAGTCTTCAGTTTTCAACCTTTTCCATACCAGGGCCCACTATTTCTTCATCATTTGAGCCACGGACCACCATTTGATTACATTTTCACACCAAAGGCCTAAAATTAAAGAATTCTTTTGGTTTTGTCCACAATTCCAATACCCCCCCAGCCCCCCCCCCCCCCCCCCCCCCCCCCCCCCAATGCCCTCACTGCCTCACCGAAACACGACGGCATGCAAAACAAGCCAAATTTCAAAGATATTTCAAACGAAAGTGCTTAGAATTAAAATGGTTTGAAACACGATGCTACTAACTAACAATCGTGGCACCTCATCATTGAAAACAAGAAAACTCTCTGAGTCAGACCTTTAGCTTTATGCACGCTGCGTGTCTGTTGCAACTTCAACAACAACTGATGTTATCATTGATGCTTATACTTGCCTAATAAAAGTCCTGTAACCGAAAATGGTATGGGTGACAACAGCAGCAGCAAAGATTATTTTCATAGCTAGGCGACCGTGATGCTATACGATCCGCCATGCAGGGGGTAGGTTGGTTGGTTGGATGGGGGAGAAAATGAGTTTGCTAATGTAGCGCGACAGCAGCTACTCCATATGTTTATTATAGTTCTCTGTGGTGGTCACGTGATCGGCGGTAATTCAGGGGTAAAAAATGCTTTTATTGTGTACGTTGTCAGAGCCGTCTCATCCAGTACGCTGCTAGAGGAGACAGGACGTCTGCCTTGGTTAAGAGAGCTCTCTCCCCCTCAGGGGCGTTTTTTTTTGCCATTACGCAGACTAGGCATATATTATGGGCTCCATTTTCGTCACCGCTAAAGCCCTTATCCCTTAACTTCTTTGCCTTTTTAAACTATTAAAAAAAGAACATTTTTCAATAGTTTAAATGGTCAGTCTACAAGCACACAATGTGTCCACAGATTGGCACTTTGAACTATTGCAAAAGGGTTTTCAAAATAGGGAAAAAAAAATAGGGGTTTAGGTTAAGGGGTTTAGATGGCAGAGCTTGACACTAACACTTGCCCGCTTGCCCGGGGCAAGTAAAAAAAATGGTGGGGCAAGTGAAGACTGCTACCTGGTTGCCCGATCGGGCAAGTGTGCAACTCAGTGCACTATAACACAAAACAAGATAAATTTGTCTTGAAGGCACTCTGCCTCTGTGTCTTTCCCTGCTTTCTAGCTATCCACAATTCCAGGCTGGATTTGGGAAACAAAACAGGCAATTTAACTTTCACATCAAAATGACCTAATCTTCTACATTCTCTAGTTGTGTAGACCTGGGGTAATTAAGATGATGAATTGTAACTCTTGGGAGCCTAAAAATGAAACCAAATGGACCCGCAAGGGTCTGCAGAGACTCTGTCCGTGGTGCTGAAATGAGCTTTCTGTTACTCTGTCCGTGGTGCTGAAATGAGCTTTCTGTTATGGTAGCTGTAGTGACTCTGTCCGTGGTACTGAAATGAGCTTTCTGTTATGGTAGCTGTAGTGACTCTGTCCGTGGTACTGAAATGAGCTTTCTGTTACTCTGTCCGTGGTGCTGAAATGAGCTTTCTGTTATGGTAGCTGTAGTGACTCTGTCCGTGGTGCTGAAATGTATATTTACTTGCCCCCTATATATTTTAGGGGGCAAGTAACCATGAGCTGAGGGCAAGTAGAACCTGACTTGCACTTGCCCGATGGGCATGGTAACGAAAATGGAGACCTATGGGGGGTATTTTGTCCAGCTAGGAAGTTCACCCTGTTTGCTTTATAGTCCTGTATTTAGCCAGTGGGGGTCGCCATTTTCATTACAAACAGAGCAGTGTATATGCATTGATGTTTTACGTTGCAATGCTGGGTAATCATGGGAGCAATGAAATTCGTTGAGCCCCCCTTCATTGGTTTCAATGAATTTCATTGGTGAAGGGGGGGCTCCATGGAAAATCTTGCCTGAGGCTCCCAATTCTCTCCCTCTCCTTCTCTCCCTCTCTCCTTTACTTCCACATTACAGCATGTCACTCGGTCATCCAAGGCCGTCGTTAGAGTGATTCCGGAAGTTAAGAGGTCAAATAAATATTAAATGTCACCTCTGTGCGCAGCACCTTCTCCGATGCACTATACGTTGTGCATCACAATTACCTATTCACATGCGCACACGCTCACAAACACACACACGCGTGCGCGAGGGCTCTCTCTTGCGCTCTCTCTCCTCTCTCTCTCCGCACGCGCACGCACGCACACACACACACACACACACACACACACACACACACACACAGAAAAGCCATGCAAGGCCGGTAGTGTTCATTTGGTTTCATTTTTACGCTCTCAAAGAGTTACATCTGGCTAACCAACTTTCCATCATTTAACCTGGGGACCATCTGGAACCCTCTCAGGGACCACTGGTTGAAATTGAAAACCCCTGCTCTATACCTACAGTACATACAGACCAAAGTGAGACTGTATCCTTGCTGCCAAAACAAAGTTTTAAAACGTAATCCCCTACACTACGCAGGGGTGGCCAACCGGTCGCAGACTAAGAGCCACGTTTTTCACTGTGTTACGGCAAAGAGCCACATCAAATGGTCACAACGGTTAGAAAAGCGCTGCGACGGCCGTCACAGCCGTCACGGTCGCAAATAGAAACATACAGACATGTATTTTGAAACGGGGTTTACAATCCAAAAAAGTATATGACATTCTCAAGAGTTAAAATATTCATCATGTGAATTAGCCCAAGTCTACACTGCTAGAGAATGTGGAAGATTAATGGTCATTTTGATCTGTATGTTTCACTGTTTTGTTTTCTCTGAAATTCAGCCTGGAATTGTTGACACAACTAAAGGAAATCTTTAGCTTTGGGGTCTATGGAGCTAAAATGGTGGTCTGTGGCTCAAATTCTGAATAAATGGTAGGCCCTGGTAGAAAAAAGGTTGAAAACCACTGGTATAGGGAATGAATGACTGCGCCATGAGGCCAAGCGTTTTTGACAGCTTCATGTGGAAGCCCCTTAAGAGCCACATGTAACCAGCTGAAGAGCCGCATGAGGCTCGCGAGCCTCAGGTTGGCCACCCCTACAGTTACAATTTTACAGTTCTACAGACCCTCAAACTAAAGATTTCTTTTGCTTTTGTCCACAATTCAAGGCTGGATTTGGGAAACAAAACAGGCAAACATACAGATCAAAATGGCCATTAATCACACTCCATAATTGTTGTCAATTATTTTCCGAATTTATGTTAAAAATACAGAAATGCCTAATAAATTGTACATAAAAACAAAAACAAAACGACCATTAATCTTCTACATTCTCAGGGACCACTGGTGGTCCCCGGACCACTTGTTAAAAAACCCCTGCTCTAAGGGGTAATATAATTACATTGTCCTGTTACATGTAATCCATTACTTCCCAACACTGAGTAAGGGCCAAATCCTCAAAATGAAACGTAAACGCTTCTAAAAGTTTCTGTCCATACTCTGTGAGTCATGGCTATATTTAGTTCCCATTGGTTTCTACAAGAAAGACATGCACACTACAGCCTACCCAGCAATTCTTATGAGTGTGTGCGAGAGAGGGTATAAGTAGGCGTATGTGTGAGTGAGTGTTAGTGTGTGAGCGGTACAGTATTCTGCTGACTCCCTGTGCTGTGGGCGGTGACTGGACCATCATTTCTCTCTGCCAAGCACCGAATAATGTCCAAATAATCTGAGTGCTTGACATGATGTCACACACGCACACACACACACACACACACACACACACACACACACACACACACCACACACACACACACACACACACACACACACACACACACACACACACACACACACACTGAGGCTGAAGAGAGCCCAGGATTACTGCATGTTTTTGTGAGGGTATCTACCCTAGGGGACACAGGGAGAACATGTGAGGGTATCTATCTACCCTAGGGGACACAGGGAGAACATGTGAGCGTACCTACCCTATAGGGGACATAGGGAGAAGATGCGAGGGTATCTACCCTAGGGGACATGGGGAGAACATGTGAGGGTATCTACCCTAGGGGACACGGGGAGAACATGCGAGGGTATCTACCCTAGGGGACACAGGGAGAACATGTGAGGGTATCTACCCTAGGAGACACAGGGAGAACATGTGAGGGTATCTACCCTATAGGGGACACAGGGAGAACATGTGAGGGTACCTACCCTAGGGGACACGGGGAGAACATGTGAGGGTATCTACCCTAGGGGACACAGGGAGAACATGTGAGGGTACCTACCCTAGGGGACACGGGGAGAACATGTGAGGGTATCTACCCTAGGAGACACAGGGAGAACATGTGAGGGTACCTACCCTATAGGGGACACAGGGAGAACATGTGAGGGTATCTACCCTAGGGGACACAGGGAGAACATGTGAGGGTACCTACCCTAGGGGACACGGGGAGAACATGTGAGGGTATCTACCCTATAGGGGACACAGGGAGAACATGCAAACTCCATATACCCTCCTCGGGTATATAAGGGCACTGATGACGTGGAGGAGGAGACACGCCGCTAGTACCCACAGTGGCATCCCTAGTGGGAATCAAACTGAGGACCTTCTATCTGTGAGGCAACAGCAATAACCACACACACTGTCTGAAACTGTCTTTGGGCTCTACATGTATTCACCTGAACTCAAACCAAGTGACTAAACAGCGGCCCGAAGGCATGAACGCACATGCACACGCACACGCACAAACACGCACACGTTCTACTAATCCGTCCAGCACTCTAAGGAGTTGTTGTTTTTTGGTGGCAGAAGGTGATAGGATAGGGAGTGACAGGTTGGTTCTGCTTCAGGGGCGGAGCCAAGCGGAGCATGAAAGAGGAAACAGTGCATCCCCATTATCAGATCAGGGGATGAAGTTAGAAGTCATTCCCATTTAAACTGGGGGAAGCATCGCTTTAACTAGAGACACAGACTTTACCTTACACAAACAAAATGCACATTTTTTTTTAACAAAAAATAGCAGCACAAGCAGTGTGAACTTGTAGATCTGCTATTTTAGGATTTGCCCTAATACAAGGGTTTTCAACAGGTGTCCGAGGACCACCAGTGGTCCCTGAGAGGATTCCAGGTGGTCCTCGGGCTAAACGATGGACAGTTGGCCAACCAGATGTAACTCTTTGAGAGCGTAAAAAATGAAACCAAATGGACCCTTGCGCAAGGGCTTCAAGGGTTAAAATATTCATGATCTGAATTATCCCAAGTCTACACAACTAGTAGAATGTAGAAGATTAATGGTCTTTTTGATCTGTATGTTTGACTGTTTTGTTTTCTCTGAAAGCCAGCCTAGAATTTTCAACAAAAGCAAAACATTTTTTTTCCTTCAGTTTTGGGGTCTGTGGGGGTGAAAATGTTATCAAATGGTGGTCCTCCGTGGCTCAAATGCGGAATAAATAGTGAGCCCTGGTATGAAAACGGTTGAAAACCCCGGCCCTAATGGGCTTGTCAATGTAGCAGGCGCCTAGTTCAGGGGTCAGCATGCGGCTCCAGAACACAGCCCTAGTGGCTCAGTGGATTATTACATACACTGGGGTGATCCAAACCACAATAATAAACATTTCAGTCACCCAAAACGCTTGCGCTGTCTGACAGTTGCCAGTTAAAGTAGCACTTGGCCATGTCAAAAAAGCCCAGCAGTTATCAGAGGTGGAGCTTTCAATCTGAACCACCCATTTTCAAAGGTTTACTCATTTTACTATGTCATTAATATACCTTAGAGGTGTTGTGTGGACTAGAAATGGAGTTCTGTAAAACTCCTTTATTCATTTTTATTTTTTAGAAACTGAAGAAAGGTTGTGTTTCACCATGTTAATGATTTTTCTTTGAGTACCTTTTTTCTGAGAGTGTTTCTGAGAGTGTTTCTGAGAGTGTGCAAATGGAACCAAATGGACCCGCCATTTGCACACTCTCAGGAAAAAAAATAATAAAATGCGGCTCCAGACAGATTCTGAATTTAATTTGGGGTCGAAAATGGCTCTTTCAACATCTCGGGTTGCCGACCCCTGGCCTAGTGCAAAGGAAATACTGATATTATTAAGTCATTCAGATATTATGAAGACAGAGGCCTTCAGGTTGTTATTGACAGACGGGTGCGTAGGTACGTAGTTTACTTACTTATCCCAGATGTCTATTCATTTACTGTGCACTGGATGTATTACATTGTGTTTCTTGCTTACTGAAAAGTCGTTCCGGATTAAGAGCATCTGCTAAAGGCCTAAAATTGTATTGTGAATTTTTGCAATTCGGCATACGATGATGGGGGCTTAAGTGGATACATTAACAGGGGATTTTACTCCAGAAGCTGTGTGTGCGCGCGTGCGCACGTGCGCGTGTGCACGTGTGTGTGTGTGTGTGTGTGTGTGTGTGTGTGTGTGTGTGTGTGTTGTGTGTGTGTGTGTGTGTGTGTGTGTGTGTGTGAAATATCATTCCTCTGGCACTTGGCATGTGAAGCGGAAAAGGAGATTAGCGTGCGCGCTCGCTTCTATAATTACCTCTCATCTTTCAGCTTGTACTCTTAAACACAAAGGCGGACGGCAGCCAGGCTCCGTAGTACACACAAACACACACACACACACGTGCGCCTGCTTGCTGTCACACACAGCCACCCACACACACACACATACACACACAGACGCGCACACACAGCCACCTTGTACTTGAGTACTTTGGAAAAACACTCTGTGAGTCTGAAGTGTTTATATATTTTTTTTATTATCGTTGTTAACCGTCTTCATGCCAAACGCGAAGATTATGTGTATGTGTCTAAATGGCCAAGGCATTCACAGTCCAAACCCTTATTTTGAATCCTCAGATCCCCGGAAACCGGATGTGTGATGACGCTCTGTGCAAGAACATCTGTGGTCACGAGTTCCTGGATGTCCCGCTGTCCCTCTCTTCGAAAATGGCCGATGTGGCGAGAAACAGCGACATTGAGGGGGCAGAATATGAGATAATGCCATTTGGATGCATGGGATTGATTGCGGGGGCATTTTTTATTGTATTCTTTTTTCAAAATGACCGTGTCCATTTTGTCCCAAATGAAATGCAACCAAACGACGATCGGCAAACGATACGTCGGGATCAAAAGATGGATTTAAGAATGGATTCAATCACTTGACGCGTTCTTCCAGTTTGGTTGCAAGGGGGGGACGGGGGGCGGGGCACGACAGCGTTAAGTGTATTAATATCAGTGCATTGTTTCAGGGCTGAAAGCAGAAATAATAACACACAGTCACTCTTCCTTTGTTTTGTTTTTTGGGAGGGGGTGTATTCTCACATCCAAAGCTGCTGGTTGGGTATAGACCACCCACGCTGTGTAGGCCTACCTTTAGGCAACATTGGTCAGCTCTCTCTCTCTCTCTCTCTCTTTTCTCCCTCCCTCTCTCTCCCCAAAGCACTCTCCCACGTGCACGCACACACACTTGAAAACTTGTGCGCGCACACACACACACACACAGATATACGTACACACACACACAGATATACGTACGTACATGTAGCTGGTAACTAAGGAAGAGTGACTCACCTGTAGCAGTTCTCTACCCACACACACATTATATAAATATCTCTTCTCATAAAGTCGTGATCCCTGCAGTCTTTCACACAAATCACATTGTACGAAAAGTCTACTTCGCTCCGAGTCTGAGAGGTATAAGGGTCAAACTGCACCATTCGCACACACACACGCACGCACACACACACACACACACACACACACACACACACACACACACACACACACACACACACACACACACACACACACACGCACACACCCATGCATGCATGGGCCATTTCGAAAAGGAACTCTTACTCAGCAGTAACCTGTCCAAAACCAAAACCAAGTCGATGGGTTCGAACCCGACCACCGGACCCGAGTGAGACCAAGACCAAGTTAGCGACTCGAGGCCAGAGTCCAGACCAGGGTTATAATACTTGACTAAAACGTAACTATGTAACTTTAGTTAATTACAAGCAACTACATAAATAAATAAAAATAAGTTCACTGAAACTAATAAAAACTAAAAATCAATAAAACAAACAAAATAACAACTCAATAAAGACTAGCGAACACTCTCTAAAAACAGGGCTTGACACTAACACTTGCCCGCGTGCCCGGGGAAAGTAAAAAAAAAAATGGTAGGGCAAGTGAATACTGTTACCTGGTTGGACGATCGGGAAAGTGTGTGACTTAGTGCGCTATAACACAACACAAGATATATTTGTCTTGAAGGTGGTCATTGTGCTCTGACTCTGCATGTTTCCCTGCTTTCTAGCTACCTCTATCCTATCCTATCTCTCTCCCAGGTCCATTTGGTTTCAAACTATCATTTATCTGGACTCACCCCTGAGTCTGTGACCACTATGGGAATCGCTGTGGGAACCACTGATTTACAAATTGAATATTTACTGTAGCTGATTGTGACTTAAACAAAACATGGTCTTCGACTGCGGAAGGAAATGTTTAAAGCACCAAGTAGAAAGTAAACTTAAAGGTTGGGTAAGTGATTTGAATTTCATGGTGTAGTACCAGCCTGGTGCACTAGGGGGCCCCAAGAGTAGCTACACTATGTGAACCTGCTGCTCGATCCTGATTGGAGGAGAATTCACCCACCACCTGGGGAACTTTTATTAGCTCCTCTGCTAACGTGGGGGAGGGGGAAACTCCATATATGGTTTCCACACCTTATAATAGAACATTTTAACAGAAAAAAATATTTTTTGGGTGATATCTGACAAAAGTGAAATCACTTCCCCTACCTTTAAATGCAAAATTTACGACATACGTATTTTGGGGGCAAGTGACCATGACCTGAGGGCAAGTAGAACCTGAATTGCACTTGCCCGATGGGCAAGTGCCACGGAGACCTTAGTGTCAACCCTTGTAAAAACTAACTAGAACTACCTGAATTAGACAATAAAATGTAAAAACTATCGACAGCTAAACTAAAAATGAAATATCCAAACCTATTCTAACAATGGTCCAGACTGAGACCGGACTTGAGCGCTACAACGACACTCCTCACTGAGGAGTCCTCAGTAAGATAAAACAGAATGCGCATGTACAAGCGCGCTCGCACTACAGAGGAAACCCATTTTGGCAATAAAATGTCAACACAGAGATTAGCATCTGGTCACACAGCTCAGTATGTCTGGCTAAAACAGCACTGAAGCCACATCACATAAGAAAGTTTATTCCTCACTATTGCCGACCGATAGCGTGAAAAATACGCATGCAATTTATCACGGCTAAATATGTTTCGGAGCAACCAAACAACTCAGCTTCGGGCAGAGAGGAATTATTATTCAGCCATGCAATCCGCAGCTTTCAAAAAAAGCCATTAAGAATTAAGGCAGAGGCATACCAGTAATTTGTTCCACCTTCACCCCGAATAAATTGTCCCCTGAGCTCGCAAACATCCAAAAAAGCAGAATTAGCCCTTCCCAAAGTCCCTTCCCAATCTGTCCCTGCCCAATAGGCACGTTAGCAGAGGAAAGCTTGAACTGTATAGTGACAGTTGCTAAACTATTTGAATTTTCATTGGGCAGTGACTGAACCCCGCCCCAATGGGTGGGGTTTTGAGAAGGGCTAATTAGCATAGGTTCAAAATGGTGCTGTCTTGTTAAATTTTGTATGCAGTAAGATTAAACTTACAGTATGTTGGGAACTTTTCTTGCACTTTGTATCATACTGACAAGGGCAACTGTCTCACATCGGCTTTACTGTTCCAGTGGAATTGCAGGCCAGACCAGCGTCGATGTGTGATTTCGCATAAACAGGGAATGAAATGTGAATGAAAAAGGTTCGACCTCCTCGACCTCCGTCCACTCGTCCAGCAGACTGTCCAGAACTTTGTTGTCGTCAACAAATGATGAAAACAAAACATTGGTCTGGCTTAGGAAAGGCGGTGCTAATGTGTGAGGAGGAGGAGGGGGGTTGTGTGGGGTGAGGCATCGTTTTAGCCAATCACAGCACAGCAGTCTCCAACAGATTCAAAATGAGCCAATAAGAGTGGTGTGGGGAGTCAGAGTTAAACCTTTAGTCACAGTGGTCGGCAACCCAAGACGCTGAAAGAGCCACTTTCGACCCAAAATTAAATTCAAAATCTGTCTGGAGCCGCATTTTATTTTTATTTTTTTCCTGAGTGTGCAAATGTGAACCAAATGGACCCTGGCGGGTCCATTTGGTTCCATTTGCACACTCTCAGAAAAAAAGGTCCTCAAAGAAAAATCATTAACATGGTGAAACACAACCTTTCTTCAGAAATGGATTTTCTAAAAAAAAAAATATATATAGTTTTACAGAACTCCATTTCTAGTCCACACAACACCTCTAAGGTATATTAATGACATAGTAAACTGAGTAAACCTTTGAAAATGGGTGGTTCAGATTGAAAGCTCCACCTCTGATAACTGCTGGGCTTTTTTGACATGGCCAACGAGTGCTACTTTAACTGGCAACTTTCAGACAGCACAACGCATTTTGGGTGACTGAAATGTTTATATTATTTTGTGTGTGTAATATTAGGGCTGTTGAATGATTAAAAATTTTAATCAAATTAATCACAGCTTCAAAATTAATTTAATCATGATTAATCACCATTCGAACTATGTCCAAAATATGCATGTTTTCCTGTACAGGATTCCAACAGTTAGAAAAGAAACAGAATCTGTGAAAAAAATAACCTTTTATCTTTAAAATATTTATCAAAATAGGTTATCTACAAGCCCTCAATGCTTGTAGATCCTCCAGCTATACTTTATGGCTCTGGTTACAGGGGGAGACACAGCTATATCTCTCCGTAAAACCGTGCTCTACCCTTTCTTTCAATGGGAAAATGCTCAGTGAGTTGAGTCAGTGTGCACATGAGTTAATTGCGTTAAAATTTTTAATCAGATTAATCAACAAAATTAATTTAATCCCATTAATTAACTATTTTCAACAGCCTTAGTGTGTATATAATAATGCTACAGCCACTGAGCCACTAGGGCTGTGTTCTAGAGCCCAGTGTGTATGTAATAATGCTACAGCCACTGAGCCACTAGGGCTGTGTTCTAGAGCCCAGTGTGTATGTAATATTGCTACAGCCACTGAGCTACTAGGGCTGTGTTCTAGAGCCCAGTGTGTATGTAATAATGCTACAGCCACTGAGCCACTAGGGCTGTGTTCTAGAGCCCAGTGTGTATGTAATAATGCTACAGCCACTGAGCCACTAGGGCTGTGTTCTAGAGCCCAGTGTGTATGTAATAATGCTACAGCCACTGAGCCACTAGGGCTGTGTTCTAGAGCCCAGTGTGTATGTAATAATGCTACAGCCACTGAGCCACTAGGGCTGTGTTCTAGAGCCCAGTGTGTATGTAATAATGCTACAGCCACTGAGCCACTAGGGCTGTGTTCTAGAGCCCAGTGTGTATGTAATAATGCTACAGGGAGCCACTAGGGCTGTGTTCTGGAGCCCAGTGTGTATGTAATAATGCTACAGCCACTGAGCCACTAGGGCTGTGTTCTAGAGCCCAGTGTGTATGTAATAATGCTACAGCCACTGAGCCACTATGGCTGTGTTCTAGAGCCCCAGTGTGTATGTAATAATGCTACAGCCACTGAGCCACTAGGGCTGTGTTCTGGAGCCGCATGCGGCTCCTGAGCCGCAGGTTGCTGACCCCTGCTTTAGTCACACATCTCTGAAATATGTGTGAAAGGAAATGTATACAACTGCTGTTTGTGATATTCAATCAATTACTTAATGCATATAAATGGCACTTTGGACCAAATGGGGGACGCTACAGGCTGGCAAAATGGCTACCAAGGGGTTAACAGTTGAGTTTACCTCCTGGACTTGGGAGAAAGGTAAACGCAGTGAGAGTCAAGTCAAGTAAAAGAGTTAATATGTCAGAAGAGCAGCAGCCGTATATAAAGCTCTCTCTGACCAGGGGCGGATATAACATTTCCCAATTGGGGGGGGCAGAAGAAAATGGTAAGGGGGCAGCTCGCGCCATGGGCGACAAAGCCGCCTCCATACCATTTTCAGTAGTGTTTCAAATACTTATATATTAGTAAAGCAAATGTAAGCGGATGTAACATTTCCCAATTGGGCGGGCAGAAGAAAATGGTAAGGGGGCAGCTTCGTGCCACGGGCGACAAAGCCGCCTCCATACCATTTTCAGTAGTGGTTCAAATCAGTGGCGGCTGGTGACTTTTTCTTTAGGGGGGGCGCTATTAAAAAAATAATAATAATAATAATAATGATGATAATAATGATGATAATATAATAATATCATCACATTCAATGGAAGCAAAACAATGAGTTGGTGTGAATGGATGCTGTCAGCCAATCTTTACCAGCTCTTTGAAAAGGTCCTGGGCCTCCTGGGTAGGCTACTGGTGTAGGATACTCTCTTCCTCTGTCCTTGGATTTTTGTGTGATGATTACATTTATCTGGTTCCAGCTCTTTAGTTTTAAAAAAAAATCCTGCAGTGTTTTGCTTTCAATTGGTGTTTTCTGCATTGCTTTATAGTTATCTTATAATATCTTTGTCTTGTTATTCCATTATCAAAATTAATTCAACTACTGTATATTCCTCCCTTTACCTGGCTCTGTGTCTCTTCATTCATGTCTGTGGTGGAGTTGTGTTCAACTCTATGTAAAACTGTGTTGTGTGCTGCCCTCAAGTGGTTTGGTCGCGCACATTTTGCGACCGGGATCGCTCCTACCGCTTGCATTGAAGTCAATAGGACCGCAATGCATTGCCCTTCAGTGCAGAGCTCAATGCCTAAAGACGAATGCGAACCAACACGTGAGACTCAGTAACCTATCAGCCACGTTGTACAACGTAAACAACTTTTGACATTTCATGGCAGTATATTACAACGTATAATCACTTTGTGTTTAGAGTGGGCTTTAGTTACTTATATTATATACAATTTGCCATGATGGACTGCTTATTTAAAGAAAATGACAAGCTGCAGATTTCATTTCTCCGTCATTCATGAGGTAGGCTATTGCATGGTGGTGCGGCGCACATGCGCCCCTATTCACCGGCCGCCACTGGTTCAAATACTTATAAGCACTGAAATATACTTAAATATAAGCACTGAAATATCTTGTTTCTTTTTGCATGCCCTCATGTTTGGTGGGGCAGACTGGGCATTTAGGGGGACATTGCCCCCCCATGCCTATGCCTAGATCCGCCCGTCTCTGACACAGGCCAGTTATGCCCGTCGCCCCGCTGTGAATCTGAAACGTAACCTTTTTGTCGAATGCTAAGGCAATATTGACCGTGGAACCCGAGCCAATTGGACAATATGTCACAGGTGGCATCGTCAAGGCAAAGATCAAAGATCTGGGAAGGGGGAGTGAGGTGGGGGGGGGGGGGGCTGTCAGGGGAACAGAAAGTCAATGCTGTGTGTCTTCAAAAGGTTTGACTTGTCCTCTGAACGAAGCGGTAAGCACGCTTACACCAGGGGGGTGATGGTCACTGTGGATCGCTGCGACGTGAGTCAGTTACAAAGGGGAAGCTACTTTTAGAAAAGTTGTAGTTATGGCTGCTTCTCTTAAAGATGGAGTGCCATGATTTCTTTCTACCCTAAAACATGATCATCAGGTATTAATGTTATATGAAAAGTAAGATTTTTTCCTAAAAAGTGTACAGTGTTTGTTAAACTGCCATTTTTATGATTCCACCCAACAGTTCATTAAGTATGCCTGGTTTGCCTGGTGGGTGGTGATGGGTGGAGATCCACCTGAACTGAAGCCACACCCACAGCTTTAGTTGCATGATAAAGGGGGAGGAGTTAGGGGAGGGGCTGAGCACGTGATGTCACTATATTGAAGTTTTTTTCATTGGCACGTTTGACTGGAAAGGTTCAGCCCCCAGGAAGAAATCCTAAATACAAAGAGAAGACATCATTGCACATAAAAAACACACCAAGGGGTCTATTTACATACTGTCACCTCTTAAACATGTACAAAATTGGAAAAATACAAAAATCACGGCACCCCCTCTTACTTTGCTTGTTACTAAATTATGAAACTAACTACTTTACTTTATTTAAAAAAAAATAATAATAATGATAATACTACCCATGGACAGTCAGACCTAAAATAATTACCCTAATGTTACCCTATGTTGACCAATCATCATCATCATCATCGTTATGGCGTCCTGTTGTGAGGAAGATGCTTTAGTTATCTGGTGAAATGTGTTTCACTCAGCGCGCCATGTCAGTTTACATGACATGGTATAGGCAGCAGACTTTTTGGGGGGTTATTTTTATTAACATTATGTTAATGTAAATCATTACTGTACACGTTACTGCAAAAAGTAGTCCCTTATGTAAGAGCTTTAGTCCCAACACTGGTTACAAATGACCCAAGCTTGAGCTGGGTCGTGACTGACCTCATCAAACCCTGGATAGCCATACATGTAGAAGACTCGATTGTCGCCAATATATATATACCGTATACATACACAGAGGCAGCCATCAACTCGACAAACAACCTCGCAGACATCGGACGAATACACTGTAATTTAACACCTGCTTCTTAAAGGTAGGGAAGTGATTTCACTTTTGTCAGATATCACCCAAAAAATATTTTTTTCTGTTAAAATGCTCTATTATAAGGTGTGCAGACCATATATGGAGTTTCCCCCTCCCCCACGTTAGCAGAGGAGCTAATAAAAGTTCCCCAGGTGGTGGGTGAATTCTCCTCCAATCAGGATCGAGCAGCAGGTTCACATAGTGTAGCTACTGTTGGGCGCCCCTAGTGCACCAGGCTGGTACTACACAATGAATTTCAAATCACTTACCCTACCTTTAACGCCTGTGCTGTATTTTTGTCTGAGCATTTGTTTTAAACAATTCCTGGTTAAAAAGGAATCTTCAATTCCCTATGTATTTTTTCTTACGCTGATGCCAATTTTTGTTGAGTTAAATGAGTTCATTTGCATGTTTATTCGGGTTACAAGGACTTTATTCTCAAGTGTATTTTGCTTTTTGTTTCGTTAATAATTTACTTGTTCTTATATGTTCTACGTTCCCTCAGAGTTTTGAACGACGGAATCTCATTGTATTCAAATAACCTGAGATGTGTGTTCTTAAGGCAATTGCCCTTAATGTTTGATGTGAAGCACTTTGAATTGCCTGGTTGAAGTATGCATTGAACTAAAGCACAGGTCAGGTGCAGGGAGCCCTTTTCTCCCACGCTGCAGCACAGTCATTAAAGGATATAAAACATCTACAGGTTTCAGACAGTGTGCTGCTGAGGAGCCTGAGTGAAGATCAACATGTTCAACTTTCATTTGAATGACATGTATTTCATTTGGGCCTGCACGCAAAAAGCGCTACACATAACAGCACTCTTAAAGGCTGTAAACCGATGCTCGGGATTCAAACCACTGGCTCGCTAAGGTCGCCACGCGAACGAATATTAATGATCCCGGACCATTCGTATTTATTTATTTATTTATTATTTTCCCTCCATGTAGAAGAAGATCTGCGACATCGAGGGGTCAGAAACTCGCTGTGAACCCGCTATTACTGGAGTTGGAAATGCATTGTTTTCAATGAAGGTGTCCCATTCGCAATAGAAGTCTATGTAGGCGATCTGCCATTAGACTAGCACATGGAAGTGAACGGAGTTCGCGTAACTCCGTCTGTACTCTATAGAGCTGCGCACTGACTCATGGTTAACTGGCCAGCAGCAGCAGGCACTTAGACTATATATACAATAGACACGACATCCTGAGGAAACCTTGATGCGAAATGAACATAGTGGCCAAAGTGAGCAACTTAATGCAAGTGGATGAGAGGGGGACTTCCGGTGTCGTCTCTATTCAACATACTCCAAGAGCAGCCACCACCACCACCAACCGAGTGATGATTAGTTGTTACAGGAGGAGAGCTTGGAGACACGGTGCATGGATTATGGATATTGCGTTAGTCATAGTTCCTGTTTTTTAACAACTTAATTAGCAGCGAAGGTTTGCGAAGATCGCTTGGAAATTTCTGACGGAGCTCAAACCACAAATCTAGGCCTACTATACAGCACTACAGCACTCCTACATGCTCTGACTGCCCCACTAAACACAATGGCATGCATACAACCCAGATTTCACAGATATTTAGTGTTATATACCCTATTGGCCTGAATATAAGACTATGTTTTTTTCCCCAATGGAAATATCCCAAAAAATGGAGTCGTCTTATATTCAGGGGCTATACTATTTGACATCCAATGTTCTTTTTTCTGTAAATGGGTCTTGAAAAATGAGGGTCGTCTTATAAACGAGTCGTCTTATATTCGGGACAATACGGGTAGTGTTATAGTGTTTACAGTACATTTAAAGAAAAAAAACACTGTCTTTCTTAAAGATACAGCCTGATGTGGGCAGCATAGGCCGAAACGCTGATTGCTCCCCTAAAAGTTCACCGTTATTTGAGACAGTGTACGTGTGTTTTTTTCCTTTTCATGTCGGGATTTTTACCCTCTCCTACGCGCCTGTCGCGGTAGGTGTGCATAGGTCTTTTTCCTGTTGTTTTAAGTACATTTAAATTTATCGGAAACACTACGCTACTACTACAATTAGCCCTTCACCAAGTCCCCCCCCCCCAATTCATCCTTGTCCAATAGGCACGTTAGTAGCGGAAAGCTTGACCAGGAAAGCTTCACCTGCATAGCAACAATTTGCTAAAGCAGGGGTCTTCAACAGGTGGTCCGCGGACCACAAGTGGTCCCTGAGAGAGTTCCAGGTGGTCCCCAACTAATTAGGTTAACCAGATGAAAAGTTGGTTAACCAGATGTAACTCTCGAGCGCGTAAACATGAAACCAAATGGACCCTTGCGGTTTCATGTTTACACTCTCAAGAGTTAAAATATCCATCATGTGAATTATCCCAAGTCTACACAACTAGAGAATGTAGAAGATTAATGGTCATTTCATCTGTATGTTTGACTGTTTTGTTTTCTCAGAAATCCGGCCTGGTATTGTCAACAAAAGCAAAAGAAACCTTTAGACTTGGGGTCTGTGGGGCTAAAATGTCATCAAATGGTGGTCCGTGGCTGAAATTCTGAATAAATGGTAGTCCCTGGAGTCAAAAAGGTTGAAAACCACTGTGCTAAAGTACTCCCTCCTCAAAGGGTGAGGCGTTGAAAAGGACTAACTGCTAAACCTACGCCGTTTTATCATTCAATAAAGAAGAATCTCAGACCTTTAGCTTTATTCATGCTTTGTGCCTGTTGCACCCTCAACAACAACTTCAACAACAACTATTATTGATGCTTACTTGCATAATATAAGCCCTGTAGATACGACCACGCAAAAATACATAGTTCATTCAGTGTGGGGACTTGGGGTGAATTTAAACGAACATGGTGTGGGGGCGGCTTCATCGCCCGTGTCGCTTCACATACCATCCCCGACACACACACACGCACCAAGACATGTTTTCGAAAAAGGCAGACAGGTGCACACCGCAAAAGTTTGGTGACAGTTGTGCAGGACAAAAGTGCATACTACATAAATAATAACAAAAGTACCTACACACTGTCAGACACTGTTGCTCTATTGAAACTTTTTTTGTTGTTGTTTTGCAAGTTTCTGGCAGTGCGTGGGTAGGGTAGGGATCCGAACGCTTTTTTTCCCCCCCGACTCTCCCAACAGCCAACAGTCCGACATGCAACGGGTTAAGGTTGGCCAAATTTGAGAGATTGATTGAGATTGAGAGATACCTTTATTTGCCATTGTGTCAACACACATAGGAATTTGTTTTGGCGTAAACATGAGTGCATTTGATTCTTTTCTTCACAGAAACAACAACAACAAACCAAGACAACACCGTGCAATGAACATAAATATAAACTTGCTGCTGCTCCATGCTTGCAAGTACATTTATAGGTTAGGTTAGGGTTTAGGGTAGGTTGGCACTGTCGGACAAATCACGTGTCTAAGTACTAAACACCTGTGGGTCCTTTTCTTTGTTAACCTTTGCTCCGCCCACTCTTTGGCCATCGCCCGTCCAGCTGATATCGCCAGTTCCCATGCAAATGATGAACTTCCGGAAACATTGTTTGTCTATCGCCACGCTGTTAAATCGCATTGTAAGACTTGTAAGTCTAGTCATGACTTTGAATGAAGTTTCTGATAATTAGTCAAATAAGACTTAACGATTTCAGATGACTAAGCCTAAGACTTAATCCAAATTTACGGTAAGAATTAACAATACAATACAGTAAAACCAGATACAACTCAGGGGTCGACATTATAATTGGCCCGATGGCCCGAAACAGGTTTGAAAACACGTGCGGGCCACCAGATGGCGCCCTATACTGGCCCGATGGGGCCAGTGGCAAAATGACCTCGTTGGCACCCACACCTTTGCTGTACAAACTATTGGGCACCCCTGATATACATATTGTTATTATTATTTTTATTTCACAATATGTTGGTGTTGTTTTGTAATTGTTTAAGTTTTATTTATATTTTGTTTATTAGCACAAAAAATATTTTAGGCATTCTGCATTGTATAAGGGTCAGCTTGCTGAACGGTCTACTGGTTTTGACCCCCATGAAAAGAGTGCTGTTAACTTGAATGCATTTAATGCATTAATAAATGGTGGTCTTTTTTGCAGACTATGGGATCGATTACCTGGGCCAGTGGTTACAGTTGTGGGCCAGTGATTCTTAAAAGCCACTAGTGGCAAATTTCCCTTAATGTCTACCCCTGCAACTTAACTTAATAATAATAAAAAAAAAACACATTTATAGCACACGCGTGACTGACACACACACGCGCACACACACACACACACACACACACACACACACACACACACACACACACACACACCACACAACACACACACACACACACACACACACACACACAACACACACACACACACACACACACACACACACACACACACACACACACGCAGTCAGGAGATCGAGCAATCTCATCTTAATTTGGGATGCATGAAAGGTGCTCCAAAATAGTGCCGTTTAGCTGCTTAATGCATGGCCGAGTGGAAGTAGATTATAGATGGGCAGACGCTCTGCCTCGAGGCCCACAGCTGTGCCTGTCTGTCTGGGCCGATACGGTCTTCCCTGTCCCCTCAGTGTGATGTGTGCTGTTCTCAGACTTAAAGGGGAATTCCACCCAGAACTTTTTCTCACCTTTTAAGGTAGTGCCCACGTTGGGTGAAGATGAGTGGATGTGTTTGGTTTCACGTTGCCCCCTTCGTGCTGTAAGCCCCTAGCCCCCTGCAGCGTATAATGGCACCGCTGGGATCAACCATAATATCTCCGCGAAAATCCGGTCAAAACTCACAATATAGGCATCAATCGACTCTGTATGCCTTTTACTACACGATCCTGGTGCATTTTGTCCACTTTGACTTGCCGTACTGCAGTCACAGCCAAACAGGATATCCATCCTTCCGGTTCCTGTTTGGCTGTAACTGCAGTACGGCAAGTCAAAGTGGACAAAATGCACCAGGATCGTGTAGTAGAAGGCATACAGAGTCGATTGATGCCTATATTGTGAGTTTTGACCGGATTTTCGCGGAGATATTATGGTTGATCCCAGCGGTGCCATTATACGCTGCAGGGGGCTAGGGGCTTACAGCACGAAGGGGGCAACGTGAAACCAAACACATCCACTCATCTTTACCCAACGTGGGCACTACCTTAAAAGGTGAGAAAAAGTTCTGGGGTGGAATTCCCCTTTAAAGGCCCTGATACACCTAGCAATGTTTTGATCAACATCAACAAGCAACGTCAACTATCAACGTTGACTTTCCACCTTTCTATAGAAAATGATCAACTCCTGGTTGTTCAGAAAAGTCAGATCATTAGCGCTCTCTACTGGTCAACATTTCGGAATCCTCCAATCACAGCCCTCCTTGGTGTCACCTGATCCTTTCTCCTAGACTCCCACAGCTTTTCTGAAACCATGGCTGCTGCTGCTGCTTCACGGCGGTGGACAAAAACAAGGATTGTGTAACTTTTATTCCGCTAAGTTGAGTGGCAGTTGGGTGAAAATGATTCAATGCAAACTTAGGGCTCCATTTTCGTTACATGCTAAACCCCTTATGCCATATCCTTATTTCATTTTCACTATTTTGAAAAACTTTTTTGGACTATTTCAACATGTCAATCTATTAACACGTTGTGAGCTAGTAGACTGGCCATTTGAACTACTGAGAAATGTTTTTTTTTAATAGTTTAAAAAGGCAAAGAAGTTAAGGGATAAAGGGTATAGCAGTAACGAAAATCTCACCCTAAGGCTTCTTTTTTTTCTGAGAGTGTACAAATGGAACCAAATGGACCCGCTAGGGTCCATTTGGTTCACATTTGTACACTCTCAGGAAAAAATGAAAATGGGTGAAATTCCCCTTTTAATGTTGCCTGTTGCCATGTGTCTCATCATGTTGCCCGTTGATGTTGACATTGTTAGTTGATATAGATCAAAATATTGCTAGTGTAGCAGGGCCTTTAAAGTCGGAGGAGGACTGCAATGGCTTTCACCAGGTCATTGGGTTTTTAAGTTAAAGGTAGGGGAAGTGATTTCACTTTTGTCAGATATCACCCAATTTTTTTTTTTTTTTCTGTTAAAATGCTCTATTATAAGGTGTGGAAACCATATATGGAGTTTCCCCCTCCCCCACGTTAGCAGAGGAGCTAATAAAAGTTCCCCAGGTCACCACTGAATTCTCCTCCAATCAGGATCGAGCAGCAGGTTCACATAGTGTAGCTACTCTTGGGCGCCCCTAGTGCACCAGGCTGGTACTACACCATGAATTTCAAATCACTTACCTACCTTTAAGTATCAGTCTGCAACAAAAGGCCTGTTCCGCCTACCTTTCTGGGCCAATCAGAGTGTCGTCCCGTTCCTTCAGCCTATGGGATGTACTACTGTTTGTTTACAAGGGAGAGAAATGGCCATGCAGCAAAGTATGTGTTTTTATAGAATTAAATTGAGTTCTACCCGTCCCATGACTATTCGCCCCGAAACTGCATGACCAAGAGCTGTAGTTTTCAATAAAAAAAATAAAATAAAAAAATGTTTTATTCCGTCTCAGTCTGTGTTTTCATTCTATATGACCGTCTTGCCCATTTAATATTACTTCTTTATTGAAAACTATATCTCTTCGTCATGCAGTTTCTGTGCACAGAGGAACAGGTGGTGGGAGTGTGGGAACAGGTGAAACTCTTCTTGCAATGTTACGTGTTGCATTTGAACAAGGTAAGAGTTACTTTGAAGCAGAAACGGTCAAACTATTTCACAAAAAAAGGCAGGCACACACATGAGTTAGGGACGGCTAAATCTAAGTCCCCCCCCCCCCCCCCCCCCCCCCCCCCCCCCCCCCCCCCAAGCCCCCCTCCAAACAATCCCAAATGACTTATGTAAACTAAGATAAGTTAGCCGTGCCTCGAAATCGGCAGTACCCCCATAGCATCCCCAGCAGCAATTTTCTAGAGCTGTCACTGCTTATGCATATAAGCCAATATATGCATCACACTGTATATGTTGCACATGTGCAATAATCAGGTACATATATGCACATAGGCATATATATATATATATATATATCCTCTCTGGGGCAAACTGAACCATAGTGGAGAGCTTCACTGTCACTGTTGACAAAGTCTCATTCTCTCCTATTGCCCTACTTGCCCCAGAAAAGGGAACGGGGCTAAAGCGAAAATGTTTACCCCCAATATGGGCGTTTCTCTACAGTAGATGCCTCAATCAGGTTTCACATAAAACCACATTAAAACATATACATTATGCTCTTTCCATGTGGGAAAAAATGTCACTTGTGGCCAAACCATGGTAAAGTGCAATGCACGTACACCGAGACGGACTAGGGTTGAAATGTTAAACGTCTTGTTTATGCACCAGACAGGTTTCGTCTCAATTTGTAACAGTGTGGAGGCGTGGGTTGGGTGGGAGAGGCAGGTTCACTCCCTCCCCCTGTTTCATCCACAACAAAAAATAATATTGTCAGCAGGTTTCTCTTGCTGTGAATGGGTGGTAGGCTAAACGCTGAAAGTGGGTTGGAGAACGATGTCCTCGCTTCACATCACGCACGCACACACACGCACACGCACACACACACACACGCACACACACACACGCACACACACACACACACACACACACAACCGGGGAAAACAGCTGAGCTGCGAACAGATGAGACTAGACTACTATACTTGGCTCCATCTGTGTCCCATTCCGAAATACCAAGCGGAGAAAAGAGAGAATAATATTATGCTACGAAACAGATGAAACAATCACCACCACCACGCGCACAGGCAAAGGGCAATTAAACAATTTGCATATATAAAAGAGCAATTTGATCGCGGCGATAACACTCGCCTTGTGCCCGCGTGGCAGCCTTCCATAGGGGCTACAAACAAAGCTGTCAATACTAGGGATGCATTTTGGCATGCATACAAAAAGCGATTATCACCACGGTAACGGTAATGATCCAAAACAACAACTCTAGACTGGACAAAACAGTCAGTGAAGTCACCCATGGAAGAAACCAGGTCAGCAAATTAAGCCACATCATTGCCTTTGTGTTTTCGGACAGACAGACAGGCAGACAGTTATAGCCATCACACTTCAACACAGTTCAACACATCAACGTCATTACGCACCACAGATTATTACGCAACAGCATACCAGTCAGTGCAACACGTGCCTTAGAAAAGATGCAATATGTATTGATGTGACCAAAGAAGCTTTAATTTGTCTTTAATGAGCGAGGGGAATTCCACCCATTTTCAAGATGTTTAAAGTAAAAAGAAAAAAAGAAAAACATTAATATGGTGAATACCCAACAACACAGCTCGATGATGTCATCAAGTTGTGTTCCAACGTTTTTTTTTTTTTTTTCAGACCTCCATTTCTTGGAAAGTAACACAGAATGGGGGGAACTTGTGCGCGATCGGTGCGTGGTGTTCAGTCCCTCGGGGTGCTCCGATTGGCCGGTTTAGGCGATGACGTAATGGCGACGTAAGTAGGCTAAGTGAGAGACCTTCATAACCGATGTCATGAGCACCAGAGCCTTCTAGTAGGAGAGTTACGATATTGAGGGGTCAGAAAGCAGAGCAGAGCACCGTGCACGTGACTACAGAGATTTGTCTATGAGTGCAGTCCCAGTCCTAACTGTCATTGGGAGTACATTGTTTTCAACGAAAACGGCGCAATAAGAGCTATTTTAGGTACGTATGCAAAAAGACAACTGTTTTAAAGTATTGTTCAGTCACGGCTAGAGTCTCTGTAATGTTTATGTTGTAGTATTATTAAAGAACAACTAAAATAAAGTCATTAAAGCTGGATTAAATAACTGATTAAATAACTTTCTGCATACTCCTACCCCCCGCTGTTATCGCGAGAATTTTAGCTTTTCAGTGAATTCTCGCGATACCGCCTGCTTTGAAACCAGTTTCAATCAGCACTAACACTTTCAAGACGTCAATATAATTATATACCATTTGCAAATCATGTGACAAAGTATTCGAAATCAACCTCCGGAAGGCATTCTTTAATTTGCCTGCATCGATAGTTTGTTTACGAGGTCACCGCCAACAATACATGTTGTTTTCGTGCCTTCTTTGCTGGCCCCTGATTAAATCCATAGAGTCCCATTCATATTCATCAGAGTGCACTCAAACGGCTTTTACATCAGCGCTGCTGCTCCTCCAGCACCGCCATTGCCCTGACTCACAGGAGTGAACGGGAATATCGCAACTCTCCCCTAGAAGGCTCTGGTGAGCACTAGCTCGCTCTGCTGACGCACGAGTAGGCCATGGCCTGCTTGTGCGCAACTCGGCAAGTTTGCACTCTACTGACTCGTGCTGCTGATATAGTTTCATCATGTCCACCCGCACATATTAAAGACATGACATAATGACATCGTCAAATGATGAAAATGGGTGGAATTCCCCTTTAAGTGATGATCAACGTGTGTGGGGGGGGATAATACACAGCCGGAGTCTTTAGACAAGTTACAAGTTCAATCTGCAACACCAGCAAAAAAATGTCAAAAACCTTTAAAACACAAATGAAATTTCTCTCAATAGCCTATACACGATGCACGATCTATGATATTATCAGACTGTGTGCACCGTCTTAACGACTTTAAAACAAACATCCCCGATTATGTTCACAGCGGACTATATGTTATGTCGATCTCTCAAATATTTTGTCAAAGTGAAACCCTATAGGCTACTGTACGTCCTTAGCGAACAGGTGGCGAAAAATGTCATCGCACAAAAAAAGTTGGAACCGCTGATAATGATGTTTTGTCTGATTCAAACGGGTGACATATTGCATCTTTTGGGCATCATATCACACCACATCCATCCAACATGAATCGCCGGGGCTCAGCTCTCTGTCTCAGATGAGATGAGAGATGCTGCCCGTCCACTCACCCGTCAGTTGGTCGTACGATCCGTCCAGCTCCCGAGAATCCGACAGGCTCTGCTCGCGGTTTTTCGCCTTCATATTTCCAAGCTGTGCGTGCGTACGTGCGCCGGAATGTAGGGGGAAAAGGTACGGGAGTATGGGAATGGATCTTATATAGCTTCGATGGATGGAATTCAGGGCGGCGGTGGCTGATCGGGGGGGATCTCTCGAAGGATCACTTCTTCAGTTCACCGTTAACAAGTCATATGCTGTATAATATAGTCATATAGTCCGCTGAGAAACAGTGTAATTTCCCCTCCAGACAATCCGTGGTGAGTCCAGTGCGTCTGCTCTGCTGCCGTGGCGTGCGCGCTCGGCTACTGGCACAGAGTGGCTGCTGCTGCTGCTGCTGCTGCTGCTGCTCGCACAGAGGCTGCATGCATGGAGGCTGGCTGGCGCGCCGATCACACGCACACACACACAAACACACACACGGGCTACACACAGAGACACACACACACACACACACACACACACGATCGAGGCGCACGGACGCACACGAGCTAGACTGATGCCCGATCGTTCCCAAACGGATATGTGTGCTAGTGATGCGCGGGTCGACCCGTGACCCGCGGGTCCCGCGGGTTACCCGCGGGCTGGGTTGGGTCGAGTCAAGAAATGTTCACTTTATTCGCGGGCTGGGTTGGGGCGGGTCAAATAATGTATAATGGGAGTTTTCAAAATGACTGTCTTAAACACAAGTCCTGGGAGAACATTTGCGCATCCTACCTGATTGTTGCATGTTGCCGTGGTGGTTGGTATATCCTCCATTGTGACCAATAAATCCACAAACAGCTACTTTAGAAGCCTACTTACAGATCGCTCTCAACAAAGCAGTCAGTAACGTAACGTAGCAGTAGCTGGCTTTAGCCTACAATCGATCACCATCAGGGACGTGCACAGACAGAAAAGAGGGGCTTCCGCCCCTGCCCTTTACTAAACAAATGCTCTGCATGTTGTTACACAACTCCATCTTTAGATAAAGGGTGCTGGGCTGCAGCCCCAAATATAGTCTACAAGAATCTACTAGAATCTACAAGCTCTCAGTGCGCGACAGCGCGACGTTCTGAGAGTTATTTATGTCCACATGCCCTTTGGTTTGTCAGCCCCTGCCCCTTTCCAACACTCTCTGCACGTACTGGCACTGCAGTGCTTTTCACTTGCAAACTTTCTTTTCCCTGCGCGACAACAGCGGTGAGTTTTCTTCTGGTTTTTACTAGCGTTTGAGCATTGTGTCTTCAGACTCCAGACCTGTTGTTGTGTTATATAATGTAGGCTATATCTGCGATGCACGGACGCATCGCTGCTGTCTTGTTTCTCTGTGTCGCACACGTGTGTAAAAAATTAAGTCCTCGCATCGTTGGAACTCTGTGTGTGTGTGTGTGTGTGTGTGTGTGTGTGTGTGTGTGTGTGTGTGTGTGTGTGTGTGTGTGTGTGTGTGTGTGTGTGTGTGTGTGTGTGTGTGTGTGTGTGTGTGTGTGTGTGTGTGAGAGAGAGTGGTGGGCGCGTCTCTGTTTTCGTCCTCTCTTCGCACACGTTTATGTCCTCGCATGTTGTGTTGTGATGTGATGATGTCCATGCTTGTCAGTGTTATAAGACACAAGAAAAGCTTTTTTTATCACATAAAAGCCGCGTTCTTAGGCATATTTGGTGTGTATTTAATGTCGGCGGGCTGCGGGCCGAGTCGAGTCATTAAAATGAATCTAATGCTGCGGGGCGGGCTGGGCCGAGTCAGAATTATTATAACAGGCGGGCCCCGCGGGTCATAAAAAACCCTGACCCGCGCATCACTAGTGTGTGCGCGCTCGGATGATTAGAGTGTTATCAACCCATATACGTGTACTATATCATACCAGGGGTTTTCAACAGGTGGTCCGGGGACCACCAGCTAGGGGTCCCTGAGAGGATTCCAAGTCAAGTGGTCCCCAGCTAAATGGAAAGTTGCTTAACCAGATGCAACTCTTTGAACGCGTAAACCCTTGCCGGGTCCGTTTGGTTTCATGTTCACACTCTCAACAGTTAAATTATTCATCATGTGAAATTAGCCCAAGTCTACATAGTAGAAGCCCCAGGAGGGGTCCACGCGCACCCCCCGTATTTTTTTTTCTAGTCTGGTTTTTATTCATCCTTAGGACCTCTAAAATAAGAATTTTGATGATCCCAAGAACAAATTTTGTCCTTTTGGTGTTTTTTTCAATGTTTTGTGAGTCATACACGTGCTTCGAGATTACCGTCAAGAATGCCTGCGAGACTGTCTATTAGAGACTGTGGTACGCTCAAATTTTGAGATAGCCAGAAAGCAAATACACCATTGTTTTCTAGACAACCTCAGCTTTCCAATGAGACCATTCGCATCATGCTCCCATGTCAGAAAAGGGGACAAATACCTAATGATTCAAGTTAGAATAATATTTTGTGAAGGAAAAAAGGCCATCGGTTATTTTCCAAAAGGTCCCTTGACCTGTCACTTCAAAATATGTGAATGGAAATGGGTTACAGGGGTAGCTACAAGCCTCCCCTATGCAGACATGTCAAATTTATGCCAATCAAATGCAGTTTTGACCAAGAACTTTGCACTTTTGTGCATGCAGTACAAATGTAATTTTGCCCAAACTGCTGTATTAGTCAAGTTGAGACTGTCTATTAGAGACTGTGGTACGCTCAAATTTTGAGATAGCCAGAAAGCAAATACACCATTGTTTTCTAGACAACCTCAGCTTTCCAATTAGACCATTCGCATCATGCTCCCATGTCAGAAAAGGGGACAAATACCTAATGATTCAAGTTAGAATAATATTTTGTGAAGGAAAAAAAGGCCATTGATTATTTTCCAAAAGGTCCCTTGACCTGTCACTTCAAAATATGTGAATGGAAATGGGTTACAGGGGTAGCTACAAGCCTCCCCTATGCAGACATGTCAAATTTATGCCAATCAAATGCAGTTTTGACCAAGAACCTTGCACCTTTGTGCATGCAGTACAAATGTAATTTTGCCCAAAATGCTGTATTAGTCAAGTTGCGCATTACACATTGGGTTTTTGTTTCTAATGTTGATGTTTAACGGTGATGGAATTACATTGTGTGTGTGTGTGTGTGTGTGTGTGTGTGTGTGTGTGTGTGTGTGTGTGTGTGTGTGTGTGTGTGTGTGTGTGTGTGTGCGCGCGCGTGTGTGCGCGCGCGTGCGTGCGTGTGACTGACAGTAACCAATGGACCTTCACCAATTGACCAATGGACAGGCTCCAATTTCACCGGGTTCTACCGTTATCAGTAGATAAGATCGCAGTTATCACGTTGTCATCAGCAGGACTTTTTCGTCTCAGTATGGCCATGCTCTGCAGACTCCCATTGTTCCGAGGGGACAGGGATTTGGGCTTAGGGTTAGGTTGGAGGGGTCTAGGGGTTTTGCTACAAACATTGCTACACCCTTCTCTAAACCTACCCCTAAACCTAATCGCAAGCAGATTTGACTGTTATTAGTGGATAAGATCGCAGTTGTCATCTTATCAGTGAGTAGGCTCCAGACAACATGCTATCCTTAAAATGGATAAGCAACCTACTGGGAATTATCGCTTGATAACGGTAGAAGCGGGTGCCAATTTACTGTCCCATATGCTGAGAACTTAAATGACAGTAGACTCCCAAAGTATAAAGAGGTAATTTCACCTGCTGTCTTGTTCATTGCTACACAGATCCTAGAAGAGTTGTTGTCTAGCACATGCCACAAACTTTAAAATTGTCACCATATCAGTGGAGTCTGGACCAAGCCAGAAACTAACAAGGGTTAGTGATTCAACACCAAGGCAAACATGTATTTTACATAATGTAAAACTTAAAGATCCAGGAACATTCACACCTCTCAGTGCATCAAAGATTGAACCTGTGAGAAACTCAAGCATCTCATCTCAAGCTTAACATCCAGTGCCAGGAGCCCCTTAACTCACCATACAGGATGAAGGACATCTGTGACCACATTCCTGAATCACTAGAAGGTATAGACATAGGGATCACAGGCTGGCACAGAACATGTTACCAGTACTTTGTAAAAAACAAAGGAAGATTGGCAGCCTCTTCAACATCCACACAGTGCCCCAAAACCAAAAAATACTCACCCCGGAAAAGGAAATCATTATCCAGTGATCCAAAGTTAGGACCTGAGTGCATTTTTTGTGAAAAAAATGTAATTAAATCTGGTCCAGTTGGCATCGTAAAAATGATATGATATGATATTACTTTATTGTCAGTTTTCACTGAAATTTGTCTTGCGACACAGCAGCCTTGTATGCAACATACACACATTTGACAAGACACACACTGGACCAGCAAAGAAAAACAGTTACATACATAGAAAACATATAAGGTACAGAGCAGAGTTCACAGCTCACTTTAGTCCTGGACAAAGTCCTGATTTAGCCTCAACGTTGACTGATGGACAAAAGACCTCTTCAGTCTGACCTTATTGTATGCTGGAACAGCATATATCCTTCCTGAAGGCAATAACCTATACTCTCCATACAAAACATGGCAAGGATTGGAAGTGATATTCCTTGATAACCTAAGGATGCTGTTATCATACGTGGATGATAACAGCATCCTGTTGAGTACCCTGTGTACCCTGTTGAATTTCCAAAATATAAAGGCAGATCACCATCCTGGGACAACCTTGAAAGCCAAGCACAGCAGTTGGGCAAATTCAAGCGTTTTAGGAAAATGCATAAAAGTTGAAGGCTGATTTGATCTCTGGTACCAAGATTGTGTGACCAACTCAGTGGAGTGTTCTGGTTGGAGTTTCCGCCCTGAGACTGGGAGGTTGGGGTTTGATTTCCGACCGGGTCATACCAAAGACTCTATAAACATGACCCAATGCCTCCCTGCTGGGCACTCAGCATCAAGGGTTGGATTGGGGGTAAGACCCTGCGACATACTAGCATCATGTCCAGGGGGTTATTGTACAACAAGCTGCCACCCCCTACAGAAACAGGAGATAGGTTCCTGCCCTATGGGCTTCATGGCTCAGTCTGCTGAGTCCATTGGTTACTGTCAGTCACACGCACGCACGCACGCGCGCGCACACACGCACACGCGCACGCACACACACACGCACACACACACACACACACACACACACACACACAGTCACACACACACACACACACACACACACACACACACACACACACACACACACACACACACACACACACACACACACACACACAATGTAATTCCATCACCGTTAAACATCAACATTAGAAACAAAACCCAATGTGCAATGCACAACTTGACTAATACAGCATTTTGGGCATAAATTACATTTGTACTGCATGCACAAGAGTGCAAGGTTCTTGGTCAAAACTGCATTTGATTGGCATAAATTTGACATGTCTGCATAGGGGAGGCTTGTAGCTACCCCTGTAACCCATTTCCATTCACATATTTTGAAGTGACAGGTCAAGGGACCTTTTGAAAAATAACCGATGGCCTTTTTTCCTTCACAAAATATTATTCTAACTTGAATCATTAGGTATTTGTCCCCTTTTTTCACATGGGAGCATGATGCGAATGGTCTCATTGGAAAGCTGAGGTTGTCTAGAAAACAATGGTGTATTTGCTTTCTGGCTATCTCACAATTTGAGCGTACCACAGTCTCTAATAGACAGTCTCAACTTGACTAATACAGCAGTTTGGGCAAAATTACATTTGTACTGCATGCACAAAAGTGCAAGGTTCTTGGTCAAAACTGCATTTGATTGGCATAAATTTGACATGTCTGGATAGGGGAGGCTTGTAGCTACCCCTGTAACCCATTTCCATTCACATATTTTGAAGTGACAGGCCAAGGGACCTTTTGGAAAATAATCGATGGCCTTTTTTCCTTCACAAAATATTATTCTAACTTGAATCATTAGGTATTTGTCCCCTTTTCTCACATGGGAGCATGATGCGAATGGTCTCATTGGAAAGCTGAGGTTGTCTAGAAAACAATGGTGTATTTGCTTTCTGGCTATCTCAAAATTTGAGCGTACCACAGTCTCTAATAGACAGTCTCGCAGGCATTCTTGACGGTAATCTCGAAGCACGTGTATGACTCACAAAACATTGAAAAAAACACCAAAAGGACAAAATTTGTTCTTGGGATCATCAAAATTCTTATTTTAGAGGTCCTAAGGATGAATAAAAACCAGACTAGAAAAAAAATACGGGGGTGCGCGTGGACCCCTCCTGGGGCTTCTACTAACACAACTAGAGAATGTAGAAGATTAATGGTCATTTTGATCTGACTGTATGTTTGACTGTTTAGTTTCTGAAATCCAGCCTGGAGTGGAATTGAGGACAAAAGCAAAAATAAATCTTTAGTTTTGGGGTCTGTGGGGCTAAAATGTCATCAAATGTCGGTCCGTGGCTCAAATGCTGAATAAACAGTGGGGCCTGGTATGAAAACGGTTGAAAACCACTGCATCAGACAGTAGCCTATGTATGTAGGTTACTTATCATTAGCATGAAGCCCCAAACCCCGGTGAACACACGGCACTGTTGGGGCAAGCAAATGCATCATGTCGTCTGTATTCTGTAACAGTAACAGACCTGGCGACAACTTGTATCTTTTATAGCTTATGTCCCCGTTGTATCTTGAACGATCAGACTCCTTTCTTCAGGCGTGTTTTGAAGAACTTTAGCACCATCAAACACACGTTACAAGTTTACCTTCACTACTAGGCTGAGTCTCATCACTGATCACTTCCTAAAACGCGATATTCCCGTTCACTCCTGTGTGCCCAGAGCCTTGGAAATACAGAGTTACGCCAACTCCGTTCACTCCATGGCGCCAGTCCAATGGCGGCTCCTCTACATAGACTTGTATTGGATAGTGACAACAAATAGCGACAGCCGGAAGTTGCTGAATGCATTGGAGCCTATGGGGCTCGCGCGAGTACTAGAAACACGTGACCAGACTATTTTCTGTCCCCTCAATGTCGCAACTCTGTCTATTTCTAAGGCTCTGTGTGTGTGCCAGGGCGCACGCGCTGCTGGAGGCAGTGTTGCCAACTGCAAAAAAATCCAAAATGCACTATAGTGGCACTTCCAAAATGCACTAGAATGCGCTAGATGCTCGCCGGGAACATACAGATCAAAATGACCATTAATCTTCTACATTCTCTAGTTGTGTAGACTAAGTTGGGCTAATTCACATGATGAATATTTTAACTCTTGAGGGTGTAAAAATGAAACCAAATGGACCCTGCTGCTCCGGTTTTGGTGAAATATGAAGCAGTTCCAGTCATTTTGTGGAGGTCACTGGGGCCATGCAGTGAAAGTAGGCTAGATGAAGCCAAGAAACAAACTTCATTTGTATTGTTGACCCATTTATAAAATTCTTCGTTCATTTTTGACCCCTCTTATATGGAACTATGTTCTTTTTTTCCAGTACGCCCAAAAAGTAGTTCCATGTGATATGTGGGTAAAAAAAAAATGAATGTAGGATGTGCTAATATTTTAGAAATAATTCAACACTACAAATGAAATCAGCTTTGTGGATTCATTTAGCTACTTTTACTGCGTGGACCCAATGACCTCAACAAAATGACCAAAACTACTTTATACTCACCAAAACGAGAGCAGCACTCCCACCACAGGAGTAATATAAAAAATCCTAATAGCAAGATCTAGGCTACAGGCTCACATTTTGTGGATCTGCTATTTTGTCAGATATTAAAAGGGGAATTGCACCCATTTTCATTTTTTTTTTTCGCTGAGAGTGCACAAATGGAACCAAATGGACCCGTTAGGGTCCATTTGGTTCCATTTGTGCACTCTCGGAAAAACAAACTCTCGGAAAAACAAAGGTCCTAAAAGAAAAAAAAAATCATTAACATGATGAATCACAACTTGATGATGTCATCATGTTGTGTATCACCATGTCAGTGATTTTTTTTAGAACTCCATTTCTAGGAAACACAGAATGGGAGGGAACCACTTTCTATCATGTCCAACACAACACATCTCTAAGGTATATTAATGGCAGTAAAACGATTAAAATGGGTGGAACTCCCCTTTATTTGTATGACGAAGTTGGGCAATATTCCAATATATGAAAATTGGAGATATGAGATTTCCACTCGACGTGGCAGTATAACGACGTGAAAAGCAGCTACTTTGGCTGAGCTGGAACTTAGCATACAGTATGTGTGCGCAATAAATGTGGTCCTGAGCGGTCTAGTGGTTTGGGAGATTAAGCTCCAGGCAGGCAGACCGACTGACCCTCCCAGGGGCGGATTGGCACATATTTTCCCACCGGGACAATTTTGCCTTTGCCAGGCCACCCGGGGGGCCTGGCAAAGGGGGGGCCTTACCAGATGTAACCAGATGTAACTCTTTGAGAGCGTAAAAATAAAACATTTTTACACCCTCAAGAGTTAAAATATTTATCATGTGAATTAGCCCAACTTAGTCTACACAACTAGAGAATGTAGAAGATTAATGGTCATTTTGATCTGTATGTTCCAGGCGAGCATCTAGCACATTCTAGTGCATTTTGGAAGTGCCACTAGTGCATTTTGGATCTTGTCCAGGCCACTAGGTTGCGCAGGCCACCAGGAAAACTCCCTGTACTCCAGAAGGCCAATCTGCCCCTGTCTGCAAGTAAACTGTTTAGGGGAAAAAAAGACACATTCTGTCTATGAATAATAAAAGCACAAAGGCAGAAATAAAGAAATAAAAAAGGAAAAATAAAAAATGCGGCTCCAGACAGATTTTGAATTTAATTTTGGGTCGAAAATGGCTCTTTCAACATCTTGGGTTGCCGACCCCTGGTTTAGGCAGAGGTTTTACTGAGGTTATGTTTAGAGTTAGGGGTTAATTAAGGGGTAAAACCCTAGGACACTTTCCAGCCAGGCTCATTCATTCCAATGTACAGTAAATATCATGGACTTTACACAATAAATACTGGTTCATTTTTGGAACCAGACCTTCAAAATCTCTTCCAAATCCATCAACATGGCATACGCTATGCTGTAGAAAAATGTGTGTGTGGCATTTGTTTTTTCTTTAACCCTTAGTGTCCTGAACGCGTTTTGGTGTTTTATCTGTTGAAAAATAGCAGATCAACAAGCTCATGTCGCGCCACCGAGTGGCGCGACATGAGCTTGTTGTTCTGCTATTTTTGAAAAATTGTGAAAATGTGCTGCAAATCTGAATATGTTATTTTGGAAGCAAACATTTTTAACTCAAAATTTTGCATCTGGGGGATCCCTAGAACAACATGTTTTTAGATGGGGGGTCTGCAGCCAAATATGGATAATTCTGGTGGTCCTTGGCTTGGCCTTGGACACAGGAACACAGATTTTTCAGAAAAACTAGAATCTAGTGTCAGAGACTATAGAATCTAGTGTCAAAAACTCGATTCTAGCGTCATAAACTAAATTCTAGTGTCAAAAGTAGATCCTAGCATCAGAAACGATCATTTAGTGTCAATAACTATAATCTAGTGTCGGAAACTACTGTAGAATCTAGCGTCAAAAGCTAGAATGTTGTTGCAGCTATAATCTGGTGTCAGGAACTACTGTATAATCTGGTGTCAGGAACTCGAATCGAGGGTCAGGACACAATGGGTCAAACAATGTTTTATCATATAGGAAAGCTATGAAGAGGTTTTTTTATCTATCAAATGTTATGCTTAGTGATTGGACCATAGCAGTATGGGTATGGACGTAACAGGGGTTCCTCCGTCCTAACAATGAAATATACTCTATATACAGTATATATAGCACACATTTGTTCCTCTTTCCAGTGGCTGAGAACTAAAACGATAGATCAATGTGTTCATTCATTCGCCCCAGGAGTTTGGTATAAAGCCTGCAGCCGTCCATTCATATTCAATAAGACTTCCTAATGTCTCAGAGTTAGTCTCTCTCTCCCTCTCCCCTCCACTCCCACACACACACACACACACACACACACACACACACACACACACACACACACACACACACACACACACACACACACACACACACACACACGCATGCATGCACGCACACACACACCAGCAATACGAGCACAGCGACAAGAGTGTAGTCAGTGTAGCGCTGTTCTCCCAGCCAGCGGTTCTTCTGCCTCGTATGTCTGATCTATAAATACTCCACAGCAGTAACGCTGGGATGCCTTCTGTCTCTCCTTCTCTTTCTCTCTCTGTCTCTGTCTCTGTCTCTGTCTCTCTCTCTCTCTCTCTCTCTCTCTCTCTCTCTCTCTCTCTCTCTCTCTCTCTCTCTCTCTCTCTCTCTCTCTCTTCTCTCTCTCTCTCTCTCTCTCTCTCTCTCTCTCTCTCTCTCTCTCTCTCTCTGTCTCTGTCTCTGTCTGTCTGTCTCTGTCTCTGTCTCTCTCTCTCTCTCTCTCTCTCTCTCTCTCTCTCTCTCTCTCTCTCTCTCTCTCTCTCTCTCTCTCTCTCTCTCTCTCCCTTCTATGACATTTTGGTCCCAATCTGTCAACAGGACTTTCTCTCTTCCTGCGTTTGCTTTCATCACTCAACTCCATCCATCCATCCATCCATCCATCCATCCATCCATCCATCCATCCATCCATCCATCCATCCATCCATCCATCCATCCATCCATCCATCCATCCATCCATCCATCCATTCTTCCATCCATCCATCCGTCTATCCATCCATCCATCCATCCATCCATCCATCCATCCATCCATCCATCCATCCATCCATCCATCCATCCATCCATCCATCCATCCATCCATCCATCCATCCATCCATCCCCTCGTAAAAAAAATATATATATATATCCTATTGGATTCCGATGGAAAAATCCTCTAAGATGTTGGAACAAATCCTATGTTGTTATAGGATTAAGGATGGGATTCCCTAGAGAGAATCCTATAGGATTTCCCCCCAAAATCTTATAGGAATACCTAGAATTAAATCCTATAGGATTTTCTCATAGGATTCTATAAGATTTGGGGAAAATCCTAGATGTATCCTATTAGATAAGATTCCTATAGGATTTCCCAAAGATCTTAGGATTTTTCTCCTATAAGAAAAATCCTATATTTTAGTCCTCTAAGAAAATATCCAATATACGAGTTATTCTAAAATCTTATAGGGTAATTCCTATAGGATTTTTTACTTGGGCCATCCATCCATCCATCCATCCATCCATCCATCCATCCATCCATCCATCCATCCATCCATCCATCCATCCATCCATCCATCCATCTAGTAGAAGCCCCAGGAGGGGTCCACGCGCACCCCCCGTATTTTTTTTTCTAGTCTGGTTTTTATTCATCCTTAGGACCTCTAAAATAAGAATTTTGATGATCCCAAGAACAAATTTTGTCCTTTTGGTGTTTTTTTCAATGTTTTGTGAGTCATACACGTGCTTCGAGATTACCGTCAAGAATGCCTGCGAGACTGTCTATTAGAGACTGTGGTACGCTCAAATTTTGAGATAGCCAGAAAGCAAATACACCATTGTTTTCTAGACAACCTCAGCTTTCCAATGAGACCATTCGCATCATGCTCCCATGTGAGAAAAGGGGACAAATACCTAATGATTCAAGTTAGAATAATATTTTGTGAAGGAAAAAAGGCCATCGATTATTTTCCAAAAGGTCCCTTGGCCTGTCACTTCAAAATATGTGAATGGAAATGGGTTACAGGGGTAGCTACAAGCCTCCCCTATCCAGACATGTCAAATTTATGCCAATCAAATGCAGTTTTGACCAAGAACCTTGCACTTTTGTGCATGCAGTACAAATGTAATTTTGCCCAAACTGCTGTATTAGTCAAGTTGAGACTGTCTATTAGAGACTGTGGTACGCTCAAATTGTGAGATAGCCAGAAAGCAAATACACCATTGTTTTCTAGACAACCTCAGCTTTCCAATGAGACCATTCGCATCATGCTCCCATGTGAAAAAAGGGGACAAATACCTAATGATTCAAGTTAGAATAATATTTTGTGAAGGAAAAAAGGCCATCGGTTATTTTTCAAAAGGTCCCTTGACCTGTCACTTCAAAATATGTGAATGGAAATGGGTTACAGGGGTAGCTACAAGCCTCCCCTATGCAGACATGTCAAATTTATGCCAATCAAATGCAGTTTTGACCAAGAACCTTGCACTCTTGTGCATGCAGTACAAATGTAATTTATGCCCAAAATGCTGTATTAGTCAAGTTGTGCATTGCACATTGGGTTTTTGTTTCTAATGTTGATGTTTAACGGTGATGGAATTACATTGTGTGTGTGTGTGTGTGTGTGTGTGTGTGTGTGTGTGTGTGTGTGTGTGTGTGTGTGTGTGTGTGTGTGTGTGTGTGTGTGTGTGTGTGTGACTGTGTGTGTGTGTGTGTGTGTGTGTGTGTGTGTGCGTGTGTGTGTGCGTGCGCGTGTGCGTGTGTGCGCGCGCGTGCGTGCGTGCGTGTGACTGACAGTAACCAATGGACTCAGCAGACTGAGCCATGAAGCCCATAGGGCAGGAACCTATCTCCTGTTTCTGTAGGGGGTGGCAGCTTGTTGTACAATAACCCCCTGGACATGATGCTAGTATGTCGCAGGGTCTTACCCCCAATCCAACCCTTGATGCTGAGTGCCCAGCAGGGAGGCATTGGGTCATGTTTATAGAGTCTTTGGTATGACCCGGTCGGAAATCAAACCCCAACCTCCCAGTCTCAGGGCGGAAACTCCAACCAGAACACTCCACTGAGTTGGTCACACAATCTTGGTACCAGAGATCAAATCAGCCTTCAACTTTTATGCATTTTCCTAAAACGCTTGAATTTGCCCAACTGCTGTGCTTGGCTTTCAAGGTTGTCCCAGGATGGTGATCTGCCTTTATATTTTGGAAATTCAACAGGGTACACAGGGTACTCAACAGGATGCTGTTATCATCCACGTATGATAACAGCATCCTTAGGTTATCAAGGAATATCACTTCCAATCCTTGCCATGTTTTGTATGGAGAGTATAGGTTATTGCCTTCAGGAAGGATATATGCTGTTCCAGCATACAATAAGGTCAGACTGAAGAGGTCTTTTGTCCATCAGTCAACGTTGAGGCTAAATCAGGACTTTGTCCAGGACTAAAGTGAGCTGTGAACTCTGCTCTGTACCTTATATGTTTTCTATGTATGTAACTGTTTTTCTTTGCTGGTCCAGTGTGTGTCTTGTCAAATGTGTGTATGTTGCATACAAGGCTGCTGTGTCGCAAGACAAATTTCAGTGAAAACTGACAATAAAGTAATATCATATCATATCATTTTTACGATGCCAACTGGACCAGATTTAATTACATTTTTTTCACAAAAAATGCACTCAGGTCCTAACTTTGGATCACTGGATAATGATTTCCTTTTCCGGGGTGAGTATTTTTTGGTTTTGGGGCACTGTGTGGATGTTGAAGAGGCTGCCAATCTTCCTTTGTTTTTTTACAAAGTACTGGTAACATGTTCTGTGCCAGCCTGTGATCCCTATGTCTATACCTTCTAGTGATTCAGGAATGTGGTCACAGATGTCCTTCATCCTGTATGGTGAGTTAAGGGGCTCCTGGCACTGGATGTTAAGCTTGAGATGAGATGCTTGAGTTTCTCACAGGTTCAATCTTTGATGCACTGAGAGGTGTGAATGTTCCTGGATCTTTAAGTTTTACATTATGTAAAATACATGTTTGCCTTGGTGTTGAATCACTAACCCTTGTTAGTTTCTGGCTTGGTCCAGACTCCACTGATATGGTGACAATTTTAAAGTTTGTGGCATGTGCTAGACAACAACTCTTCTAGGATCTGTGTAGCAATGAACAAGACAGCAGGTGAAATTACCTCTTTATACTTTGGGAGTCTACTGTCATTTAAGTTCTCAGCATATGGGACAGTAAATTGGCACCCGCTTCTACCGTTATCAAGCGATAATTCCCAGTAGGTTGCTTATCCATTTTAAGGATAGCATGTTGTCTGGAGCCTACTCACTGATAAGATGACAACTGCGATCTTATCCACTAATAACAGTCAAATCTGCTTGCGATTAGGTTTAGGGGTAGGTTTAGAGAAGGGTGTAGCAATGTTTGTAGCAAAACCCCTAGACCCCTCCAACCTAACCCTAAGCCCAAATCCCTGTCCCCTCGGAACAATGGGAGTCTGCAGAGCATGGCCATACTGAGACGAAAAAGTCCTGCTGATGACAACGTGATAACTGCGATCTTATCTACTGATAACGGTAGAACCCGGTGAAATTGGAGCCTGTCCATTGGTCAATTGGTGAAGGTCCATTGGTTACTGTCAGTCACACGCACGCACGCGCGCGCACACACGCGCGCGCACACACACACACACACACACACACACACACACACACACACACACACACACACACACACACACAATGTAATTCCATCACCGTTAAACATCAACATTAGAAACAAAACCCAATGTGTAATGCGCAACTTGACTAATACAGCATTTTGGGCAAAATTACATTTGTACTGCATGCACAAAGGTGCAAGGTTCTTGGTCAAAACTGCATTTGATTGGCATAAATTTGACATGTCTGCATAGGGGAGGCTTGTAGCTACCCCTGTAACCCATTTCCATTCACATATTTTGAAGTGACAGGTCAAGGGACCTTTTGGAAAATAACCAATGGCCTTTTTTCCTTCACAAAATATTATTCTAACTTGAATCATTAGGTATTTGTCCCCTTTTCTGACATGGGAGCATGATGCGAATGGTCTAATTGGAAAGCTGAGGTTGTCTAGAAAACAATGTGTATTTGCTTTCTGGCTATCTCAAAATTTGAGCGTACCACAGTCTCTAATAGACAGTCTCAACTTGACTAATACAGCAGTTTGGGCAAAATTACATTTGTACTGCATGCACAAAAGTGCAAAGTTCTTGGTCAAAACTGCATTTGATTGGCATAAATTTGACATGTCTGCATAGGGGAGGCTTGTAGCTACCCCTGTAACCCATTTCCATTCACATATTTTGAAGTGACAGGTCAAGGGACCTTTTGGAAAATAACCGATGGCCTTTTTTCCTTCACAAAATATTATTCTAACTTGAATCATTAGGTATTTGTCCCCTTTTCTGACATGGGAGCATGATGCGAATGGTCTCATTGGAAAGCTGAGGTTGTCTAGAAAACAATGGTGTATTTGCTTTCTGGCTATCTCAAAATTTGAGCGTACCACAGTCTCTAATAGACAGTCTCGCAGGCATTCTTGACGGTAATCTCGAAGCACGTGTATGACTCACAAAACATTGAAAAAAACACCAAAAGGACAAAATTTGTTCTTGGGATCATCAAAATTCTTATTTTAGAGGTCCTAAGGATGAATAAAAACCAGACTAGAAAAAAAAATACGGGGGGTGCGCGTGGACCCCTCCTGGGGCTTCTACTAATCCATCCACATCATTTGCTGATAAAGGCTGCATGATCTTTGACGTCGACATCTGGAGTAGACAGACAGACAGACAGACAGACAGACAGACAGACAGACAGACAGACAGACAGACAGACAGACAGACAGACAGACAGACAGACAGACAGACAGACAGACAGACAGTCCGGTATTAATTGGTTAATTTGATAAACCCAGCTATAGGTGGCTGCAACACCAGTCCAATTACCTGCTTTCCAAACAGTCCTAAGGTCTGTATATTATCTAAACAGGTGCAAAAGCGATGCATCACAATCTCCCGGGAAGTCATTAATTTGGATGCATGGCATGTAGACATAATGACTCAAGGACGCAGGCAATAAGTCACGTAAGAAGAAACAAATGGGCTGCCATGTTTGGCTGGTGTGGCATACAAGCACACCGATGTGAGTTCACCCGACAGACAGACAACACACTTGTGGAGTCCCAACAACAACTCCAGATGAGTCTGCCTGATGCCCCCTGTCTGCCAAATATGACTGATGATGACATGACCGATGATGTGAACGACAGAAGGGCCAGCCGGATCGAAATCACTTCGCATTACATTGACGAAATGTTCAAGTCGACTCGGGCCGAAGGTTGAGCTAAAACTGGCATAACCAATATGACAGCAACCTCAAAATGTTGGCAAAAACCTTGCTGCCTGCTACCTGGTTGCCCGATCGGGCAAGTATGCAACATAGTGCACTATAACACTACACAAGATAAATTTGTCTTGAAGGCAGTCATTGCGCTCTGCCTCTGTGTCTTTCCCTGCTTTCTAGCTATCTCTCCTATCTCTCTCCCAGGTTCATTTGGTTCCAAAGTATAATTTTTCTTGAGAACGTAAAAATTAAACCAAATGGACCCTTGCGGGTCCATTTGGTTTCATTTTTACACTCTCAAGAGTTACATCTGGTTAACCAACTTAGCTGGGGACCACCTGGCACCTTCTGTGGTCCACCTGTTGAAAACCCCTGGTTTAAAGCAGTAAACTTAAATGTGAAATTTACAATATATTTTTGGGGGGCAAGCGACCATGACCTGAGGGCAAGTAGAACCTGACTTGCACTTGCCCGATGGGCAAGTGCCTCAGAGACCTTAGTGTCAACCCCTGCTATTGTTAAACGTTTTTAAACACATCATGGGGGGATTATCAGGCACAGCTCAGCTTCCTGAAGCTTGAGTCTGACATTGTTCTCTGTCTGAGCGATTTCAAGGGGGAGGGGGCTTGAATTTCCCTCAACCAATCACATCATGCATCTGACCTCAAACCAGACGTTGCCAATAATGTAGCTAATGTGCTAGCTTGTTTGCTAACCAAACAAATATAGACAACGAGCGCTACTAACGTGTGGACAAAAGCAGCAAAATACGATGGATGATGATGATGTGTGTTTATAAAACCTGATGCTTCTTTAAAGAAACTATTTATCATAGGTCGGTTTAATAGACAGATTGATACAGTCGCACTTCGCCGCCATGTTTGTTGCTTGAGGCTGTTGAGTGATGGGGCTGCTGGCCAATCATCTGCGCCTGTTCAGATTTTTCGTTAGACCAACCCCGAACTCCGACATTCACTGGATAATTTTCGTCAATATAATAACACCAGACCAAGAGACGCAGCAGTGCACTCAGAGTGGGCTGCGTCTATGGGTTTGGACCCAGGCTAGGTTCAATCTGTAACATCAATTCAATATTCAAGTTTGGGTGAATCTCATCTGAAAATGTTTACACAGATTTAACCACATAGACGAGGGGTCCGGGGACCACCAGTGGTCCCTGAGAGGGTTCCTGGTGGTCCCCAGATAAGTTGGTTAACCAGATGTAACTCTTTGAGAACGTAAAAATGAAACCAAACGGACCCTTGCGGGTCCGTTTGGTTTCATTTTTACACTCTCAAGAGTTAAAATTCATCATCTTAATTAGTCCAAGTCTACACAACAAGAAGATTAACGGTCATTTTTAGCTGCATGTTAATTTGACTGTTTTGTTTCCCAAATCCAGCCTGGAATTGTGGACAAAAGCAAGAGATATTTTTAGTTTCGGGGTTTCTGTGGGGCTAAAATGTCTTCAAATGGTGGTCCGTTGCTCAAATGCTGAATAAATGGTGGTCCCTGGAGTCAAAAAGGTTGAAAACCCCTGACATAGACCCTCAGTACTTAAATCGTTGGTGCTGTACTTCAATACTTATCTGCCATTGGTTATTCCCCTTCGGTTTGAATCTCCTCCTCAAATGTTTTCCAGGAGGTGGATAACAGTGGTGGTGAGATAGAATAGTACATGTATTTAGCAAAAATATATGTACTGGAGCAAACATACGACTATCCATCCATCCATCCATCCATCCATCCATCCATCCATCAATCCATCCATCTTCTTCCGCTTATCCGAGGTCGGGTCGCGGGGGCAACAGCTCCACCAGAGAGCCCCAGACTTCCCTGTCCCGAGTAACATTAATGACCTCCTCCTGGGGGATCCTGAGGCGATCCAAGGCCAGAGAGTTGATGTAATCCCTCCACCTGGTCCTTGGTCTGCCCCGGGGTCTTCTCCCAGTGGGACGTGCCTCGTGGACCTCCCTAGGGAGATGTTCGAGGGGCATCCTAACCAGATGCCCGAACCACCTCAGCTGGCTCCTTTCCGTGCATGACTACCATGAATCAGTACTCGGACCAATCATACAAATCATTGCACACGAGTAGGCCATGGCCTACTCGTGCGCGATCGGATCGTGCGGCCAGAGACACTTATCACTTATAGAGATCTCTTAGAGAGATTAGAGAGATCGCTAAAATTACCTCACCATTACGTCACATCATCATCAATCGGAGTACTTTGAGGACTGCTGACGACGAACCTGACGGCCACGAACCGATCGCTTAACTTGCGCTCGCTCTGCTTGCGCAAGTAACTACCAGAAGTCAAACAAAGTACACATTATGCAGAATGTACCTTTTTCAAAATATTTGTACAAGATAACTGCATCACGACCAAGGAGGTATACATTCCAAATGCTGAACATATTAGAACACTATCTCTGCTTAACCCGAGTTTCCTAAGTTTTATGGCCACCTAAGTATTTTTTGGGACTTTTTTTTTTATTTTTAGATAGTGCCTAAAGCGGTGAAAGTGTTAACTCAAGTTTTTTAAATAATTGTAGTACAAGTACAACACGTGCATCCGAGATTAAACAAATTGGTACAAATACTTGTACTAATTGTACTAAGTACGCTGTACTAAGTAATTGAACGCAGTTCCTTTTCACCAGCGCTAAACTCCATGCACGCCGGCCCACCAGCTCTCGGGGCTTATTGCTTTATTAAATATCAGGCACCAGACGTCAGGGTGATCATCATTACACAGATTGATTCCACTGCTTAAACTAAAGGAGGAACTGAGGAGAGTAGATAATCACCACTTGGATGACAAAGTGCCTGAAACAGGGGCGGATTGGCACATATTTTCCCACCGGGACAATTTTGCCTTTGCCAGGCCACCCTGAGGGGAGGGGGGCAGCTGGTTAACCAGATGTAACTCTTTGAGAGCCTAAAAATGAAACCAAATGGACCCTTGCGGGTCCATTTGGTTTCATTTTTACACCCTCAAGAGTTAAAATATTCATCATGTGAATTAGCCCAACTTAGTCTACACAACTAGAGAATGTAGAAGATTAAAGGTAGGGTAAGTGATTTGAAATTCATGGTGTAGTACCAGCCTGGTGCACTAGGGGCCCCCAAGAATAGCTACACTATGTGAACCTGCTGCTCGATCCTGATTGGAGGAGAATTCACCCACCACCTGGGGAACTTTTATTAGCTCCTCTGCTAACGTGGGGGAGGGGGAAACTCCATATATGGTTTCCACACCTTATAATAGAGCATTTTAACAGAAAAAAATATTTTTTGGGTGATATCTGACAAAAGTGAAATCACTTCCCCTACCTTTAATGGTCATTTTGATCTGTATGTTCCAGGCGAGCATCTAGCGCATTCTAGTGCATTTTTGGAAGTGCCACTAGTGCATTTTGGATCTTGTCCAGGCCACTAGGTGGGCGCAGGCCACCGGGAAAACTCCCTGTACTCCAGATGGCCAATCCGCCCCTGGCCTGAAATTCTTCCTTATCCCATAAGACCTGAGGTCGATTCTACGCGGCCTGAATGAGTATAGCTCCCAAACGTGTTTGTGCCAAGGACCCATATCGAGGCAGTATTTTCTGCAGAATTACCGTATATTAGCCTATAGATCTTGGAGGATATCTGGTATGAGACTCTACTTTCTCTTTCGCTTATATAAAATGTTCATTTGGCTCAGACCCCCATTGTATGGAGTTTGCCAGTTCTTCCCGTGCCCCATAGGTATCATCCTCACAAAACCATGCAGTAATCCTGGGCTCCAGACTGCCTCCCCCTGGCCAGCCAGGGTGCCTGATGGAGGGGACTGGAACTGGTTGGAATGGAATAACGTGTTCCTTCCACGCGCTACGTCCAACCAGGGAAACTCCCCCCTGTCAGATGAAAAGAATCAGAAAAAATTGGTTGCAAAATCATAGCGTAAAGATAAAGGTATTATAGCCAATCCCCCAAAAATATAAAAATATATATATATATATATATATATATATATATATATATATATATATATATATATATATATATATATATATATATATATATAGTTATATATATATTTTTTTTGCCTTTTTCCACTTAATGTTCTTTTACTTTAATGCTTCAGCTGTTTCCCTGCAAAAACAGTTTCCTAAAGAGCAAATAGAGTGGAGGTGAGGTGTATTAAGGATAGATTCAAATTTGTTACACACTAAATTTGTTACATACTACATTTGGTACACACTAAAGTTGCCTATAAGTTGCCTGGGGACCACCTGAAACCTTCTCAAGGACCACTGGTGGTCCCCGGACCACCTGTTGAAAATCCCTGCTTTATAGAAAAGGGTCTAAATATATATATATCAAAGCTACTCAAAGCTCACAGTGCAGCTTTCAGGAAAAAAGCTTATGTTGCAGATCTCAAAATCAAACCGGGTTTCCTGCTTTTAAAAAGGTTAAGAAATGCCATGCAGAGTTCATTTGTTTTGGCAGTGATCTGGCCGAGTCAGAGTTTGCTAAACAGCTCATCCGACATCCGCGCTGTCCCGCGCATTAATCGAGGTCACGGATTGAATTTGCAGGATCCGCGCGGCGGTCAGTCACGCTGTCACACACGACACGCATATCGTTTTGAGTCAACAACCTTCCGTCAAGGAGGATGCTGCCTGAGGAAGATAACAGCGGCGTCATAACAAGAAGCAGAGGGGGGGAATCAAATGATGAGCTTTATTTATCCCATAATTGGCAGGGACGCTGTTTGGTGTTAAAAGAATTATTAGCATAATTAGCATTACTTAGCATTATTAGCATTACTTAGCATTATCAGCATTATTAACAATACTTAGCATTAGCAATACTTAGCATTACCAAATTACTTAATTAGCATTATTAGCGTCAATTAGCATTATTAGCATTACGTAGCATTATTAGCATCATTACCATACTTAGCATTGTTTGCATTAGTTAGCATTACTTAGCATTGTTGGCATTACTTTAGTTATTGAAAAATATCACTCCCTGGCGCGCTATGAGCTTGTAGGTCTGATATATATTTTTTTAAATGGTGAAAATGTGGCGCGAATCTTTGAGTCATTTTTCAGCTCCGAATGGTATATGTGCTTTATCTATTGTCACAGAATCTTGTTTTTGCAATGGAATAACACATCAAATAATGGGATCACAAGTCCACAAACAGCCAAATATTTACGCATCCAGACACATCGCACAATTTCATGGTAGCATAAATAAAAGAGCATTACCGAACATGACCGAACGTGTGCTGTTGTATCTTATTGGGAAAAAGTTCTCATGAGTATCAAATCAAGTTGACATTGTGGGAACATTTGTTCAGGTGGGGAACGGGGATGTCTAAATGCCTGCATTTAACCACCACCTAGCTCTGGTCCATAGCTTTAGAAGTACTCCTCCTTAAAGAGGGGGTACCGTGATTTTTTTTTGTACATGTTTAAGTGACAGTATGTAAATAGATCCCTCGGTGTGTTTTTTATGTGCAATGATGTCTTCCCTTTGAATTTAGGGTTTCTTCCTGGGGGCTGAACCTGTCCAGCCAAACGTGCCAATGGAAAAAAAAAAAACTTTAATATAGTGACATCACGTGTTCAGCCCCTCCCCTAACTCCTCCCCCTTTACCATACAACTAAAGCTGTGGGTGTGGCTTCAGTTCAGGTGGATCTCCACCCATCACCACCCACCAGGCAAAGCAGGCATACTTAATGAACTGGTAGGGTGGAAGCATAAAAATGACAGTGTTTATGACAAACACTGTACACTTTTTGGGGAAAAAAAATCTTACTTTTCATATAACATTAATACCTGATAATCATGTTTTAGGGTAGAAAAAATTCATGGCACTCTATCTTTTAAGGTGGAATGAACCGGAGATGGTGGGTTTTTATTATGGATCCCTCGCAATTATCCTGTTTCTGAACCAATCAGAGAAGTCATCCCTTCAGGCGATGGGATGGCCTAGAGCGGGGGTCAGCAACCTGCGGCTCAGGAGCCACATGCGGCTCCAGAACACAGCCCTATAGTGGCTCAGTGGCTGTGGCATTATTACATACACACTGGGGTGATCCACACCAAAATAATATAAACATTTCAGTCACCCAAAACGCGTTGCGCTGTCTGACAGTTGCCAGTTAAAGTAGCACTTGGCCATGTCAAAAAAGCCCAGCAGTTATCAGAGGTGGAGCTTTCAATCTGAACCACCCATTTTCAAAGGTTTTCAGTTTACTATGTCATTAATATACCTTAGAGATGTTGTGTGGACTAGAAATGGAGTTCTGTAAAACTCCTTTATTTTTAGTTTTTAGAAACTCCGTTTCTGAAGAAAGGTTGTGTTTCACCATGTTAATGATTTTTCTTTGAGGACCTTTTTTCCTGAGAGTGTGCAAATGGAACCAAATGGACCCGCCAGGGTCCATTTGGTTCACATTTGCACACTCTCAGGAAAATAATAATAAAATGCGGCTCCAGACGGACTTTGAATTTAATTTTGGGTCGAAAATGGCTCTTTCAACATCTTGGGTTGCCGACCCCTGGCCTAGAGCAAGGGACGGCTCACGCTGAGCGATACGACATGCAACGCATAGACCGTTTGTTTACAATTAGTCGCTCAGCTCCGCCGCTTCGTTGCTATGTGGTTAATTTCTACCATATAATGTGTTCAGAGATACTGTATATTCTAATGTGATGATGAGTTTAATGCCAGAATGAGATTAAAAACAGCATTATCAGTATCTGACTGTAATCAAGGCACCTGTGTTTGTGGAGCACGATCCAGAAATGGGATAAAAGAAGACAGATCAGCTTAATTTCTATTGGCTTTTATTGATGTGATAGTGGGGAACATGTCACCACACGTTTTATTTTACAGGAAGTAAGAATCGACAAAAGTGAAAAAAACAGATTTGAATCTAACTCCACCTCAGCTATCTATTCACCTATTTATTGGCTCACTTTGAAACTGCAATGTAATTGGCTAAAAAGTTCACAGGTACACAGCAGGGAACTTGTGTCTACGTGAATGAAGCTATTGTATTGTTGTGCTTTCTAATTTACCCTTTCACAGGGTTTTCAGAGTCAACATGATTAATATTAATAATAATCTTTATTGTCCCAAAGGATATTTGTCTTCACAGTCTGTTCAAACACCAACATTGAACAATACAAAGCACAAAAACACCCAGACAATACAGAAAACATGAGGTTCCCATAGACAGAACCATCCCATCATACATGAACACTGTATACAGATCACCCTACCGGCGGGGCAGTTTGTTGAAAGCTGCAATGGCTGAGGGAACAAAACTCCTACTGAACCGGACCTTTTTCCAGGGCAAGGTTCTGTACCTTTGACCAGATGGCATGAGGTTGAAGAAGCGATACAGGGGATGATCAGTGTCATTTGATATTGACAGACCTAGCCGTATGATGGCTGTCACAGTCCGAGTGGGTGTGTGGGTGTGGCTTGACCACCTGCATCCTATCCCCTGCAATCTCACCCACAGTACTTAAGGCCAAGCCTCCCAGCACTCTGTGCCAGATTGTCTTGTGAAGTTACCAAGCACTCATGCAGTTTTCAAGCCCTGTTTTTGCCCTACTGACCTCTGTTTCGCTTTTTCTAGACCACGATTTTAGCACAGAAACATAATACTGTTGACTTCTATACACTTAAAATAGCCATTCGAAATCATGCCTTTGCAACAAATTGCGAGTTCGTAGATCTACTGTTTTCAAAAGATTTCAATGCATTAGAAAACTTGACATCATGCACAATGAGTACTTTTACCTTTGGAACTTATGCATAATGCTAGAAAGAATGTATGCATATGCTATTGTGTTTTTACTCAAGTACTCGAGTACTTGAGGACTATATTTTTATGCGAGTAAAAATATAGTATCCATCCACATTGCAGTGTGGATACTTGTAAGTTTCTCACCCCTGGGGTGAATCAGAGGGTCGAGACGAAGGCAGCAGTCATGAAGGATGGGCAGCAGAGGGGCGGATCGATGGCCTGTGGTGCGTTAGCCAGGCTGTCGGCGGCGTGGGAGACAAAATAAAGATCTCAACGGGCCTGAAAATTAAGGCCCGGCCCTACCCGGCCCTAACAGTTCAGGCCCTAGGCCCTACCCGGCCCTAACAGTTCAGGCCCTAGGCCCTACCCGGCCCTACTAAATGGAATACATTTTAGGCCCTACCCGGCCCTAAACTGTCGGGTTTGGGCAAAATTTGAGAATTCGCCACAGATTAAAATTGAAATGGCAGTCAGCACCATCTTCATAATAGGTAAATACAGAAAATAACTATTATTCTTACTATATTAAAATAATTCAATATATATTATTTTTTCATGGGGCCCGAGGCCCTACCCGGCCCTATTGATTAGGATAGATTTTCGGCCCTACCCGGCCCTAAATGTCGGGTCGGGCCTGTTCGGGTTCGGTCCTGGTCGGGTTCGGGCAGAGTTTGAGAACTCTAGCGTGGGAGACGCTGTTACAGGACTTTTATTAGACAAGTAAAGCATCAATAATAACATCAGTTGTTGTTGAAGTTGCAACAGACACGCAGCATGATGAAATGCTGTTGGTTTAGTGGTGAGACAGCTGTAGTTAGTTAGTAGCAGTAGTAGTGTTTCAGAATCAGATCATCAGATCATTATAAGCACTTTAATTTGAAAAGCATTTGAAATTTGGATCGTTTGCATGCCGTCATGTTTGGTGGGGAGGTCAGGTCATTTAGGGGGCATTGCCCCCCCCCCATGCCCATGCCTAGATCCGCCCCTGCCTTACACTGCATTAGATACCCTCAGCATGCACACGTGCACGCACACACACATGCACACAATCGCACACACACACACACACACACACACACACACACACACACACACACACACACACACACACACACACACACACACACACACACACACACACACACACACACACACATGCACACAATCGCACACACACACGGTGACCCACAAACAACCTTGTTGTACACACAACAGAATACGGTGGATGCTGCTGGTGATCGGCACGCTGCCAACACGTTCCTCCTCCCTCCCCCAGTGTTAATTTAACTCAGAGAGTGTATAAATTGAGTGTATACAGATCGATCAGAGGAGACTATATGACACAGCTCCATTTGGGTCCATCAGTAGGCCAGCCTGCTGCACACCTGCACTCCGTGTGTGTCTGCAAGAAAATAGGATTCTACTGTGAAGGCGAGGCGCTATATTGAGCCCAAAATTTACTGTAACTCCCAAAGTTAGCAGGTATAGGGTGACCAGATCTTTGCGTGGGACAGTCCCTCGTTTCCAAGACGTTTCAGGTATCCTGGAAAATTGAGCCGTCTGTCTGTCTGTCTGTCTGTCTGTCTGTCTGTCTGTCTGTCTGTCTGTCTGTCTGTCTGTCTGTCTGTCTGTCTGTCTGTCTGTCTGTCCCACATCGTGACTGACAGACATCATTGTTCAATTGCCCTAATAGCTGGCTTTCTGTTGCGTCTTTTATTTCCCTGCTATAGATGTGTTATTGAAGGAGAAATTCCACCCCAAAACACACTAGCCGTCCATCTACCTTGGTTGCTGTGACATGATACATATAATGCTCTTGATTTTTGTCACAGATGCCCCTTTTTCTACATTTCACCCTGAGGTGAAACCGGCCAGGTTGTCTTTATTCTAATACGGGTATTTTAGTAGCTCTAAACTTATTTGGTTTTCACACATCGCGTCAAACCACACGCCACAAGATAATTGGACCACTATATGATTTAAAAAAAAAAAAAAAAAAAAAAAAACTCATTTGGCACCTGTGTGACTGTGTGAGTTTCAACCTGAGTGATTGGAGAGGAGAGTGGCAGAAGGGAGGGGAGGAGGAAAAAGATTATCTCTGGTATTACAAGTAAAAGGCTGCCCCAGAGTGATGTAAAACTCATGCGTGAGTATCAGTATATACTATTAACATATGAAAAATAATACGTTTGGACTACAAAAATGCCTGCAGTAGAATAAAGACAAACTGCACACTATAGGAAGGAGCGGGGGCTCAACGGGAAATGTAGAAAAAGGGGCATCTATGACAAAGATGCCCCTCTCTCTCCTGAGAGGTCATACCTATGACAGGCACATTAAAATGGCGCCCCCAAGGGAGAAAAATATGTAACTATTTTTAAACTACAGAACATATTAAATGTGTTTTAAATGTCCAATTCTAGCTATAGAGGACAAGTATAATGTATTTATCCATATGAGGCTTAGTAGCCTGGGATCTGGGGTCTGGTGGTCGCCCCGGGTGGTCGCCCCGGATCCCCCCCCCCCCCCCCCCCCCCCCCCCCCCATGGTGCCCCCCAGGCAACTGCCTATTCTGCCAAATGCCAAAAAAACGCCCTGAATACTTCTGTCCCTCAAATGAACAGTTTAGATCCGGTCACCCCACTAGCATGGGTTTTATTATTAGTTTAGTTGTGTAATGCCTAAATAGAACACGCTGCAAGGGACCTACTTTCAACCCTGCAGCACAGTAGCTAAATAAACTACAAGACCCAGACCACTTGTTCAGCCTGTCTGCATTTAAATGAATCCCCAAATGCATGACACGTCCTTAATGTAATTGTTTTGGTTGTGTATGTGTGTGTGTGTGTGTGTGTGTGTGTGTGTGTGTGTGTGTGTGTGTGTGTGTGTGTGTGTGTGTGTGTGTGTGTGTGTGTGTGGTGTGTGGAACTAGGTCAGAGGTTTTCAAGGTGGTCCGGGGACCACCGGTGGTCCTTGAGAAGGTTGCAGGTGGTCCCCAGTTAAATGATGGAAAGTTGGTTAACCAGATGCAACTCTTGAGAGTGTAAAAATGAAACCAAATGGACCCTGGCGGGTCCATTTGGTTTCATTTTCACACTCTCAAGAGTTAAAATATTCATCATCTGAATCAGCACTATTTCATTCTGAGTCTACACTGTTTTGTTTGCAAAATCCAACCTGGAATTGTGTACAAAACCAAAAGAATTCTTTAGTTTTAGGTCTTTGGGGCTAAAATGTCCTCAAATGGTGGTCCGTGGCTCAAATGCTGAATAAATGGTGGTCCCTGGAATGAAAAAGGTTGAAAACCCCTGAACTAGGTAATGGGCGACCAGCTAGAAGGAACATGGGTTCGAATCCCACTGGGGATGCTGCAGGCATGTTCATTCCTCCGCGTCCTTTGGATCATCATCGAAATTCTGGACACATAGATTGGGTTCCCAACCTTTCTATTCTCACGGACATCATTATATTATTATATAGTGATTGGTCATGAATGAATTAATTAATATGGATTTAATCATTAATGAATACAAAAATAGGCTTGTCTTTTTTTTTAATTACCAATTGGACAAGTGGAAATCTTTAATGGTATTCATGCAGAGAGATATACATTGAATTAATGTTTTGACATGAAATAATAATCCTGAGATTGTTTCATTAACGCACCGCCCCCCCCCCCCTATTTCTCAGGCATGTTTTCAAGTCGATTTTTATAGGATGAGAAAATATGGGAATCCCTTATTTAGGTTCCCCTTGGTTGGGAACCGCTGGCACTATATCATGGGGTTTTCAACCTTTTTGACACCAGGGACCACCATTTATTTGTTATTTCAGCTACGGACCACCATTCGATTACACTTTCACCCCAAATACCTAAAATTAAAGAATTCTTTTGGTTTTGTCCACAATTCCAGGCTGGATATTGCTAATTCAGATGATGAATATTTTAACTCTTGAGAGTGTAAAAATGAAACCAAACTCTTGAGAGTTTGGTTTCATTTAACTCTCAAGAGTTACATCTGGTTAACCAACTTTCCATCATTTAGCCTGGGGACCACCTGGAACCCTCTCAGGGACCACTGGTGGTCCCCGGACCACCTGTTGAAAACCCCTGCACTATATGGCTAAAGTGTGTTAATCTACTTCTATCTTTGGCAATAAAAATCATTCGTTGACTAATAGGCAAAGGAACTCATCTTTGAGTTAAAGGGGAATTACACCCATTTTCCAAATTTTCCTGAGAGGGTACAAATATGAACCAAATGAACCATTTGGTTCCATTTGTACCCTCTCAGGAAAAAGGGGTCTGAAAAAAAAAATCATTAACATGGTGAAATACATCTTGGTGATGTCATCAGATAGCCTGGCTCAGCCCTGAATCAGCACCTTAAAAAAATACTAGCTTATTTTTTTCCTGTGATTCAAGGACTGGCTTCCCTGCCTTTGGGGCCGTTTGTGCTGGTTGGAAATCCAATCCCAGCACCTGATTGGCCAACAGCCCTGTCACTCACTTCGACCCCAACGTTGTCTGCTTTCCCAATATTCTTAGGGGTTCATATGAACCAATCACCGTTAAGACTGCTGCTTTGATAACGCCCATCCCAGAAACTGCTGTGGTAGAGAGGGACTTCAGTCTGAATAATGAAGTGAAACCAAATGACAATTCAGACTGAGGTCAGGGTAGTCATCAGATGTATTTCACCATGTTAATGATTTTTTTCAGACCTCCATTTTTAGGAAATACAGAATCGGGGGAACTTTTTTTTTTATTATCACCCACACAACATCACTAAGGTATATTCCCCCTTTAATTTAACATCAATCACATCTTTCAAATCGTTTATTGCGTGCAATCAAACAGAGAGAGCGGCATTTTCAGGCCGGTGGGCTTGAGAACGAGAATCTACTGTTGGTTTCACAATGGCTACTGGCTATGAATTGGCTTAAACACGTAGATTCATGGTAGAATCAAAGAGCCTACAGGGTTTACCTGCTATGTGCATGGGAAAAAAAAGACTAATCCACTAACAAAGGCTCTGGAGCTGGTCGGATGAGATCAACCTGACAGATGAATCGATTGACTAGGAGGCGAAAAGCTCCCATTTAACCCACCTGGATTTAATGATTATACGCTGCAGATAGAAGCAAAGTTATGAATACGAACACTGAGATGGAAGGCTTGAAAATGGTCAAGTTATTTGGCTCTGAAAACATGGATGCAACCATGCGCAAGTCCACATTGTAGGAGAACATCAGAGGGTTATCCCACTATGGATGCAAACGCAGCGTCCATCCATTTGGATACATGATGGATTAGTCACACACTGGCAGTGTTGGCAGTAACGAATTATAGATTACATATTACTGTAATGTTATTACTTTTGCTCCAAAAAGTAAAGTAACGAGATTACTCTGCCAGAATGGGTAATAAGTAACGCATTACTTTGCAAGTAACGCCAAGTTACTTTTTTTAAGTTTAAAAAGTAAAAGAGACACATTTTGAAATCTTTTTTTCTGGTGACTGATATTGTCCTCCTAATACGTGAGAGGGCCATGGAATTTCTTTTACTGTTTTCATTTATTTTTAAAATATTGTTTTGGAAAATGTAGCTGACTCTATATTTGGGCATGCCCACCCAAATGAATAAAACAATATTTTAAAAATAAATGAAAACTATAGATGAAATTCCACGGCCCTCTCACGTATTAGGAGGACAATATCAGTCACCAGAAAAAAAGATAGGTTGTTTTCAAATAATCTGTCATGGTTAAAATAGAGTTTTAAGTTATAATGGGTTTGTATAGGAAGGACGTTCCGGCAGATTAAGGAAAGGAGTAACTTATAAACTGTCTGGTGTGTTCACATGAGACTGAGTAGACCATAAAATAACTAAAAGTTTTTTTTGAAAGTGGAATATTCCTTTAAGTCTTAAGACCCAATAGGAGCACCCAGTCACAAGACATCTATCGTCTTTCGAGACTGCGATGGCGAAACTTGTGAAATGGGACAATCTGTGTAATGGGTATTTGGGTACCTACCACAACAGTGGCATTTCTAAGCAATTTGGAGCCCTAGGCAAGATTTCCCCTGGAACCCCCCCTTAACAAATGGACCCGTTTGGGTCCATTTGGTAAGGGGGGGGGGGGGGGCTCCAGGGAAAATCTGTAAAATGGCGCCCCCCCCCAAGGGATAAAATTATGAAATATTTTTAAACTAAAGAACCTATCATGTGTGTGTTTTAAATGTTCAATTCTACTTAAGAAAGGACAAATATAATGTATTTATCCATATTAGGCCTATTAGCCTGGGATCCTCCCCTCATGGCGCCCTAGGCAGCTGCCTAGTCTGCCTAATGGCAAAAAACGCCCCTGTAGCACAAGTATATGTGTATATACCCGGTGTATATATATAGACATATCCTCAAAGGCAGTCAGGGAGACAGAGGTCCTGGCTAGGGCTTTGCAAACATCTCTCTAAAAAAAAAACAAAGTGAGTCAGTACAGCTGAGTCACAAGCAATGATTGAACTATGGCTCGGGGCTTTGTTGAGAACACAAGACAAATCTGGTAAAGACTAGAGTGCTGCTTCTCAAACCACTACATTTCAAGCACCTACCCAACCTCTAAAGAAAGGCCCACGCATACTCCACCTTTTTTATATGTGATCACTAGCTTGTATAAGAGCCCTATACTGTATGCCAGGGCTGCCCAAAAGGTAGATGGTGATCTACCAGTAGATCACACAGGCCGTGCAGGTAGATCACATGACAGTACCCTAAAATATGGAACATATATAGGCGATAGGGGCACTTGGAAACTTATAGATCTGTAACTCTTGAGAGTGTTAAAATGAAACCAAATGGACCCTTACGGGTCCATTTGGTTTCATTTTACACTCGCAAGAGTTAAATTATGTTTAAACATCTGAATTACGTAAATTTCAGGAGAATAATTTTGACCAACGTTTTGACAGTTCTCTCTCCCAATTGTGGACTATAATAAAAATAATAATAAAAAAAAAAACATGAAAATTTTTAGTTTTGGGTGCAAGAGACTAAACTCATCACAAACTGTCAACTCAAACCCCAAATACTGTTTTTAAACATCAGTCGTAACAAGTGTCACTCCCATCACTCATAAGAACGAAGCAAGTTGTTCTTTACTGGCAGTTTATTAAGGACCATCTTCACAGCAGCAACAATGGTCATAACAAACCAACGTCGAACTAAATTAAACACAAAAAATAAACAAACCATCAGAAATCCATAAACATTTACACGTAATGGAACATTTGAACAAACAAGAAATAGTATGTTTTGGACAATATCGTACCTCACTGGCAGCAGTTCAGTGACGGGAATGCGTGCAGTTAACATTAGAGCCCAAAGAACACATAACTGTAACAAAAAATAATCAATTAAACTCATGTTGAAACCATAAACTTGATACATGAACTTCTTTGCTTGACATAGAAACATACCTTGCTAAAGACAACACGTTGCTTGCAGGCAACATCCCTCTCACGGACGTGCTGCAAAGTGACCTGTGCTAGTGAGCTTCTATCAGACAACCTTATATGCCTTGACAATAGACCGGAAATCACCTGAACGATCCACTTCCGTTCTCAAATACATAAGGAAGCCATGTTTCAGGACAATTTAGTCATTTAATAAAAATACAAAAAATATATATAACAAACTGACATTACATGGCAGTCATAATAAGTAAACATTCCAATTCTCCCCCTCTATTTTCCATTATAAGTGCATTATTCTATAACACTATAACAGTAAGTAACACTATCACCGCTATTTAAAAGCTCAAACTTTCGGGCCTTGAAATGGATTTTCAGTAATGGAACAATCACATTTTTGATGTGTAGATCTTGGTGAGTCGCTCATTTTGAAAGTAGCTCCCAAGTCAAAAAAGTATGGGCACCCTTGCTGTATGCTTTTCTGGGCATCGAGAAGAGGCAGAACAAACTAGTGCTGGAGAGTGGGAACCCAACTCTATTGCTTCGCCAAACTACTGTATGAGCCAGAGCCTTTTAGAGGAAGAGTTGCGCTATTCAGTGTAAGCGAACAGCGTGGTTCATGGCGTATCTATGCAGTACGCTGACTAACTGGAGTTGGAAATACAGTGTTTTCAACAAGAGCAGTGCAAATAAGAGTTATTTTAGGTACGTATGCAAAACGACACAGGTTCAGTCACTGTAATGTTTAAAGAACAACGTACCTAAGGGGTTTTAAAGTCATTAAAGCTGGACTATTGCCTGAGTCCACTGCATTTCTGCCTACTCATACTCCTCCTACTTCCCAGCTACAGTCTCGTGAGGCGCTCTGTGTTGCGAGAATGTCAGTTCTTAGCAGTTTGTGAATGAGGTGCTATTGGAGAAACAGTGTTCTGCTCTTTCAATGCGCCAATATCGTTTGCAAATCATATGACAAAGTATCCGAAGATAACTGGCGAAAATTTTATTTGTCTCTGTTGATAATCTGTTCACGAGGACACATCCATTAATACATGATGTTTTTCATGCCTTGTCTGCTAGTCCCTATCAGAGTTGGGCAGTAACGAATTTTAGATTACATATTACTGTAATATTATTACTTTTGCTCCAAAAAGTAAAGTAACGAGATTACTCAGCAAAAATGGGCAATACGTAATGCAACCCTAATGGGTTCATTTGGTTCCATGTGTACGCTCTCAGAAAAAAAAAGAAGCGTCTGAAAAAATCCACTAACATGGTGGAAATACATCTTGATGACATCATCAAGATGTATTTCCACCATGTTAGTGGATTTTTTCAGAACCAATTTTTTTTTCACCATGTGAAAAACATCTTGGTCTTCAAACCTCCATTTCTAGGAAACACAGAATGGGGGGAAACGTTTTCACACACACACACACACCTGGAGAGGAGCGGTCACAGAAAGCGGCAGGAGAGACGGAGAGTAGCCACACACACACACACACACACACACACACACACACGCGCACGCACGCGCGCACACACACACACACACACACACACACACACACACACACACACACACACACACACACACACACACACGCCCAGCGGCGACACACCCACACAGACACTGGGGACGTGTGGTCAGATTAGCGGCGGTGTGTGTGGACCTGACAAGTGATTGATCCTGCATCTGAGAGACCAGACGGTACAGGACTCCTTGTTGTCCTTCTAAACTCTCTCTGCTGCAAGGAGAAGCAGCCGTCCTTGACATCTATCAGGAGACACACACGCTGCTTACCTTTGTGAATATTAATTAATGCTACATCTTAAAACCTCCCAAACTACAGTGCATCCAGTGTTGCCAACTGCCAAAAATCCAAAATACACCATAGTGGCACCTCCAAAATGCACTAGAATGCACTAGATGAATCTTCTGTACATTCTCTAGTTGTGCAGACTTGAGCCGATTCACATATGAATGTTTTAACTCTTGAGAGTGTAAAAATGAAACCAAATGGACCCGCAAGGGTCCATTTGGTTTCATTTTTACGCATGAGAGACACTGGGCTCACTGCAAAACGCTAAAATACCTAAAACCACATATTACACACAAAGACCCGCAAGGAAAGTGCTCTAAAATTTTAAAAGTTATTAACATATATTTTCTGGCAAAACTACACTTAATTGTTATTGTGCTACAGAAGGAGCCTCCGTTCTTGGATCTTGATCTACGCTACTTCCAACCAGGGAAACTCCCCCCTGTCAGGTGAAAAAAGGCAGCTTGGACTCCTCATGCATTGAAGGAAGTATGAGGCCAGTCCACTGCCTCCCCAGTTTTGGCGGATGGTATATAGAGCCCAGGATCACATTAGGAATTGGCACTGGGTGAACAAAATGGGTTCAAGGTTCAATGTTAGCTTTATTAGTCTCCCGTGGGAGAGCTTTGTCTTGGGGTCAGAGACCAGAGCTGCATGCAGTTACATACAGACAGGTAACAGTAGACATAGGACAATACAATTACACACATACATACATACATATATACACCCTAGTGTGTACCCTACCGCCGTAGGGGCTAAATGCTCTCACCGTTGAGGAGCTTAATAGAGAGAGGTACTTTATCAACGGTGGGGCTCTGTATCTCCTGCCTGTTCTCATTGTCACATACTCAAAGTTGAGAACATGTAATGGGTCAGAGACAATGCTTTGATCCTGTCTAAGTATAGCTTGATCAAAGATGGCTTTTGGGGTGATCGGGGGGCTAGACAAGCCCATGATCTTTCCAGCCATCGTAATAAGTCTCTCAATCTGAGATTTATGTTTGCAAAATCATGGGATACAGAAAAGAAAAAGGAAGCTGTAAATGGTATGCACCCCAGGCTAGTTAACCCTTAGTGTACTGAACATGTTTTGGTGTACTAAGCATTAAGTTTTAACTATTGAAAAATAGCAGATCTACAAGCTCATAGCGCGCCACCGAGTGGCGCGCTATGAGCTTGTATCTCTGCTATTTTTGAAAAATCGTGAAAACGTGGTGCAAACCTTTGAATATTATGTTATTCAGAAACTAGAAATCTAGACAGGACACAATGGTTGTGTTGCTGTGTTTTAACTATTGAAAAATAATAGATCTACAAGCTCATAGCGCGCCACCGAGTGGCGCGCTATGAACTTGTATCTCTGCTATTTTTGAAAAATCGTGAAAACGTGGTGCAAATCTTTGAATATTATGTTATTCAGAAACTAGAAATCTAGACAGACACAATGAGCCCCAGGCTAGTTAATGTCTGCTGCATTCTGCTATATATACTTCTCACCTTGCATATCACGTCCCAAGAATCCATTGTCTGCAGGTCAGGCAGAAGACAAAGTAGGAACACCCAGCCAATTATTCCTTCCCCGAACAGTGCTATAGTGCTATAATGCCCCTCAGCTAAATAGAGATGGAATAATCGTGATTAACCGCAGTTGGTGCCATTTTCACAGCTTATAACGTGGGGTGGGTAGAATGGAAAAACAGCTCTTGTTGACAACTATTAAAAAAGCAAAGTGCCTGAAACTTCCACATGACACCCACGCGTGCATGCAGGCAGGCAGGCAGGCAGGCAGGCAGGCAGGCAGGCAGGCAGGCAGGCAGGCAGGCAGGCAGGCAGGCAGGCAGGCAGGCAGGCAGGCAGGCACGCACACACACACACACACACACACACACACACACACACACACACACGTGACATCCAATCCAAGTAACATCCATCAGGGAGCGTGAACCTGACAACTGCCCCAAGTCCATCTTCAGTCAATTTAAGCGGAGTGGCTGAACCACACACACACACACGCACGCGCGCGCACACGCACACACACACACACACACACACACACACACACACACACACACACACACACACACACACACACACACACACACACACACACACCCCTATAGTTGTGTAAAATAAGTGCCAGAGGGGTGCTACTATTCAATTGTTCTATAGGTGTTGACTGGCCTGCCAGTGAGGCATTCATAGACATCACCTGAGTAATCTTGATGGTTTTAATGCAAGCGCAGTGAGCTGTGTACTATGAAAGTGAGTGAGTGATCAGAGCCTGATCCCTGACTAATAAGACAAACATCGCTTAAAACATTATACTTTCTCTATACAACTAAAATAATCAAGTAAAAAAAAAAACATTGGCATCTTATTTCTTTCATAAATAAAGAATAATTCACTCAACAGGAACTGCTCCTGGCGCAGGATGATGATGTCACGACACGTGTCCTTGTGTGGTCTAGCTCTATGGAATATACGGAATGCACATGTGACATCATCATCCTGCGACAGGAGCACTTCCTATTGAGTGAAAGATTCTCTATTTATGAAAGAAATAAAGCATTGAATGTGTTTTTATCTGCATGTTTTAGTTATAGAAGGCAAGTATAGTGTTTAAGGCATAATTGTCTCATTAGCCAGGGATCCTTTTAAGAGTTGTGATATTCCCGTTCATTCCTATGTCCCCGGGCGCTGGCGCTGCTGGAGGAGCATGGAGCCAATAACACCCCGTCCACACACCTGTTAACAACTGACAATCTCGCGATACGGGGCGTCCGCGAGGCTGCACCCGCTTCGACCTCTATCCATTGATTGAATAGAGCATAATCACGAGTAATCACAAGATTGAATACAACGAGTAGACGCAGATACTCAGATACCCGCCGGGCAAGTAGCGTAGTAGTAGTAGCTGGCAAACCCATGATCAACCGATGCAATACATACAAAATATCTACTTGCCCGGTGGGTATCTGAGTATCTGCACCTACTGGTTGTATTTGATCATGTGATTACTCGTGATTATGCTCTATTCAATCGATGGATAGAGGTGGAAGCGGTTGGAGTATGCAGAAATGCGCCTTCTATAGGTCGTCAATGGTATGGTCACATATTCTGCAAATATGAAAATTGTTCCACAAATGCAAGTTAGCATCCGGCAGTTTCTACATGCTGGGGACCCCCTACTCAACATAAAACCTTGGTGTATTCAACACACCAGGGTCCTCTTTCTGGCAACAAAAAAAGACAAATTCTTCTATTACCACCGCGTCACAACGTTGGCTGGTGCGTTATCCAAACAAATGTTGCATCACATCAAAAAGGAGGTGTCTCGCACGACAGGTTGCAGGAGTGTTGTTGTTTATTAATTTCTGCTTACATTTCTTTGTACTTTGCAATAGATGCACACAACAGTTTCGGCCGTGCCGAAAAAAAAATGGACTCAAAATGAAATAATTTGCCCAAAAGAGGGTTGCCAGGTTTAAGCGTCTTCCTTCCCAGTGAAGCTCTTCCTGCATTTCCTATGCCATGCACTCTCAGTTCACTGTGTCCCCATCAGACGCACTATAGGCTTAATTTAAACTGACTGCTCACTCTGTGTGTGTGTGTGTGTGTGTGTGTGTGTGTGTGTGTGTGTGTGTGTTTGTGTGTGTGTGTGTGTGTGTGTGTGTGTGTGTGTGTGTGTGTGTGTGTGTGTGTGTGTGTGTGTGTGTGTGTGTGTGTGTGTGTGTGTGTGTCGCTACACTCCGTCTCTCCTGCCGCTCTCTGTGACCGCTCCTCTCCAGACAGTTCCAGACACGCGGTGATCTCGCCGCATGCCGATTGCTGAGGGCAATTCCACGACCCTTTGGGGAATACGTGAGTAGATTCCGCTTCTTCTATACACGTCGCCAGGAGAGGACCTCTGTATATGTGATCACAATGGAATTAAGGCCAGTCCTCTTATATACTCTCGCTCCCGCTGATAGTGCTGAGGCAGGAAAAGGTGTCAAAAACCCACCCCTGGGTCGGTGACTTGCATCGATGTCACGGACGAGGCCAAAGCATTTGACAGGTGACACCTTTTGCCTGAGGGATGCCATCTTTCATCTGTTCAGGTGAAACGCGCGTTCACAAGCGCCGCGTGGTGCAAAGACACATTCGCACGTGTCCGTGCAAATGCACATACTCAGAATGTGGTGACAGTATTGTTTTTGTCGACTATAGATCGAGGATCGAAGAACGAGGTTTTTGACGTTTAGTCGACTAATTTCAAAATACTAAATGGGACTAAGAGACTATAGTTTTCACCCAAGAATAAGACTAAATCATAATCTGAGACTAATGGAAATAGGTATTTTTACCTTCATTTTTTCCTTTTTCTTTTTTCAGAGTAATGTGTTGAATGTCATAATCATATCTGCACTATGCATTGCATACCTTTTCAAGACAGCAGGTCATAAAATCAAGGTCTTTTTACTTTGTCAGTGGGCCTAAATTGATATTGAAGAAATGAAACGACACATCTGTATTGCATATATGAAATTACAATCTACAGTATTTGAGACTGAAAGACTAAGAGTAGACTAAAACTAAAGCATTTTTGATATTTCGTCTACTAAGATTAGATTAACAAAAATGAATTTCAGAAGACTAAATGGGACTACAAGACTAAATCTGTGTTATTAAAAAGACTAAGCCTGAGGCTAAATCAAAATATTCTCAAAAAACAGCACTGAAAGTGAAGCGTATGTTTTTTGTGCTTATTTTTTTAAACACAGAAATAGAATCCACACTGAGTCTGGAAAGTCAGTCATTCTATTTCTTTTTTTTTTTTTTTGTAATAAAAAAATGTCTACCTTCGTGCGAAGCGTAGAGAAGCCCAGAAACCTCAGGGTTGACTGATGTTGTGTTGTGCCGTGCTGTGCCTAAGGAACGGCACCAGAGCCAGGGGCGGATTGGCACATATTTTCCCACCGGGACAATTTTGCCTTTGCCAGGCCACTCTGGGGTGGGGGCAGCTGGTTAACCAGATGTAACTCTTTGAGAGCGTAAAAATGAAACCAAATGGACCCTTGCGGGTCCATTTGGTTTCATTTTTACACCCTCAAGAGTTAAAATATTCATCACGTGAATTAGCTGAACTTAGTCCACACAACAAGAGAAAGTAGAAGATTAATGTTCATTTTGATGTTCCAGGTTAGCATCTAGCACATTCAAGTGCATTTTGGAAGTGCCACTAGTGTATTTTGGAGGATAGAAACACTAGTTTGCCTGGCCTGGGCCTGGTGCCCTGGCCTGCCCTGCAGGACTTTTCAATCAATCAATCAATCAATCAATCAATCAATCAATCAATCAATCAATCAATCAATCAATCAATAATACAATCAATAAATAAATCAAAAAATAAATAAAACCCTGTCCAGGCCACTAGGTGGCGCAGGCCACCGGGAAAACTCCCTGTACTCCAGATGGCCAAGCCGCCCCTGACCGGAGCAAACCCCCAGCCGTGTGCAGACAGACAGTGAATGGTAGACTGCAGGCACGCCGCTGTGTTCTGACTCCACCACCTACATCACAGTGGCAATCATTTCACTGTTCTCTCTAAAACAACACTTTTCAATGTTTATTATCCTCAAGGACTTCCAAGGCTGCAGTACAATATCATATAACCTTGTGAGTTCAAGTAAAGAACATGTTTTTTTTTTTTTTTTTAATTTTCAAATGGTGGATATTGTTCTACGGTAAGGTTCAAGTTCAAGGTTCTTTATTTGTCACACTAGCGTATGTCCGGACATATACAGGGATGAAATAACGTTCAATTTTCCACAGTGCAATAAGACAATAGACAATGCGATAGGACAATAGTCAAAGGCAAACAATATAGACGAGACAAACAATAGTGCAACAGACCAGGGCAGTAAAGTGCTAACTGTAACACCTAACGTGAGGTGAAGGTGCTAAGCTGTGCAAAAGTATGATAAAGTGGCAAGTAGTGAAAGCTAAACAGACAGCTAGGCAGGAACTAGACAGGACATATGTATACTGTATACCCCAGTACTACAACTATAGGATACTGCATACTGCAACTGAATACAAAAATACCTTTTCCCCTCTCTGTCACTTCTACGTTTGCTACTGAACTGAGACAACACCCCCCCCCCCCCCCCCCCCCCTCATCACACACACAGACCACATTGACTGCATAGACTTGTTTGACATCACTGTCATGTTGGATTCATGTCAATGTATATTTTGAGACATTTGACCACATAAACCATCACTACTTTGTACATTGACTGAAGGCGGCTGTGGCTCAGGAGGTAGAGCAGGTCGTCCAATGACCCATGGGTCGGCGGTTCGAATCCCGGCTCCTCCTGTCTACGTGTCGAAGTGTCCTTGGGCAAGACACTGAACCCCAAATTGCCTCCAATGAGTTGGTCGGTGTGAGCTGGCCAGTGGCCACCATTGGTGTGTGAATGTGGGAAGTGGGGACGCTGGCGTTGACTGTTCGCCGCTCTACTTCCCAATGTATGAATGAATGGACCATTGTAAAGCGCTTTGAGCACTTGGAAAAGCGCTATAAAAATGCAATACTTTGTTATTGACTGAAGGCTAGACTTGGACTGCTCTGATTTATTTCTACATCAAATCTTGGTGCTGGAAATAGCCGCTATAAGCTTGTATTGCTTGCTGTATTTGGCTTAGGTTTTCCTTCAGAATTGGGATGTTCACCTGTACATGCCAATGGCTGCGTCTGTTTCCTACTAAACCTACGACCAAGATGTTTGATGCGACGGTTCACTGGTCGAGACATATTTATGTCGGCCGTGACCGTGTGAACACACATCGCGACGGGTGGCCAATGGTCGCAACATACGTTGTGGGGTGCAAAATGATCTCACTGTATCTGCAAAAACTAGGGGTGGGACTCGATTAATTTTTTTGATCTAATTAATTTGAAGCCTTGTAATTAATTAATCTCAATTAATTGCATACCAATATTTGACCCAAGAAGCATTTTTTTGTCAATTAAAACAGGCTGGTATAGCGTGTGAGAGTTTTTCTAAATCACTGTCGACAATGCAAGTTGGTTAACCAGATCAAAAGTTGGTTAACCAGATGTAACTCTTTGAGAGCGTAAACATGAAACCAAATGGACCCTTGCGGGTCCATTTGGTTTCATGTTTACGCTCTCAAGAGTTAAAATATTCATCATCTGAATTAGTCCAATTCTACACAACTAGAGAATGTAGAAGATTAATGGTCATTTTGATCTGTATGTTTGACTGTGACTTTGTTTCTGAAATCCATCCTGGAATTGTGGACAAAAGCAAAAGGAATCTTTGGTTTTGCGGTCTGTGTGGCGATTAAAATGAGTTAATTTTGTTAATCGCGTTATTGTTTCTGTGATTAATTAATCTCAATTAATCAGTTAAAGTCCCAGCCCTAATAAAAACACATTCATAGACCAGAGGACACCATCAAGGCACCAAACCTGAACATCAGGAGTAATTTGCGGTTAGAGCAGTGGCATTTCTAAACAATTTGGAACCCCAGGCAAGATTTTCCCTGGAGCCCCCCCTTATCAATGTTTTTTTTTTTTTTTTTTTTTTTTTTTTTTTTTTTTTTTAATTAGTTTTGTGTTTTTAATAATGGGTTCATTTGATTTTATTGGTAAGGGGGGGGGGCTCAATGAATTTCACTGGTTCCATGATAGCCCAGCATTGCAGCGTAAAAACCATCAATGCATGCTCTGTTTGTAATGAAAATTGCGACCCCCATTGGTTAAATAAAAGGTCTATAAAACGAACTGGGTAAACTTACTGGGTGGATAAAACAAATCCCCTCAAGGGATAAAATTATGAACTATTTTTGTTCATTTTTTGGTTCAATTCGTAGTCATAGGACAAGTATAATGTATTCATCCATATAAGGCCTATTAGCCTGGGATCCTTTTAAAGCTTGTCTGGTGGTCGGCCCGGTGCCATGGTGCCCCAGGCACCTGCTTATAGTCTGCCTAATGGCAAAAACACCCCTGAGTCAGAGTTTCCCTCAAGGACACTTCAACACCAAACGTAGAATAAGTAATGGACCTTGATATGAAATGAGTTTGAAAAGCCCTGCTATCCAGTATCCTGGTCACTCAGGCTCTGTGGTACGGCCAGTGAATTAGGCTGCACAGCGACACGTAAAGAGGAACTGAGCAAAAAATACTAAAGAGCAAGTTGAATAATGATCGCATCCAGGGGCGGATTGGGACATATTTTCCCACCGGGACAATTTTGCCTTTGCCAGGCCACCTTGGGGGGGTGGGGCAGCTGGTTAACCAGATGTAACTCTTTGAGAGCGTAAAAATTAAACCAAATGGACCCTTGCGGGGTCCATTTGGTTTCATTTTTACACCCTCAAGAGTTAAAATATTCATCATGTGAATTAGCCCAACTTAGTCTACACAACTCTACACAACTAGAGATTGATCTGTTTGTTCCAGGCAAGCATCTAGCGCATTCTAGTGCCTTTTGGAAGTGCCACTAGTGCATTTTGGATCTTGTCCAGGCCACTAGGTGGCGCAGGCCACCGGGAAAACTCCCTGTACTCCAGATGGCCAATCCGCCCCTGATCGCATCTCTTTATGTTTACCTGGGGGCTGGGGATGCTGAACACAAAACTCCATGAATTAGGCATGAGTGTGAATGCATGTTGTGGCTCCACCAGCCTGTCTGTCTGTCTGTCTGTCTGTCTGTCTGTCTGTCTGTCTGTCTGTCTGTCTGTCTGTCTGTCTGTCTGTCTGTCTGTCTGTCTGTCTGTCTGTCTGTTTTGTCTGTCTGTCTGTCCTTGTTGAGTTTGTCCTGAGACTTGTGCCCAGTTGGTGGACCAAGTATACATGCACAAGTACATGTGCACACGCATTTTCACAAAATAAACCAACATGGTCAGGATGGATGGTGTGATAGGATAGGATAGATTGTGGTATCCGATACTGATACCACTTTTTGTGTTAGGTATCAAAATAGGTGATCTACAGGCCCCCAATGCTTGGAGATCCCTCAATCCATATATATGTCTCCGTAAAACCCACCTTTGTCTCTGGAAAATGCAGTGAGTCAGTGTGCATGAATTAATTGCTTAATTGCTTATATAGGTTCATCGTTGGAATCTAAAAAGGGTTGTTTTGGCATCGACCGAGTTAACGACGGCGGAGATTAACTAAATACCAGACGGATGAAAAAGAAAAAAAAAACATCCGAGACAAATATATCGTCCCCAAATGCACTTAATAGCAGAGATTTGGCTATAAATGTAATTACTTTATTGCCCCACCGATGACCGCAGCGTGTCCTTGTTGAGCTTGTCCGTCCCAGACGCGTCCCGTCCTCCCAGACAATGATGGCACGTAGTGTTGTAGTTCTCGAGACATTGTCTCGTCTCGAGACCAGTCTCAAGACAAATTTTCATTGTCTCGGTCTTGTTTTTGTCTCGCTTTGTTTTGTCTTGGTCTTGTCTCGACCTTGCAGCTCTCCACTTTATTTGTCTTGTGGTCTCGTCTTGTTCTCGTATAATTTTGTCTTGGTCTTGTCTCGACCTCGGAGCCATTGTCTCGGGTCTTGATCGCCAACAAGACCTCTCGAGACAAGACAATGCAAAGGAAAAGTTCTATTCATTGTGCGGAGTGAGGACCCATTCATAAAGACAGCTGCAGGCACAAATAGCAATATACTTTTTTCTTCTGTAAATATTGAAAAGAAAGAAGACAGACACTGGGATGTGTCTGATTAGGGATTTTTTATATTCTTGTTATCAACCATATCGCCCCAGCCCTATTATATTATTAGTAGTTTTGTTTAAAAATGTAATGGTGGACGGGGGCAAAACAATCAAATTCAGTGCTACTAATAATAGAAGATTGAAAATCATTAAGAAAGTTATTATTTGTTAAAATGGGCATGACAAAACTAGGTCTTGGCCTCGGTCTTGACCAGTCTTGGACTTGTCTTGTTCTCAGACCCTCTAGGTCTTGGTCTTGTCTTGTTCTCGGCCCCGCTAGGTCATGGTCTTTTCTTGATCTCGACCCTCTAGGTGCTAGTCTCGTCTCGATCAAGTCCGTGGTTGTCTTGGTCTTGTCTTGGTCTTGACCCCTCTAGGTGCTAGTCTCGTCTCGATCTCGTCTCGATCAAGTCCGTGGTTGTCTTGGTCTTGTCTTGGTCTCGATTTAAGTGGTCTCGACTACAACACTAATGGCACGCACGTACCCACACAGGCACGCACGCAGACAGACACGTGCTCGGCCTGTCTGACAGGCGCAGTGACAGCGCAGGTCGTATTATTCAGAGGTGCCCTCGGTGGCGGGGGCTGATCAGCAGACGGTTTAACAGCGTCGACGCATAGCCTCCATCTGCTGCCAGAACGAGGCTCTGCTGTTTCTCCAGCTGCAGTACGTGTCACCTCACACCTCCAAGGAAAAAAAGACTCTTCAACGTCCCTTTTGGAAACACTGCTGTGTTGTGTTGTGTTGTTGCGCGCCATGATGCCACTGCTGTTGTGCATCCCCGCGGCACACAGCCTATACAACAGCTGGTGGGCTGGGACAAAAAACAGTTGATCATGAACATTTTGTGTTTTTAGTAAGCAGTGCGTTAGACCAGTGGTTTTCAACCTTTTTGACACCAGGGACCACCATTTATTCAGCATTTGAGCCACGGACCAGCATTTGATCTTTTTTTTTTTTTTTTTTTCACATTTCCAGGCTGGATTTTGCCAACAAAACAGTGTAGACTTCTTAATTAAGTGGTGCTAATTCAGATGGTGAAGGTTTTAACTCTTGAGAGTGTAAAAATGAAACCAAATGGACCCTTGCGGGTCCATTTGGTTTCATTTTTACACTCTCAAGAGTTACATCTGGTTAACCAACATTCCAACATTTAGCCTGGGGACCACCTGGAACCCTCTCAAGGACCACTGGTGGTCCCCGGACCACCTGTTGAAAACCCCTGCGTTAGACAGAAACAGTGTTTGCCAACTAGGCAGCTTTTTCGCTATATTTAGCTTCTTTCCAGACCTCCCCTAGCAATTTAATTCCCAGTGGGACAAATCATATGATTTGGGGGGAAAAAATCACGTGAAAGTCGCTAGGAATAAAACCCTCTATACTTGTTTTTCTTCATTAGGCCTATTCCTTTCTCTGGCTTCATTTGCTGCTGGAGCAGGACAGCAGGTGTCTAATCAGTCCTCAGTGAGTCAATGACAAACACAAATGTGTGCATCACAACCGCAAGTGTCACGTTCCAGCCATCTATTGTCAGAGTTATGACATTGAGGGGTCAGAAATGGAGCGCTCGAACTGAATAGGGACAGACTGAAGTTGCCAAATACATCGCCTTCAACATGGGCAATGAAGCCGCCGCGCATAGCATTTTTTGTTTGAACTCACCCCAAACCCCCACATTTTATGTACAGTATTCTGTTATGTATTCTATACACTTCTTACACTTACGTGACCCACAGGCGCAAAGCACGCATAACGCAGTCTTTTTTGAATGATGACATGGTTTAGTGCAGGGGTGTCATACCCAAATACAGTCGAGGGCTGTAGATACCGGTCTGTGTTTCAACACCGGTTTACGATGACGTCCCTGTCAAACAGCAAAAAAAGTAATTTTCCATCAAAAATCAATGTCTCTTAATGGCAAGATAATTGTAAAGATGAAACTGCCTGCATTCAAAAAACTGTTTTAAGTTTTAATGAAAAATAGCAGGTGTTCACGTCTCATAGCTCGCCACTCTGTGGCGCGCTATGAGACGCCTGCTATTGAGACGCCTGCTATTTTTCGGGGAAAATCTTTTTCTTCTATGATCCTCACCAAGTGCTGAGTTAATTGAGAAAGTAAATGAGTTCAGGAAGTAAAACAATTAGTTGCATTCATTTCTTATCACGGTGTGTGCAATATACCAGAGGATCAGTTCTAGTACTAATTCAATACGCGAGGGCCAAAGATATTCCATTCACAGGCCTGATTTGGCCCCCGGGCCTTGAGTTTGACATATGGTTTAGTGTAACCAAGTCATAACCTATAGTGTTATTGATGTGACAACAATGGACCTTTCGGTACGACACCCACCCTTCGCCTTTCTCCATCCTTTACTTGACTACCGTTGCTAACTATGACAAGCTTTGGCTGGGAGAGAGCCTCCTCCGTTAACCAACGTGTCATCGCACCATTTATGGATGTTTTTATTATAAGTTCCCAGATCAAAAACATCAACAGCCCTATAATGCCATCCTTCATCCTGAATTCCAGTAGTGCCATAAAGTGTCCAAAACGGTTGTAGGGGGCAGTTATCATTAGCTTTTCAAAGCCAAAGAAAAGACTTTAGCTTAGCCCTGCCGCTACAGTCAGCTGTTCTGTGTTGTGATTTTCTGTGCACCATTTCCGTTTCCATGAATGTAAATCCCATTGCCTAAGGGGGTGGTCCTGACTGGCGATAGGGTGCGAGTGGCTTCTGGTGACGTAGCAACACTCAATGCGCTGTCCCATTGGCCGTGTGCTCGTAACACGAGCCAATGGCTGCAGCTCTCGACGTCCCATAGGCCAGACAGTGTGCCAGAGTGTTGCCATGTCGTATCGAAATGAGCTACTTTGGGCTTGTGTTTCATAGACAGAAATGTAGGTCCTTTCAACAACAACAACAACAAAAACGTATATAGGATAATGTCATAAAGTGCATTATTCGCCATAATGTAATGAACATGAATAAAATCCATATGATTTGATTCATATATCTTAGATTCATCACACAACTGAACTATATGAAGCCTTTTATTGTTTCAATATTGATGAGTATGGCTCTGACCTACAGATTATGACAAATTATGAACTTCATTCTTCACATTATGCTATCTTCTGAAAAGGACCTCTAAGTATAACCTTTGGTTTTGTGACATACTCTCCTGAAAAGGTTCACACCGTAGAAATGACATTAAACGCATAATCTGAAGTGTGACAAGTCGGTAAACCCCGCCCACCTGCCCCCACTTCCCTGGCAACTGTTTGATATATTATCGATGGTATCGCAACTATTAGGCTACTACTCATCTGGAAACAGCGAGATAGTGCGGTCCTTTATGGAGGAGACCCCTAACAACAGTTGCCAGGGAAGTGGGGGCAGGTGATATATTGAAACATATAAACAAATATTGAAACAATAAAAGGCTTTATATAGTTCAGTTGTGTGATGAATCTAAGATATATGAATCAAATCATATGGATTTTATTCATGTTCATTACATTATGGCAAATAATGCACTTTATGACATTATGCTATATACGTTTTTGTTGTTGTTGTTGTTGAAAGGACCTACATTTCTGTCTATGAAACACAAGCCCAAAGTAGCTCATTTCGATACGACATGGCAACACTCTGGCACACTGTCTGGCCTATGGGACGTCGAGAGCTGCAGCCATTGGCTCGTGTTACGAGCACACGGCCAATGGGACAGCGCATTGAGTGTTGCTACGTCACCAGAAGCCACTCGCACCCTATCGCCAGTCAGGACCACCCCCTTAGGCAATGGGATTTACATTCATGGAAACGGAAATGGTGCACAGAAAATCACAACACAGAACAGCTGACTGTAGCGGCAGGGCTAAGCTAAAGTCTTTTCTTTGGCTTTGAAAAGCTAATGATAACTGCCCCCTACAACCGTTTTGGACACTTTATGGCACTACTGGAATTCAGGATGAAGGATGGCATTATAGGGCTGTTGATGTTTTTGATCTGGGAACTTATAATAAAAACATCCATAAATGGTGCGATGACACGTTGGTTAACGGAGGAGGCTCTCTCCCAGCCAAAGCTTGTCATAGTTAGCAACGGTAGTCAAGTAAAGGATGGAGAAAGGCGAAGGGTGGGTGTCGTACCGAAAGGTCCATTGTAGCGTAGAGTTTCTTAAAATCATTTTAAATATACGCTAAGCACTTTGATTTGAAATATCTTTTTAAGTCTGGGTTGTTCTGCACGTCATCGTGTTTGGTGGGGCAGTCAGGGGCATTTAGGGGGACATTGGACTCACAATGTAATCAAGTGACATCAAACTTTTTTGTCTTTTTGTGTGTGGATGGGGGGGGGGGGGGGGGGGGGGCATTCCTTTTTTTGTGTTGCTTTGTGTTGCTTTTACTTTTACGTCAAAGCTTGCAAAACTTGCAAAGCGTGGGAATTGGGAGTTAGGAAGACAGGGAGAGTTTGTTGGGGTGCCTGACAGGGCCGGATATAGACAGCCCTAATAGGGTGGGCTGGAAGCATGGCAGGGTGTATGGGCACCTCCAAAGTTTTTCATACAAAGTGGTTTTCTCTCTTTTTGACACTAGGGTCCAATATATATACAGCATTTGAGCCACGGAGGACCACCATTTGAGGACATTTTCGCGCCCCACAGACCCCAGAACTAAAGATTTATTTAGATTTTGACCACAATAGTAAGTTGGATTTAGTAAATAAAACAGTCAAACATACAGATGACCATTAATCTTCTACATTCTCTAGTTGTGTAGACTTGGGATAATTCACAAGACGAATATTTTAACTCTTGAGGGTGTAAACCCAAATGGAGGAGGCTCTCTCCCACAAGGGTCCATTTGGTTTCATGTTAGCGCTCTGAAAATAGTTACATCTGGTTAACATTCCACCATTTAGCCTGGAGACCACCTGGAAACCCTCTCAAGAACCACTAGTGGTCCACTGGTTGAAAACCACTGATATTACCTTTGATTGGGTGGGTAGGATGCACATTTGGGTGGGCTGTGCCCACCCCTGCCCCTCCATCTAGATCCGGCCCTGGTGCCTGAGAGCTGCAGGGAGACATGTTCACAGGGTGCATGAGAGAGAGAGAGAGAGAGAGAGAGAGAGAGAGAGAGAGAGAGAGAGAGAGAGAGAGAGAGAGAGAGAGAGAGAGAGAGAGAGAGAGAGAGAGAGAGAGAGAGAGAGAATCAAAGAGTGCAGAGGGAAGATGAAGCGGGTAGAACTCTGCAGACCATATGGTTCATTAGGGATAGAGTGAGTGATTAAAAGGGACACAGAGAAAGGGAGGGAGGGCGTTCGATGTTCTCATCTGTAAGCCATCAGCTTATCCTGATGTCCACACACTAATGACCATCTGCTTGAGAGCTCCAAACTCTGTCACTTTTTCCCTTGTTTTATCTTTACTTTCTCAGGAGTGTTGTCTCAACTTGGATGGTGCACACATAGTAGCTTCTAATACACCGTTCTGTCAAGCCGCCGCTTAGCTGCTACTAATCTTCTTATTGATTGAATTAGACCGACTAATGTATAAATGGTGTGTAATGTTAGCCTGGTTATCAGACTGCAGTTCAGCTTCCCGAAGCTCGAGTCTGAAACTGTCCGCTGTCTGTGAGATTTCAAGGGGGAGGGGCTTGGTTCAAACCAAACAAACCAGAGGCTGTTGTCAATCATGTTGTTAATGAGCTATAGACCTGCGCAGTGACGTCACCAGCCCTGTTCCACTAGTGGATTCCTCATTCATTTTCCTCATAGACTTTTCGAAAATGGTTAATTAAAACACGATTGCGCCGCGGCCAAAGCCAACTCGGGTCGTGACAAATCATGACAACAAACACAATATCGTCATATAATATATAATTAGGAAGAAGTAGAAAACGGCGTGATACAATACTTTTTGTTTCGTTTTTCATCTTAGAGATGATTTGATTGTCCCAAAAGTTTGTGTGTCATCATGATTCGTCACGACTCGAGTTGGCTTTGTCCGCAGCGTAATCGTCTTTATATAAATTATTTTCGAAAAGTCTATGAGAAAAATGGGAAATCCATTTCTGGAACAGGGGCGGTGACGTCACTGCGCAGGTCTATAGTCTGTTTGCCAACCACACAAACACAGCCAACGATCGCTACTAGCATGTGAACAAAAGCAGCAAAACATGTCGGATGATGATGTTTATACAACCCGAGGCTTCTTTAAAGAAACTATTTGTCGTAGATCGGTTGAATGGACAGGTTGGTGCGTCCGTGATTCACCACAGTTGCAGCCACCGTGTTTGTTGTTTGATGTAACCGTTGCATTGTTGAGTGACACAGCTGCTGGCCTATTAGCTACATAATTTCCCTCGATGGCCAGGGAATGTCTGGAGGTCCTCATGGAGAAAGGATTCTATTGTTTCTGGAGTGTGGAGCTGTCTGTGTGCAGGGCCTGATCTAAAGGCATGTGGGCATGAGGGGGGCAATGCCCCCTACATGCCCTGACTCCCACACCAAACATGATGGCATAAAAACAATACAAATTTCAAAGCTAAAGTGCTTACAGTATCTTTTAAATTATTTGAAAACTCTACGCTATTAACTACAGTTGTCGCAACATTTCAGCACTCACAAGTTACAACAGACAAATATCTGAGTCAGACCTTTAGCTTTATGCATCCTGCGTGTCTGTTGCAACTTCAACAACAACTGATGTTATTATTGATGCTTACTTGACTAATAAGTTATATGTACAAGAAATCCAGCGAAGCGTCAGTTCATTGAGGCACGGAGGGCAGAAGGTTTATTTAATTCCCCTTATTTTCAATCAGTAATTCATTCTGTTCCTTTAAATCTGCAGTCTCTCCATGTCAACTCCCCTCACTCTCATTGGCTGTCCCCATGTCAACTCCCCTCACTGTCATTGGCTGTCAGCTAGTCAGTCACACCCACATTCAATCATGTGCTCTATATAAGCAGTCTCTCTCTCCTCTCTCTTTCTCTCTCCCTGCTAAGCTGACTCTGTCCAGTTGATCAGATGTGTTCAAATTTCCTCCCCCTCCCCGGCCTCCTCCCTGTGGCACCAGTTCAGAGTACATGAGTCTCTGATTAATCATGAATTAAGGGTTGTAACTATTGTGGTATCTAATTCTGTTATGGTATCCATGTTTACTGTGGACTATGGTATTTTCTGTATCCATGTAGTTCATGCATTTTTGGATAAATGTTGTAATGTCTCCTGTCAGTCTGCACTGGATACAATGCTCATGTGTTAATGTCTTGTATTTTACTGTACTTTGGCTCTGCTCAGGGGGGTTGTTGATATCTCAAGCTGTGTCTTGATGCACGGATAATCGGAGATATCAAATGTGATATCAGACCTATGACTCAGTTCATAGATCGTCTGATATCACATGAGCAGAGCCATGCCGCCATACAAACATGCAAAAGCTTTGCAATAAATGGTCTATGGTCAATCTTATTCTGAGCCGAAGTGTGTCAATGAACTGAGGATAAAATATGTGATCAGATCTGGTGCTTTGTTCCCCATGTCGGGAAAATTTCTGAAACTTCAAATGGCTTTTTCTCAGTTTTGCTATTTTGGGACACTCAGATTTAAATGCTCATAACTCCTGCAAAATGCTCCAATTTCCTTGAGTGATGCATCATATGAAAGCTTACATTGTATACTTTAATAATCTGTAAAAACAGAAAATTGATCCTGGCCTACATGAGGCACAAAGTACCAGGTGCTGTCACATATGTAAAAATAGAAGATAGATTTTGTGTTAAGATATACTGTATATAATAACCGTGCCAAAACACATACAGTAGTTACCTATTCGATGTGGGGGTTTGGGGTGAATTTAAATGACCCCCCCCCCCCCCCTACTCGAAGCGCTTCACAATGGTCCATTCATTCATACATTGGGAGGTGAAGCGGCGCACAGTCGACGCCAGCGCCCTTACATCACAAGTTCACACACCAACGGTGACAAGCTCACACCGACCAACTCATTGGAGGCAATTTGGAGTTCAGTGTGCGTAAGCCACAGCCCGTCTATGTGAACTATTGTGTTGACCCTGCATGAAGGATAGAAGGTTGAAGATGGATGGATTGATGGACACACACACGCACGCACGCACGCACGCACGCACACACACACACACACACACACACACACACACACACACACACACACACACACACACACACACACAGAGAACCCACTCACCCCAGGGGCGGATGTAACATGTCCCATTTGGAGGGGCAAGAGAACATGGTATGGTTGCGGCTTCATCGCAACCATCGCAACCATACCATGAAGCCGCATCCATACCATTTTCAGTTACAGGACAAGTAAAGCATCAATAATAACATCAGTTGTTGTTGAAGTTGCAACAGACACGCAGCATGCATAAAGCTAAAGGTCTGACTCAGAGAGTTTTCTGTTTTCAATGATGAAATGCTGTTGGTTTAGTGGTGCCACAACTGTAGTTAGTTAGTAGCAGTAGTAGTGTTTCAAATCATTTTAAATATAGGAACAATATCTTGGGTTTTTTGCATGCATGGTGGGGCAGACTGGGCATTTAGGGGGGGCATTGCCCCCCTAAATGCCCATGCCTAGATCCGCCCCTGACTCACCCTGGGCAGCACCGCACCACCAGAGAGTAATGAAAACGGCGAGTTTAGTGAACCTTCGGGGCAGGGCTGTTTGTTGTACGAAACACACGGCAATTGATTCGCTTAGTGCAGCAACCTGATTGTATTGGGTCTCAATTCAATCACCCGGGGCCGCTTTGAGAACACCATTGGAATTCAAAGCTCATGTGTACGGCGTCGTCGGGAACACGTTGTTGCCACGTAGCTGCAAACAGGCTCTGTCCGCCAAAGGTACTCCGCTGGGACCTACAAACTCAATTCCACCAGTGATTTTTCTCGCAGGCTATATAAACACGCCTTCGGGAGAGGCAACGCCTGCCTGGTTCAAGGTCTGTCGTGTCCATGGCCGCGGGAACTATTTTACAGTAGCAGGGGCTGAGCATGGAAGCGGGGGTGCGCAAAAATGCGCGTGCACGCGTTTCATGCACGCGCATTTTTGCGTGTTAAAGTACTCTTTAATTTCCCTCTCCACACACAAGTTATGAACAAGATGCCTATAATGTGAAATAGCATATTTATTAGGCCTGGCCTACATAAATCACTTGTTTTGAACATATAGGCTGAATGAATAGGCCTACAGAATCCTCACGCAGGATATATAATCACAACAAACGCTCAACAGCAACACAAACTCAAACAACTGACAGTTCCAAACCCATCATAAACGGGCATATGCCTATTTAGTCCACATGAGATTTAGCAAGGCGCAAAAAAAAACAGAGGAGCTGAGGTCCAGTAGGAGGTATATTTTTTATTTTTATATTCCCAACAGCAACAAGTTGACAGCGCAGCGCGCTTGGGTTCGGCGACCCATGTGTTCACATCATCATCATCACCATCATCATCATCATCATCATCATCATCATCATCATCGTCACACAGCCCTCCCCGTCAGAATCGAACAGAACACAATACATAATATCTCACGTTAAATTTCAGCAGCAGGCAGCAGTTCAGTTGGCACGGCGGCCATAGTAATTAGTTAATACTATATTATTTCTCACATATTTCCCATATTCGTAAATATTAGTGAGAAATATTATAGTTAAATAGTAAAGGCTTTAGCCTACGTTATATTCCAAAGGTGCTCTTGCGCTCCGGGGTGACGGCGATAAATTCCCTCATCCCCTTCTGAACAGCACTGGTGCTGCTCGACCTCCCCTCCTCTCCCTCCGACAACTCATACATACTCATACATACATACTCATACTCATACTCATACATACATACTAGCAGCATTGTACAACATTAAAGTGCAATTTTCAGTCCACTTAAAAGAATAAATAAAAGGTACAAAAAGCAACCTCCATCAATCCTAGTCTAAAACCTGAGAACCCACCCCCCAGAGCCCTATCCAACACTCATCATCTAAGAGCATGATGACTGTTTAATAGGACGATAGAAGTCGGGATAAAAGAAAGTTTAAGGCGATTGCTTTTGCAGCGAAACGCTCTGTAGCGCCTGCCCGAAGGTAACAACATAAAGAGATTCTACATAAAGAGGCGCCACTTCAATTAAGTCCCATAGAAACAACCTATAACTAGAATTGAACATTTAACACCCCCCCCCCCCCCTTACCAAATGGACCCGTAAGGGGGGTGGTGGTGGCCATCATGGGGGTAGTGCTCTGAGGACAAAGGTTCGAGGAGGAGGAGAAACCAAGGCATGGTGCAGCGGTGGTGGTGAACATCTCACCAGGAGGAGGAAGATGCTCATCCATAGTGGTGGTGGTGGAGGTGAACATCTCACCAGGAAGAACATGTTCATCCATAGTGGTGGTGTCGACGGTGTACACCGCCCCAGAGGGCTGATCTTTTTCCAGATCAGCCCTGGACAAAAAAGATTTGAATAAATGGTGGTCCCTGGGATCAAAAAGGTTGAAAACCCCTGCTGTACACATTTAGAAAGTGCAGAATATCTCCTAAGTTGTGGACACAAACTTAGAACTAACAACTTAGAACTGAAAAATCTTTAGTTTTGGGTCAGAGAGACTGAACTCAACAACAAATGGTGGTCCTCCTCTGTGGATAAAATGTAGAACACATAGTGGGCCCTGGTATGAAAATGGTTGCAAAACTCTAGTTTAGATCAAACCAGGGGGTCCTTGAAATACAAAAATGAAACTCATCACCAGGTACAAATCTTGGTCTCTGACATATATATTCTAATGAGGGGGTCCACGGGGGTTTGGGGGTCCATGGAGCACTTCAGAGGAACTCCCTGAGCTCTGCAGAACGTCTCCAAGTTCTGCATCCTCTGGACCAGACGTTGCTGCTCTTCCTCCAGCGCCTCAACGCGGCTCTCCACAGAACCATGTTGGTTCGATGCCCGACGTTGGTTCGATGTCCGGCTCCCCACAGAACCATGATGGTTCGATGCCCGACGTTGGTTCGATGCCCGGCTCCCCACAGAACCACGTTGGTTCGATGCTCGGCTCTCCACAGAACCACGTTGGTGGAAAACCACCCATGGGGTGGGCTGCTGCTGCTGCTGCACCAAGCTGAAGTTCTGAGGAGGACCTGTAAAGGGAGGCAAAGATAAGATAAGATAAGATATACTTTATTGTCCCCAGGGGGAAATTTGCCTTGGGCAAAAGTGCAACAACATCTTGAGAACATACACAGGACATACATGGAAGAGCATACAGTACATACTAGCAGCATTGTACAACATTAAAGTGCAATTTTCAGTCCACTTAAAAGAATAAATAAAAGGTACAAAAAGCAACCTCCATCAATCCTAGTCTAAAACCTGAGAACCCACCCCCCAGAGCCCTATCCAACACTCATCATCTAAGAGCATGATGACTGTTTAATAGGACGATAGAAGTCGGGATAAAAGAAAGTTTAAGGCGATTGCTTTTGCAGCGAAACGCTCTGTAGCGCCTGCCCGAAGGTAACAACATAAAGAGATTCTACATAAAGAGGCGCCACTTCAATTAAGTCCCATAGAAACAACCTATAACTAGAATTGAACATTTAAAACACCCCCCCCCCCCTTACCAAATGGACCCGTAAGGGGGGTGGTGGTGGCCATCATGGGGGTAGTGCTCTGAGGACAAAGGTTCGAGGAGGAGGAGAAACCAAGGCATGGTGCAGCGGTGGTGGTGAACATCTCACCAGGAGGAGGAAGATGCTCATCCATAGTGGTGGTGGTGGAGGTGAACATCTCACCAGGAAGAACATGTTCATCCATAGTGGTGGTGTCGACGGTGTACACCGCCCCAGAGGGCTGATCTTTTTCCAGATCAGCCCTGGACAAAAAAGATTTGAATAAATGGTGGTCCCTGGGATCAAAAAGGTTGAAAACCCCTGCTGTACACATTTAGAAAGTGCAGAATATCTCCTAAGTTGTGGACACAAACTTAGAACTAACAACTTAGAACTGAAAAATCTTTAGTTTTGGGTCAGAGAGACTGAACTCAACAACAAATGGTGGTCCTCCTCTGTGGATAAAATGTAGAACACATAGTGGGCCCTGGTATGAAAATGGTTGCAAAACTCTAGTTTAGATCAAACCAGGGGGTCCTTGAAATACAAAAATGAAACTCATCACCAGGTACAAATCTTGGTCTCTGACATATATATTCTAATGAGGGGGTCCACGGGGGTTTGGGGGTCCATGGAGCACTTCAGGAGGAACTCCCTGAGCTCTGCAGAACCTCTCCAAGTTCTGCATCCTCTGGACCAGACGTTGCTGCTCTTCCTCCAGCGCCTCAACGCGGCTCTCCACAGAACCATGTTGGTTCGATGCCCGACGTTGGTTCGATGTCCGGCTCCCCACAGAACCACGATGCTGCTGCTGCTGCTGCACCAAGCTGAAGTTCTGAGGAGGACCTGTAAAGGGAGGCAAAGATAAGATAAGATATACGTTATTGTCCCCGGGGGGAAATTTGCCTTGGGCAAAAGTGCAACAACATCTTGAGAACATACACAGGACATACATGGAAGAACATACAGTACATACTAGCAGCATTGTACAACATTAAAGTGCAATTTTCAGTCCACTTAAAAGAATAAATAAAAGGTACAAAAAGCAACCTCCACCAATCCTAGTCTAAAACCTGAGAACCCACCCCCCAGAGCCCTATCCAACACTCATCATCTAAGAGCATGATGACTTTTTACAGATCAGCCCTGGACAAAAAAGATTTGATCTTGGCTATGTTACGGAGTTGGAGGAAACAGGCTTGAACCACTTTAGTGAGCTGCGGAGTGAAGGTGAGGTCTGAGTCCATAAGGACACCTAGATTTTTGGCAGAGGTTTTGACATTAATGGCGAGGTTGGCAAGATTGTCCCTTAAAATTTGGGAGGATTCAGGGGGGGCGAAGAGGATGATTTCTGTTTTGTCTGAGTTTAATTGTAAAGTTTTGAGACATCCAAGTGTTAATATCAGCCAGACAGGCTTTCACACTATCAAGGCTTGCAGAGGTAGGAGAATTAATGGGAATATATAGTTGGGTGTCATCTGCATAGCAGTGGAAAAGAAGGTTGTGTCTGCGTATAATGTGACCTAAAGCGAGCATATAAGTTGAAAATAGGAGGGGCCCAAGCACAGATCCCTGGGGGACCCCCGACGTAAGGGGAGCAGAGGCGGAGGCGGCAGTGCCCGAAACGACAGAAAAAGTTCTGTTTGCGAGGTAAGAGCAGACAAGTTCAAAGGCAGTACCCCGCAGGCCAAGCCATGTATACAGGCAATTAGCTAAAATGGCATGATCTACTGTGTCGAAGGCGGCACTTAAGTCTAAAAGGATTAAGATTACACAGTCCCCATTGTCTGTAGCTAGGAGAACGTCATTTGTAACCTTAATAAGGGCAGTCTCGGTGCTGTGTAAGACTCTGAAGCCAGACTGGAATTCTTCAAAGATGTCGTTGCTATTCATATATTCTGTCAGTTGGGAGTAAATGATTTTCTCTAAAACTTTGGATAGAAATGAAAGTTTCGAGATGGGCCTATAGTTTTTTAGGTCAGAAGGATCCAGATTTGATTTCTTGAGGAGGGGTTGGACAATGGCGTGCTTAAATTCAGAGGGGAAAATACCAGAAGACAATGAGGAGTTTATAATCAGTAATAAATGGGGTAGAACGGTAGGGAGTACGTCCTTTAGGACAGAAGTTGGAATAGGATCGAGTTGGCAGGAGGATGATTTCATCGAGAGGATTGTATTTTGAAGGGAAAGTGGAGTGACCAATTCGAACTGACTAAAGGCTGAAGTTGACAGGAGAAGGGGGAGGGTACTTAAATCTGGAGTGATTCCAGACCTGATGGACTCAACCTTGTTAATAAAGAAATTAAGGAAATCATCACACTTTTCTTTTGTGAAATGAGTATTTTGAGACGGGGTCTGAGTAGTGAGTGAGTTGATGACATTAAAAAGAGTCCTGGGGTTCTGACTATTGTTCGAGATAATGGAGGAAAAATAATTGCATCTTGCTTAACAGCATTTTCATACTCTAACATGGTGTTTTTTAGAATTTCTAGGGATACGTGGAGCTTGTCGTGTTTCCACTTTCTCTCTGCTCTTCTGCATTGTCTCTTTAGGGATCGAGTATGGTCAGTTAACCAGGTGATGTTTTAGGACAGTATTTAACTGAGTGGTGCCACACGGTCAAGGATGGACCTAGAAATTTTCTACCAGCACTGGTAGACGTCTGCACGGCTGCAGACGTCACCGGGAACCTAGACAAGGCGTCGGCATTCACATTGCTTTTACCTGAACGAAACTTGACATCATAAGTGAAGGCTGCAAGCTGTGCGACCCAGCGCTGCTCAACGGCTCCCAGCCGGGCGGTCTGTAGGTGGGCAACAGGATTATTATCAGTAAATACAGTAAATTTCGCACCAGTCAGATAGTCTTTAAACTTCTCGGTTACAGCCCATTTAAGAGCCAAAAGTTCCAATTTGAATGAACTGTAGTTGGCGTCGTTCTGTTCGGTTGGGTGTAGGCTCCGACTAGCATAGGCGATCACCCTCTCCTGGCCCTCCTGTACCTGAGCCAACACTGCACCTAAGCCATGACTACTGGCGTCAGTATATACTATAAAGGGGTGAGAGTAGTCTGCATAGGCCAGCACAGGAGCTTCTGTCAGGGCGGACTTCAGTGCATCAAAAGACTCCTGGCATTCTGGTGACCATGTTACCTTCCGTGTTTGTGACTTCTGGTCGGCTGGAATACCGGTCAACAGGTTGTTCAGGGGCGGGCGACGGCAGCGGAGGTATGCACGAAACGTCTACAATAGCCAGCCAGCCCCAGGAACGCTCGAACCTCTCGGATGGTGGAAGGGACAGGCCAGTCTCTTACGGCTGCAACTTTGTCGGGGTCAGGCCTGACCCCGTCACGGTCCACCACATGGCCCAGGAACTTCACTTCGCTCTGTAACAGTTTGCATTTATCTAGTCGCAGTTTCAGGCCATGCCGCCACAATTTTTCAAACACCTCGTCTAAATGCTGCAGATGAGAGGAGAAGTCAGGTGAGTACAGAATTATGTCATCTAAGTAGACTAATAGGGACTCCGTTAATTGGCCACTAAGACATTGCTGCATCAAATGTTGAAATGTGGCCGGCGCATTACAGAGGCCGAAAGGCATTCGCTTGAATTCGTACAAACCAAGGGGTGTAGTGAAAGCAGTTTTTTCTTGGTCTCGGGGGTCCATACCAACCTGCCAGTAGCCGCTGGCAAGATCAAGCGTGGAAAACCACTGGGCTTTAGTAAAGCTGTTGAGGGTCTCCTCTATTCTCGGCAAGGGGAAGGCATCCTTGTGTGTCACAGCGTTTAGCTTTCGGTAGTCGACGCAGAAACGCCAGCTCCCATCCTTCTTTTTCACGAGCACTATGGGGGCGGCCCACGGACTGCAGCTCTCTTGGATTACGTCTTTCTCCAGCATGTCGGCTAGGAGCGCTTTCATCTCTTTGTACATGGCCGGAGGTAGGGGTCTGTGTCGCTCTCTGATGGGCGCTGCATCTCCGGTGTGGATCTGGTGTTGCACAATGTCTGTGTGCCCAAAGTCTTCATCATGGACAGCAAACACCTTCTCCCACTTCAGCAGCAGGTCACTCAGCTCTCCTTGCTGTTCTGTCGGTAGGTCTGGGCGGCTGCACAGATCACGCACCTCCTGTGGTAGTGGTCGTATGGCGCCGTCATCTTCCACGCCAACCAAGGCCACTTCCACCGTCCCATCGCCATCCAAGGACAGGGCCAAGTCGTGGTCGGCGCGCACATCACTGTCGTCCACATGATACAGCTTCCCCAACTTCTGGTAGCGGCCTACAAATAGGGGGTAAGGATGTGGGTTACATAAACGTACAGGAACTCTGCCACCTTTTACCATGGCCAGTGAACGGGCCAATCCAAAATCCTTGCCGTCCGGCAGGGCCTCAACAAGGGCGGTGTAGTCTGTGCCGTATGGACCTCATCACCATCATCATCATCATCATCATCGTCACACAGCCCTCCCCGTCAGAATCGAACAGAACACAATACATAATATCTCACGTTAAATTTCAGCAGCAGGCAGCAGTTCAGTTGGCACGGCGGCCATAGTAATTACCAGTTAATACTATATTATTTCTCGCATATTTCCCATATCCGTAAATATTAGTGAGAAATATTATAGTTAAATAGTAAAGGCTTTATCCTACGTTATACTCCAAAGGTGCTCTTGCGCTCCGGGGTGACGGCGATGAATTCCCTCATCCCCTGCTGAACAGCACTGGTGCTGCTTCTTCTGTTGTTGTTGTTGTCGTCCACGACCTCCTCCTCCTCTCCCTCCGACAACTCCACGACATTATCATCCTTTTCAACAAAGTTAGCACTCGTCCCCTGCACATTGCTGCTGCTGGGACGAACAACTTTTGTTTTGGGCTTGGGCCCACCAAAGAAATCACTTATCCGCTTCTGAGCCATGCTGACTGACAACACAACACTCACTGTTAGGCCCAGCTGACCGGTGGATTCAAACCGCGCACCGTGCGTAAAGGAAAGGTAACCGAAAATAGCCGTAAATAGCCGGAAACAGCGTCAGCAGCCGAGCAGAGGTAATGATGAATATAAAAACAAACACACCACCAAAAATGCATATTTTATTTTAGTCTCCATTATAATAAAGTGACATGTTTTATTATTATTGATATTATATATTTTTTATTTTATGTTATTTTTATCCTCTTGTTTTGGGGCGTGCTGTGCCTGGTGGAGGGGGTGCTTTTAGCTCCTGTCTGAGGGGGTGCTGTGTTTGAGGGGAGCAGGTGCTCCAGCCCCCCCAGCACCCCATGTTCCCTCAGCCATGGTCGTGTCCCCCCTGTCACACAATACAAGTAGCTGTGGTTTATTAAAGTGAGACGGTGCCGTGATTTTTGTACTTGTTCCAATTTTGTACATGTTTAAGAGGTGATGGTACTTCATTAGAACCCTTGGTCTGTTTTTTGTGTGCAATGATGTCTTCCCTTTGTATTTAGGGTTTCTACCTGGAGGCTGACACCTTTCCAGTCAAATGTGCCAATGGCAAAGGCTGTAATATAGTGACATCACGCATCAGCTTCTCCCCTAACTCCTCCTCCTTTACCATGCAACTACAGCTGTGGGTGTGGCTTCAGTTCAGGTGGATCTCCGCCCATCACCACCCACCAGGCAAACCAGGCATACTTAATGAGCTGGTGGGGGAGTCCACATAAAAACATCATTTTTAACAAAACTGTATATATACCTGTAGACCTTTTTGCGAAAATTCTTTCTCTTCATATATCAATAATACCTAATGATCGTGATTTAAGTTGGAAAAAATCATGGCACTCTATCTTTAAAGGAAAACCAAGGTTCACATTTTAAAAGATGGGTGTTATGTATTTAAATTTGCTACTTTCTTTAGTTTTAGGGATTTGAGTTGTTTTTTGACAGGGGGCGGGCATTCAGGCTAAATAAGGATTTGTTTTGAATTTTAAAGTGATTTATTTATTTTTATTATCTACTACTGTCCTACTAAACCCAGGGAAATTACATCTAGCCACAAAAGATTACAGAATCTACTCAATGTTACAAACCATTCTGAGCCTATTATACTGTAGGCCTACAGCACATATTGAGCCTATTACACAGTATTTGAGCCTATTATACAATATGTAATATGTATAATAGGCTCAATTTGAGCCTATTATACAGTGTGGAGCGTAGCGTGGTGTGCTGCCTCCTTCACAATCCACACAGTTATTTTTATTTCGATAAAAAAAAAATACACAAAAGTGAAAAAATCCCCATTCTTTTGCCATGCATTGTTGAGTATGTGTGGCCATATATACTGGCCACGTGTTCTAAAAAAAATGTAAAAAAACATTTTTTTCAGGAATGTGGAAACATTTTTGGCGACATCAAGCAGACAGCTGCGATGTTTAATCGACGTGCCTGCCTCAAAGCACAGTTTGAACTCTGTACTCCAATCACTCTGCCCTCCCAACACTTACACTTATCTTCAAACCGCTGTCAGTGGTAACTGACAGGTAAAAGTCTGTGTTCCACATCGTGTTCAGCTTTGACAGCAAGCATCTGAAGGGCTGAAGCGTTTTAAAAAGAGCCTGTGAGCAAGACTACGGGCCTTAATTACAGAGAAGAGGAGACGAGACATGGCAGGAGACAAGAGACGTAAGAAGAGACGCCTCTATTGAAAACCCCGGAGGAACGTTCGGGTGTCACGGCAGCAACCGCAGCCAGAATGAAACCTGGGAGAGAGGGTTCAAGTATAAAAGTGTCAAAGGCAACGATGAATAAGAATAAATGTGACGTGCCGTGTCTTGTGTGGTGTCACGGCATCCCAGACCGCTTGAAAACCACAAGATCGGTCTGTCGTTTTGGCAATTTAAAGAGGATGTTATCAGTAAAGAGTGACTCAAATGTCTAACCTAAAGGTGTGCTTTAAAAGTTAACTTTGGCTGGTGGTTACTGCTGCCGGTACTGCAGTTCTTAGATCCTACATTTCCCAGCATCTCTTGTGCATTTAAGTCGCATTCTGATTCGTCCTTATAATCAAGGACCAATTAGAGTTCGATAAATAGGGAGAGTAGCGAAGCGCTTTGATCGCGCGTCTCGCATTGACCGGACCTCTGCAGATTCCAAACATAGGCCTACATAGTTCACCACTACATGACAGCACAGCCTATTTTCTTAGCTCTAGTTAATATACATTAACTAAAGCGAGCAGTTATATAACAAATCATTGTTCACTAGAGTGACAAGAGGTCTGTTAATGTGTTAAAATGTCCTAAAAAAGACGTAATTTCGCCAATTTAACTGCAAACGTGCGATCTGCAGTCAATGGGGCTGGATGGCCAGAGTGGTTTGTTTGGAACCAGAATCCCTATGCGGTCACGCACGCTTTTCAGCCAATAGGCGTCTCTGTTCAGTAGTGGCATTGGAAGTCAATGGGAGTGTCAGTACTCTCCCTTATACTGTAGTACTCTAGGACCAATCTGCCTCAAAGTACACATTTGATTGGTCCTTGTAATCAAAGACCAAGAACACCTTTAGAGGTGCTGACCTGGACAATTTCATTTGAGAATCGTTAAGAAGAAACAACTCGCACACTGAGGGCTCAAATGCTGAAATTATGGCTTTATTGCACCATCAAGGTGACTGTGACGTTTTGAGCACAATGCTCTTCCTCCAATCCCCTGGAAATCCCTCAAAGGACCCCTGGGGGTCCCCAGACCACACTTTGAGAATCGCTGTCATGAAGGAGGTCAAACGCATCAAATATTTTAATCAAATATTTTCTGCACCTACGACTGAAGATAAATGACGTTGGTGGGAGAGAGATATATTGTATTGTGTGATGATTGAATAGAGCTTTCACTTCAAGTGACACCGACAGATTTTGCGGTGTGCCTTCATTGTTAGTTCTAGTTTTATTATATTAGTTATTATACTAGTTTTATTATTATTATCGATGTGAAAAAAGACTCCCCATAAACTTTGAGAATAGACGTTTTTTGTTGTTTGTTGTTCAGCTATCAGTGTTCAAATTTCCTCCCTGTGGCACTAGCCCCTAGTGGCTGATGATTGTGCGATGAATCAAGATTGATGTATCGAACCACTGTGGTGTCTAGTTCTGGGTATCTGTGATTATAATGTGTTCTGTGGACTGTGACATGTTTAGTTTAGTATACGGGTGCCCAGTTGCCCACACTTTTTGGACTTGTGAGCGTCTTTCAGCGTCTACTATAACAACCTAATACAGACCGGAAAATCATTGCACATAACAATGCGGTATGTGACGTTTGAACTCTCTTCCCATTTTGAATTATACCCAGTAGGAAATGTTTTTAACTCTCTCCATGCAGGGGTCATTGAGAAATGCACTTTTACAGTATATAAAAGTATTATTCTTCTCTCTCCCTCAACCTCATCTCCAACCCCACACTGGGTCCATTAGAGAGATTAGAGGGACACTATTGAGAAATTAACCTTGACCGTGCTGTAAAACGTTAGGAATGGCACAAAAGAAAGCAGCAGGTGTTCTGAGCAATTATTGTTAAGTGTATAATCTTAGGAGTAGGTCATGTGGTCTACCTGCACAGCCTTTGTGATCTGCTGGTAGATCTCGATCTATCTTTTGGGCACCCCTGGTTTCGTATCTATGTGGTACATGTGTAACTATACTGTTGTAATGTCTTATGTTAGGCTCTGTTAGGGTTGTTGATACCAGAGCTATGTCTCTGTGCACAGATAATCGGAGCTATCAGATGTGACAACAGACCTATGACTCTGTTCATAGATCGTCTCGTATTAGATGAGCAGAGACACGCCTACGGTCAATCTGAGCCGAAGTGTGTCAATTTGAAGTTAATAAACAGTTTTAGTGGAGCAGAAGTAAAGCATTAGAAACAATGTTGCCAACTTGGCACATTTGTCGCTATATTTAGCTTTTTTTTTTCAGACCCCCATAGCATCAAAATTAGTGCTTTGTGAAATTTTCTGGTGAGTTGGTGCGAAATTGGTTGACAGGCGCCAGAGATAAAACCCTCGTTTTTCCACAATTTTTCCTCCTATGATAGAGTCCTCCTTCCTTACCTAGAAGGGACCATTGGTAACCAACTGGACCCTTATAGATCTGCAACTCTTGAGAACGTAAAATGAAACCAAATGGACCCGTAGTCATTTTAACGCTCTCAAGAGTTAAATTATATTCAAACATCTGAACTACCTAATTTTCAAGAATCTACACATTTAGAAAATGTAGAAGAATTGCTATTTTGATTGATTGGTTAAAATGCAGAATAAATAGTGGCCCTTATTGTGAAAATGGTTGAAAACCATTGCCCTAAGTGCCACTAGTGCGTTTTGGATTATGGCAGTTGGTAACACTGAGGGGGGTGGGGGGGGGATCTAGGCATGGGCAATGCCCCCCTAAATACCCAGTCTGCCCCACCAAACATGATGCCATGCAAAACAACCCAAGATATTTCAAATTAAAGTGCTTATATTTAAAATGATGTGAAACACTACAACTACAGCTGTGTCACCACTAAACCAACAGCATTTCATCATTTGAAAACAGAAAACTCTCTGAGTCAGACCTTTAGCTTTATGCATGCTGCGTGTCTGTTGCAACTTCAACAACAACTGATGTTATTATTGATGCTTTACTTGACTAATATAAAAGTCCTGTGACTGTAAAACTGTCCGCCTCTGGGGGGGGAGGGGGAAGTTTTATGCCCCTCCAGGTTTTTCCCTGCAGGCTGCCGTCCGTCATCTCTGATCAGTGGAGATGTCTTTTCCTGTTTCCTTGGTTGATTTGTGTCCCGGGTCCTCCATCCGTCCACCCGGCCCGGCCCGGCCGTCGTTCATTCCTCATCCGGAGCCGTCGGCGTGCTCAATAATCCTTTCACGACCGTCTCGTTATCGCCGCCCATCTCCGTGCTCTCTCATCGAGCGAGCCTGATGCATCGTCATAACTTTCCATAAATAACACTTCATCCTTTTCCCCATCACTCCGCTGTCTGTCGCCGCTCCAAGCAGCCTAGTGAAGGAGCCTGAACAAAGCCTTACGATAACAAATCTGGGGGCGGGGCTCCGGCAGGGGGCTGCTAAAGAGTCGTCAGTTGAGGGACAGGGGATGTATGGGTGAGGTGGGTGGGGTGACCAGATGTCCCTCTTCGCGTGGGACAGTCCCTCGTTCGCAAGACTTTTCAGGTGTTCCACAAATTGAGCCCAGGGGTGTAGTGGAGGGGGGACGCGGGGGGACGGCGTCCCCCCACTTGTCACATCTAAATATTTTAGTGGAGGGGGGACGGCTTCCCCCAACTTGTCAAATCTAAAATATTTTTGGGGCAAAAGTAGGCCTATGTTTTTGTCTTGTCATTTACTTTTATCGATACAATTATGCCTTGTAAACAATCTTTCTCAATATGCTATATGTGTTTTAATAGTGTCTGAGTGTTGCGCAGGTGCACACAAATGTAAGGGTGCATGCAACATTTTTAACCTTTGGCCTTTAGCCTTTAACTCTAATAAAAGTATGTAAAATGACTGCAACACATATATTTTTGTGATTATTAGAATGTCTATTACATGTCCATTCATTATATTAAAAGATAACCCCCCCCCCCCATTTAAATAATAATAATTAATTAGTATAAATAAAAAAAATATATTTTTATTTATTTTTTGCTTTTTTTAATAGATCATGGTAGTACAACCTAGTAGTAAGGATGAAAACAGTTATTTTTCTTCAAGTAGAAATAAGTCCGGGCCTTGGAGGGCTATATTGGAGGGCTATATACAGTGTGTATATATATCCATCCACATATACGCACATACATGCACCTGATTATCCTCTATATGTTGCATATATTGGCGTACGTACGTAGGTGTATTTTCTTTCCACGTGGGATCCCTCAAAATCAACAGTTTATTAGATGTGGTCACCCTATAGGAGTGTGTGGGTGAGGACAGAGGAGGTGCAGGAGGTTGGAGTGTGAGCCCATAAAAAAGAAGAATCACCTCTGGTGGAGCCCAGGCAGAGAGACAGAGAGACAGAGAGAGAGAGAGAGAGAGACAGAGAGAGAGAGAGAGAGAGAGAGAGAGAGAGAGAGAGAGAGAGAGAGAGAGAGAGAGAGAGAGAGAGAGAGAGAGAGAGAGAGAGGGTTTATAGGTGCGTGGCGCGATAGGGAGGCATATATATATATATATATATATATATATATATATATATATATATATATATATATATATATATATATATATATATATATATATATATATATATATATATATATATATATATATTAGGGATGTTGAATGATTAAAAATTTTAATCAAATTAATCACAGCTTCAAAATTAATTTAATCATGATTAATCACCATTCGAACTATGTCCAAAATATGCATGTTTTCCTGTACAGGATTTCAACATTTAAAAAGGAAACCGAATCTGTAAAAAAAAAAATAACCATTTATCTTTAAAATATTTATCAAAATAGGTGATCTACAAGCCCTCAATGCTTGTAGATCCTCCAGCTATACTCTATGGCTCCAGTTACAGGGAGACACACGGCTATATGTCTCCGTAAATCTGTGCTCTACCCATTTCTTTCAATGAGAAAATGCTCAGTGGGTTGAGTCAGTGTGCACATGAGTTAATTGCGTTTAATCAGATTAATCAACAAAATTAATTTAATCCCATTAATTAACTATTTTCAACAGCCTTAATATATATATATATATATATATATATATATATATATTATATATATATATATATATATATATATATATATATATATATATATATATATATATATATATATATATATATATATATATATATATATATATATCCGGTAAGGGAGATGGATGGAGAGGTGGGTAGGGGAGGGGCTGGCTGGGATATATGGGCATGATGATGGAGAGCACAAATGGCGGAAAAGTGCCGATGGGGCCGAGCGGCGGATGGATGGAGCGTGTCGGGACGGAAAAAAATGCCACCCCCGGTCACCCCCCCCCCCCACACACACACACACACACACACACATACACTAACACCCAGGGGCGGATGTAACATGTCCCATTTGGGGGGGGGGGGGGGGGGGGGGGGGGGGGGGGGGGCAAGAGAACATGTTGGAGGGGCAAGAGAAAATGGTATGGGTGCGGCTTCATCGCCCGTGGCGCGAAGCGACACGGGCGATGAAGCCGCACCCATACCATTTTCAGTTACAGGACTTGTATTAGGCAAGTATAAGCATCGATAATAACATCAGTGGTTGTTGAAGTTGCAACAGACACGCAGCATGCATAAAGCTAAAGGTCTGACTCAGAGAGTTTTCTGTTTTCAATGATGAAATGCTGTTGGTTTAGTGGTGACACAGCTGTAGTTAGTTAGTAGCAGTAGTAGTGTTTCAAATCATTTTAAATAGAAGCACTTCAATTTGAAATATCTTGGGTTGTTTTGCATGGCATCGTGTTTGGAGGGGCAGTCGGGGTATTTAGGGGGGCATTGCCCTCCCATGTCCATGCCTAGATCCGCCCCTGCACACCAACACCACTCCATCCACCCACACAGAATGTTGTTGTCATGCTGGTGGTCGCCGAGGGCTGGCTGGCTGTCTGTCTGTCTGTCTGTCTGTCTGTCTGTCTGTCTGTCTGTCTGTCTGTCTGTCTGTCTGTCTGTCTGTCTGTCTGTCTGTCTGTCTGTCTGTCTGTCGTGACAGAGCTGCTCTGGATGACGCCCCTGTCTCTGGTCCCTTTCTCCTCTCTCTGTCCCTCTCTCCCTCTCTCTCCCTCTCTATGTCTATCTCTCTCTGTCTCTCGTCTCTCTCTCTCTCTCTCTCTCTCTCTCTCTCTCTCTCTCTCTCTCTCTCTCTCTCTCTATATATATATATATATATATATATATATATATATATATATATATATGCCATACAGATTTATATTTTCAATATAAAACAAGTCTTGTTTTGTCTCTTAGTAGTATCATAGTTTCATAGTAGTAGTAAGTAAAAACCTTGATTTTATGACCTATACTCTCCTGAAAAGGTATATGCCCGGGATACTGCGGACATGACATTCAACACATTACTCTGAAGTACTTAAAAAAAAAAAAAAAAAAAAAACTCTTCATCGAGTTGTCGACAAAAACAACACTATTCTCTTGAAATGTCCTCACTCTCTCTCTCCTTCTCTTTCTCTCTCTCTCTCTCGCCCATAATGTCCCTCTCTCTATTGTAATGTCCCTTTCCCTCTCACATAGCGTCTCTGTGATGATGAGATGGGCATCCCAATCCCTCCTTAAAAGCCTCTCTCGCTCCTCTCCTGTCGCCCAGTTCAAGCTCAACGCCAATCAGGATGATGCCACCCGTCCAGAATGCACCGTGGTGTGACAATAGGTGTGCCGTGATACAAAAGGAATGGAATAATTTAGAAAGAAAGCGGCATTAAATCGAAGGCTACAGTGGATGTAAATGCAAATCAGGCTACAGGTATAGCAAAAAAAAAAAATTGCATCGGGAGCTCTAGATTGCTGAGATACCATTTGCATTTAAGCATTAAATCTAAAGGCTAATGTGTGTGTGTAGTGCGTGTGTGTGTGTGGGTGTGTGTGTGTGTGTGTGTGTGTGTGTGTGTGTGTGTGTGTGTGTGTGTGTGTGTGTGTGTGTGCGTGTGTGTGTGTGTGTGTGTGCGTGCGTGTGTGTGTAGTGCATGTGTGCTGGTGTGCGATGTGTGCGCGTGTGTCCTAAGGGGGGGATGGAATAAGTAATGTGGAGGCACATAATGAAAGATAATGTCTAGTTAATGGCCTGCCAAAATGAAGTGTTTCGCTTATTGAGGAAGGAATCGGCTTGGGCTTTATTTTTACACCACCGGGACTCATACGGGAGAACGAGAGATCATTATTTCTTCATATTCACATTCACTCATAGGCTAGACAACAGTGTTGCCAAGTCTGATTACTCTCTAAGAATGGGGTTTTCAACTAGTGGTCCAGGGACCACCAGTGGTCCTTGAGAGGGTTCCAGGTGGTCCCCAGCTAATTTGTTTAACCAGATGTAACTCTTGAGAATGTAAAAATGAGACCAAATGGATCCTGGCGGGTCCATTTGGTTTCATTTTTACACTCTCAAGAGTTAAAATATTCATCATGTGAATTAGCCCAAGTTTACACAACTAGAAGATTAATGGTCATGGACAGAAGCAAAATTAATCTTTAGTTTTGGGGTCTGTTGGCCTAAAATGTCCTCAAACGGTGGTCCGCGGCTCAAATGCTGAATAAATGGTGGGCCCTGGCATCAAAAACGTTGAAAACCCCTGCTCTAAGACATTGGAAATACTCAATACTTCAGGAAATACTCACTTATATACATCATGAAATGGCACGATTTATTTTTTACTCAGTATGTGTTTCATTGGAGGAGAGATCAGTGCATTCACCGGCAGCGGCATTACCTTTGGCATTGCCGGGGTGGTCGGTAGTGTTTTATGTGGCAACCCAAACCCTTACCCTAACCATAACCCTAACCAAACCCTTCCCCTAAAACGTATGCAAGGTGCACCGTAGAACTGCTGAAATGAATGAATTAATGAATGATTTTTTTATTGACAGAGATGAGAGTTACAGTACAAGTCAAGTACACACTGCTACAAAACTGATAACAGCTTGGAGAATTACAGTACAATTCAAGTACAACTACATCAAATCTGACAGAGCTGATTGGACACACTAGTTAAGCATACACTTGTTTACAATAGTTGCCAACTTCTTTCATTAAGGCATTCAAAGACATGCCTTATTCTCTGACCCCCCTGCCCCCCACATCCACCCCATCCCTGGGTAGAAAACAGCAGAGAGACCCGACGTCACTTCATGTATTTGGAGCGACGACACTCGACTGCACTGTGATTCATTCACGCTCCCTAGACGAGGAAATGTGTCTCGTTCCCCCCCAGGATTTCATTTTTTAAGCTGAATGCGCACAAAAGAGCATCTCTACAGTAGTCCCGAGGCCATGCAGTACTAGAGAGAGAGACGAGACGATGCGATGACACAGTGAGGTGGTTCGCTCGGTGCCGTTTGCTCCCATGTGCTCAGACACAGGCATGCTGCCAGGGATCATTGTCGCTGTGTTTGTGTATATTATAGTACTCTTGACAGAGAGCTCGCTGGAAAGAGAGCCATCAACCATCCAGGAGCAGGAGGAAACCCAACGGCCAAAACAGACCCATAAATGGTCCTCAAGAAGACCAGACACAGAGGCCAGTGTTGCCAACTGCCAAAATTCTAAATGCACTATAGTGTCACTTCCAACATGCACTAGAATGCACTAGAACAGCGGGTTTTCAACCACGGAGGACCACCATTTGATTTGAGTTTAGTCTCTTGGACTAATTTAGGAGAAATAACAGGCAAAATAGCAATTATTCTACATTTTCTAAATATGTAGATTCTTGAAAATTAGGTCATTCAGATGTTTAAACATAATTTAACTCTTGAGAGCGTAAAATGAAACCAAAATGGACCCTTACGGGTCCATTTTGGTTTCATTTTACGCTCTCAAGAGTTACAGCTCTATGAGGGTCCATTTGGTTACCAAGGGTCCTATCTAGGAAGGAAGGAGGACTCTAATCATGAGAAAGAAAATGGTGAAAAACGAGGGTTTTATCTCTGGCGCCTGTCAACCAATTTCGCCCCCAAACTCACCAGCAAAAAAGCACTAGATTTTCCGCCAGGATTTTTTCACTAATTTTGTTGCTAGGGGGCTCTGGAAAAGAGCTAAATATAGTGACAAATGCACCAATGCACCAATATACAACATTTTATATACACTATACTGTATATGGAGGGATCCACGATGAGGTACCCCAGTTTGGAACCAAATGGAAGGCGGTCGGTCGGCCGCCCGCCTATCCAAGTCCCAGCATTTTATGCCTAATGGTCAAAATCCATTTGAACACACGACCACCAGACCAGAGAACTATTAGTGGACAGTGGCTTGGCCGTTACACGTATAGCGCAATGACCCTCAATCACCCATTGGAATGCAAATGCATGCCTTTCAAGCCTTTGTATATAGCTGTTCTCGTCTGGCTGGTATATCTGTTTGAAAGAGCTTCTGATTGTGCGAGAGGCGAATCCGTTTTTATCGCCCACCTTCGCACAAGTGAGGGGAGGGGGCTGCGGCACTGAGTTGAACAGTCAGACCCCCAAAACTCCTGCATTTGATCATCCATTTATTCCATTAGAACAGGGGTTTTCAACAGGTGGTCCGGAGACCACCAGTGGTCCTTGAGAGGGTTTCAGGTGGTCCCCAGCAAAGTTGGTTAACCAGATGTAACTCTTGAGAACGTAAAAATGAAACCAAATGGACCCTGGCGGGTCCATTTGGTTTCATTTTTACACTCTCAAGAGTTAAAATATTCATCATCTGAATTAGCCCCAGTCTACACAACTAGAAGATTAATGTTCATTTTGGTCTGTATGTTTTGCCTGTTTTGTTTCCCAAATCCAGCTTGGTATTGTGGACAAAAGCCAAATAAATGTTTAGTTTTGGGGTCTGTGGGGCTAAAACGTCCTCAAATGGTGGTCTGTGGCTCAAATGCTAAATAATTGGTGGTCCCTGGTGTCAAAAAGGTTGAAAACCCATGGTTTATTCCATTAGAGCAGTGATTTTCAACCACTTCTATGTCAGAGCCCACCAGGGCCGAATTTAGCCAAACCAACCAGGCCAGGGTGGGCTGGAAGAACAACAGCAGCAGCGAGTCAGACATCGTTTTATATTCCTTATCTATATGTTGTTTTCTTCCCCATAAGAGAATGGGTGCAATTCTCAATCGCTGTGGTGTAGCAGGAATGGTGTAAGTCTTCTCATTGGCTGCATGGCAGCAAATCAGGTCTGGGGCCTTGGGGTAGGCCGAAAGCCTATACCACCAGCCCTAGGCCTGAGCTTACCAAATAATTACCCAGAATAATTAAGACCTGCAAGTCAAAAGGTCCAAAAATCACCTGACCCCCCAATTAAAAATGTTACTGTACTCCCCGGCTTTGTTCATCATGAGTTGAAGCTCTTGATGACTGGTTTTAATTATTATGGATAATTATTTGGTAGGCCCAGGCCTGGTGGTATAGGCTTTCGGCCTACCTCAAGGCCCCAGACCTGATTCACTGCCATGCAGCCAATGTGCACGGCCCCAAAACTGATTTGCTGCCATGCAGCCAATGAGAGGACTTACACCATACTTGCTATACACCACAGCGATCGCGAAAGCCCTGGGCCTGAGCTTACCAAATAATTACCCAGAATAATTAAAACCTGCAAGTCAAAAGGTTCAGAAATCACCTGACCCCCCCAATTAAAAATGTTACTGCACTCCCCTGCTTTGTTCATCATGATTTGAAGCTCTTGATGACTGGTTTTAATTATTCTGGATAACTATTTGGTAGGCCCAGGCCCAGGCCCAGGCCTGGTGGTATAGGCTTTCGGGCCTACCTCAAAGGCCCAGACCTGATTTGCTGCCATGCAACCAATGAGCACGGCCCCAAACCTGATTTGCTGCCATGCAGCCAATGAGAGGACTTACACCATACCTGGCTACACCACAGCGATCGGGAATTGCACCCAATATCTGTACGGCCGTAGCAGTGTCTCTCAAGCCGTAAAATTTAATTGTACGGGTTGAGAATCTTTGATATTTGACAGGCATTACTCTACGTACCCCGTTGAATGGCATTCATGAGACACTGATATTGTAAAAATCGATGTTAATTTTAACTGAGAGTGATAGCTTGGTTCCAAACTAATTGGTGGGTACATTGGATCAATCATCACACATTGTGTGATGATTGAATAGTCATTGTACAGAGCTTTCCTTAGAGCTTTCACTTCAACACAGACACGTTTGCAGTACATGTTCATTGTTAGTTCGAAAAATGCTGGCCAGTATTTTCATTATTGAGGGTAAAAAAAAGACTCACCATAACCTTCGAGTAGGTGGGCAAAATGCACGTTTGGGTGGGTCTGTTTAAATCTAGCCCTGGGGCCCACTATTTATTCCGAATTTTAGCCACAGACCACCATTTCATGACATTTTAGCTCCATGGGCCCCCTAAAACTAAAGATTATTTTGTTTTTGTCCACAATTCCAGGCTGAATTTCAGATATAAACAACATACATATCAAGATCAAAATGACCATTAATCTTCTACATCCTCTAGTATGTGTAGACTTGGGCTAATTCAGATGATGAATATTTTAAATATGTGCCAATCCGCCCCTGGATGAAGGGCCCGGTCGCCACATTACATAATCGCCCCCATCGCCTGGGCCGCAGTTATTGTTTTGTGTAATCGCCGTTCCAGTCATCTGCGGGTGAAAATGAAACAAACACAAATGTCACGGTTTCATTTCATTCCATTTCCGTTTTGTTATTTTCCCCCACAACCTTTTCGTGACGTTGTCGCGCCGAGATAAGGTCAACGTTTTCACCGCGGTGTGAAGTAATTAAGTGCATATACTCTTGGCTTAACTGTAGCTTTGATTCTTATGTGTGTTATGATTATCTAGTATTTCAACATGGCAATGGCTTACACCAACACCACAACATCTCAACTATAAACTGTACTCTACTGCAGTTACATGAAAGGTTTACTCATTACTTACATTGTACACAGACATGAACCACTTCAGTACTACATTATGTACAGTTTAGCCATTTGAAACTAGCTAAAGCTAAAATTCCACTACACAGTTTGAGGAATTGTAGGCTATGGGCCATGTCATATGTTTGTTATTTTATTGGCCGTTTCCCCTATACCCTTAGAATGGGGCTATGGGTTGTTGTTCAAATTCACATATTTCCATTTTCCAAAATGCTGTTTTTGCTATATAGTATTGTCTCTCCGAAATGTCAATAGTGTGTTGATGCTCAACACTGTCACTTTCTGTTCAGCAAAGGTGGGGGCATGGCACACGGAAAGGCGAAAGTTGATGTGTTGTGTTGACACTACTGACATGGTGGAGAGAATATACTGTATAGCAAAAAAGAAATGCATTTTGGGGTTAGATGAAACAGCCATGAAGAGGTTTTTTTCCCCCACAAAATAACAACTGGAACACTTTTTGGTAAATAAATTAACTGCAAACAAAAGTAAGAAGGCTTTCTGATGTGGACTTCTCCCTTTAATGTACTGTGAATAATTGATATTCATGTCATATCCGCCCACCATGTGCAATGTACGTTTATACGAAGCGTAAAAGGTGAATAGAATAGAAATGATGCCTAGTGTTGCCAACTTGGCACATTTGCCGCTATATGTAGCTTTTTTCCAGACCCCCGCTAGCGCCAAAATTTGTGAAAAACTCCTGGCGGATCAAGTCCTAGTCCTAATCTAGTCCTTTTTTGCTGGTGAGTTGGAGTGAGATTGGTTGACAGGCGCCAGAGATAAAACCCTCATTTTTCACCATTTTTCCTCCTATGTTAGAGTCCTCCTTCCTTCCTAGAAAGGACCATTGGTAACCAAATGGACCCTTATAGATCTGTAACTTTTGAGAGCGTAAAATGAAACCAAATGGACCCGTAAAGTTCAAAAGTTAAATTATATTTATTTAATTTTGATTTAGCTAATTTTCAAAAAAAAAAAAAAAAAAAAAAAATCAAAAAATCTTCTACATTTAGAAAATGTAGAAGAATTGTTATTTTGACCAACATTTTGCCTTTTATTTTAGGAGTCATCTCTCCTAAATTAGTTAGAGAGATTAAACTCAACATCAAATGGTGGTCCTACGTGGCTAAAATGCAGAATAAGTAGTGGGCCCTGGTATGAATATGGTTGAAAACCACTGCTCTAGTGCATTGTAGTGCATTTTGGTAGTGCCACACAGTTGGCAACACTGACGATGCCTAGTTTGTGAACTCGTTCAGGCAGATACATTCAGGAGGTTTACACACTGTTGTGTCTTCCTTTTTTTTATTTACAGGGTTTTATTTTTGGTGATTTTTTGGGGGGATTAAATATGACAGGACAGTAGACTGGCAGAAATGGGACAGAGAGAGAGTTTGTTGGAGTGACACGCAGCCAAACGCTGCTGCAGGGGTTCAGGTATAATCGGGATTAGCAGAACTACTTGCCCTGCGACAGGGGCGGATTGGCCATCTGGAGTACAGGGAGTTTTCCCGGTGGCCTGCGCCACCTAGTGGCCTGGACAAGATCCAAAATGCACTAGTGGCACTTCCAAAATGCACTAGAATGCGCTAGATGCTCGCCTGGAACATACAGATCAAAATGACCATTAATCTTCTACATTCTCTAGTTGTGTAGACTAAGTTGGGCTAATTCACATGATGAATATTTTAACTCTTGAGGGTGTAAAAATGAAACCAAATGGACCCGCAAGGCTCTCAAAGATTTACATCTGGTTAACCAGCTGCCCCCCCCCCCCCCAACCCCCCCCCCCCCCCCCTAGGATGGCCTGGCAAAGGCAAAATTGTCCCGGTGGGAAAATATGTGCCAATCTGCCCCTGCCCTGCGACGTCTAGCACCGGCCTTCCGCGGCCCAAGTGGAAGTCTTCTTAAGCTCACCCGATTGATTGTACGTTCTCTTGCTGTCAGTGCTTCCACTGATATAGGTGTTACCCTTTCCGCTCCACGAAGAAAGTTAGAGGAAACTTTGGACTAATACTGAAGCACCTCTAGGGTGACCAGATCTAAACTGTTTATTTGAGGGACAGAAGCATTGCATTGTGGGGACCAGTGGGAAAACGCGTTGCCAACACAGTTAGCAAAACAAATCAGCTGGAGTGAGAGTGTAAATATATGGCCGCCAGACTTAAGGGTAGGGGAAGTGATTTCACTTTTGTCAGATATCACCCAATTTTTTTTTCTGTTAAAATGCTCTATTATAAGGTGTGCAGACCATATATGGAGTTCCCCCCTCCCCCACGTTAGCAGAGGAGCTAATAAAAGTTCCCCAGGTGGAGGGTGAATTCTCCTCCAATCAGGATCGAGCAGCAGGTTCACATAGTGTAGCTACTCTTGGGCGCCCCTAGTGCACCAGGCTGGTACTACACAATGAATTTCAAATCACTTACCCTACCTTTAAAAGGTATAGTTAAGTGATTTCACTTATTTCATTTATGGTTATTTTTTTTCTTCTTTTTTAGCTAATCATCCCTACTATAGAGGGTGGTGACCATATAAGGAGTTCCTGCCTGTTCCCAGTGAGCCTCCTGGGGTCAATAAACCCTAGTTTCAGTTTGGGCGTGGGGGGAAAGGCCTTTCGCCCAATCAGGATGAGAGGGGCCTTCCTCCAATCAGGATCGACTGGGGGTGGGCCTTGGTGCATGAGTTGTTGGCATGTGGTACTTCCCCTCACTGTAGAGTGCGTGCATGTGCATATCATGCTACCGAGGGGGACCAGAGAGTTTTCCAAATCACCTACTATACCTATAAAAAAAACATCTATAGAAGGAAAATAACAAGAACTACAGAAAGCCAACCATTAGGGCAAACATAATGTGGGACAGCAGTGACGTCACCGCCCCTGTTCCGGAAGTCTTTTCCCAATTCATTTTTCTCATAGACTTTTCGAAAATAATTTATATCAAGACGATTATGCCACAGACAAAGCCAACTCGAGTCGTGACGAATCATGATGACACACACAAACTTTTGGGACAATAAAATAATTTCTAAGATGAAAAACGAAACAAAAAGTCTTGTATCATGCCGTTTTCTACTTCTTCCCAATTATATAGTATATGACGATATTGTGTTTGTTGTCATGATTTGTCACGACTCGAGTTGGCTTTGTCCGCGGCGTAATCGTCTTGATATAAATTATTTTCGAAAAGTCTATGAGAAAAATGAATGGGGAAAAGACTTCCGAACAGGGGCGGTGACGTCACTGCGCAGCTCTATGAGGGACTGTCCCACGCAAAAAGAGGGACATCTGGTCACCCGTAAGCACCTCATGAGGCCTTACCATCGTTTTCCACTTGAGATTCCAATGCCGTTGCTTTGTGTATATATTGCCGTCGCTTGCCTCTGGCTGGCTTCAAAATGAAGAGTGCTTGAAACCAAACAAACGCGAGCACGCATAGTAAACTATAGCTACGAGTGTTTGTGCACTCGGGGTGCAGTGGATACTGTCACTCGCTGTCACCTGCGAGGCTTCGCTACTTCTGTTGGAACGACGTAAAACAACTACATAGCCATGGTCTGTAAGCACAATGAAGGGAAACGTTGTACTGCACGCGAGCACATTGGGGGGGGGGGGGGGGGGGGCAATGCCCCCCTGAATGCATTTATATTTAAAATGATTTGAAACACTAGTGCTGCTACTAACTAACTACAATTGTGGCACCACTAAACCAACAGCATTTCATCATCGAAACTCTCTGAGTTAGACCTTTAGCTTCATGCATGCTGCGTGTCTGCTGCAACTTCAACAACAACTGATGTTATTATTGATGCTTAATTGCCTAATAAAAGTCCTTTAACCAAAAATGGTATGGCCGCCCCCATACCATTTTATCCTGCCCCCCCAATTGGGAAATGTTATATCCGCCCCTGACATAGACTGTGTGCAAACTGCAAACCACATTCCATTTCTGAATCTGTTGGTGAGGAAACCTCATATGAGGCTCCCGGTCGCGTTCAAAACTCTCACGCTTGTATTCAAAGCAACCAAAGGAATGTCATCAACACATCTTGATAGGCTCATGACTCCTATACAAGCCCTCCTGTGCCGACAAATGGCACCCCTAAAAACACTTGCTTGCCAATGCTCCACTTGCCCCAAACTCTTCTCCTTCCTGGCTCCAAAACTATGGAATGCACTCCCCATTGCAATCAGAACCACAGACTCACTATACCTATCTTCCGACACAGTCTGAAAAAACACCTCTTCAGACTCCATCACGGCCCTTAGCACTTGCAGTACATTTCAGCCCACAGCACTTGCAGTACCAACCTAGGTAGTTTAAATAGCATATTTAGTAGAATTATATTTAGTAGACACAGTTACCTATATCGGATATCAGTGCTTAAATTGTAATTTGTCCTTTGTAAATTCGACTAATCTGTATGTATGTATGTATTTGCAGTGTTTTTGCTTAATGTTGGTTTGGATTAAGATTGTCTGCTAAAAGCCTAAATTGTAAATAGTTTGTTACTAAATGTACCAAATCTACAACCTCAAACCGCCACATTTGGAGATTGCAGACTTGCTCAGCTTTGATGCGTTTGTGAGAAGATACGGTGATCGAGCGGGGCGTTTAGCTACAAAAACAAAGTAACCGTATAATATGGACATAAGAGGTTTCGGCCTGACATCATCATGACAGTAATATATTCTTGGGTCTCACGTCTTTGACATGGCCCACAGCAAAAACAAATTCACCGTTTTTGAAGACAAAATGAAGCAGTTTAATAACATTTTCAGAAGCTGAACCTTTTTAGAATACTGATGCAGAAATATAGATGAGCTTGTCTACAAATAAAAGTACAGGGAGGCAGGGGTGGATTGGCCATCTGGAGTACAGGGAGTTTTCCCGGTGGCCTGTGCCACCTAGTGGCCTGGACAGTTTTTATTTTTTTTTTTTTATTTATTTATTTTTTAAGTCCAGGGCAGGCCAGGGTGACAGGTGCCAGGCCCAGGCCAGGCAAACTAGTGTGCTCGCGCTGCTGGAGGCAGTGTTGCCTACTGCCAAGATCCAAAATGCACTAGTGGCACTTCCAAAATGCACTAGAATGCGCTGGATGCTAGCCTGGAACATACAGATATAACTCTTGAGGGCGTAAAAATGAAACCAAATGGACCCGCAAGGGTCCATTTGGTTTCATTTTTACGCTCTCAAAGAGTTACATCTGGTTAACCAGCTGCCCCCTCCAGGGTGGCCTGGCAAAGGCAAAATTGTCCCGGTGGGAAAATATGTGCCAAAATATGTGCCAATCCGCCCCTGCAGGCTCCAGGGCCAGGATCACATGGCTTAATGCTTTCCACAGTCACTGCAGAAAGACCGACGGCACGAGGTTATTATGAAGTAACTGTGTTGCCAACTCCCCAGCTAGTGGCTCTTTGAAAAGTCTCTAGAAGTTGCTAGGGTTAGGATATGTCTTCAGGCCGCCCCATCTTTACTGATCTTAAATCCCTTTATATTAGAATGTTTTGTAGCGATAGTACAGCCCAAACATTGCAGAGACGTTAGTTGTTACTGTACAATACTTTACAGGGGGAGACACAGACAAGGGAGAGAGAGACAGACAGATACTGGTGTCAACAGGCAGACAGCAGACTGCTCACAGACAGTTCACAGCAGGGGATCAGAAAGGGGGGCACATCAAAGCAATGTGTCCAGCTGTCTGGTGTGTCCAGTTTGATGTATGCCCTGATGTATTGCCTGCCCAGTTGGCCCTATGCCCAGATGTATTTTTTGCCCAGTTGGCCCTATGCCCAGATGTATTTTTTGCCCAGTTGGCCCTATGCCCAGATGTATTGTTTGCCCAGTTGTCTGGTGTGGCCACTTGGTTTTTGTGCCCACCTGACCTGTTACCACTTTACAAGCAGTCGTCATGTTGCACACATGTTAGCTCTTACTTACGCCATCCTCTGTACTTCCAACTCCAGTTTGTCCCTATTCAGGCTGCATGAACAGCGCTCGTGCATTCAGATTCTGACCCCTCAATGTCGCAACTCTGACACTGGGCAGCTCGAGTGCGACTCTCGCGGCTGCCACGTGCACATTTGTGTGTGTAATAGACTGAGGAACCTTCTACTCAACAAATGGAGACAGAGAGAGGAAAAACTGAAGAAAAATAAGGGTTTTATCTCTCATGGCAACTGTCACACAATGTGTTCCTAAACCACTAGAACAAAGTCGCTTGATTAGTCGCTAGAAGCTTTTCATTCATTAAGTTTTTGAGGGAAATGGAAATAAGCTAAATATAGTGTCAAATCCTTGGCCTGGCAGCCTGAATTATATCATTTAGTTTCACTTCATTATTCAGTCTGAAAGCCCTCCCCATGACAGCAGTTCATTGGGCGTTGTCAAAGCGTCAGTCTTCGGTGATTGGTTCATCAGAATATTGGGAAAGCAGACAACGTTGTTGTCATTCATGTGGCTAATATGCTAGCTTTGTTGCTAACCAAACCTGAATCGCAGAAGGGAGAAAAAAAATGAAGGTAGAATTTTTTTAAGGTGGCAATTCAGTGCTGCAGCCAGGCAAGTCAAATCTGCCAAGTTGGCAACACTGAACTGAGGTAGATGGGTGGTGTGTGCGTGCATCGGGGCTTTGTTTTATCGGCGTCTGCATGCGAGCATATTGTGTTAATGGATTATGTATTACTCAACACATCTCTGCCTCCCAGACTCCCCCATGCCTACTTTTGTGTTTTTCATTCACGCCTGATCCTGATTGACTCAACGCATTATGCTGCGTAATGTTTATTTATATTGGACTAGGTAATGCATTATATTCAATTCTCCCATAGGAGAGACAGAGCAAACTTATTATGAGACTAAAATAAGAAACTTGTTTGGCAGGCGTGTTGGGGGAACAAAAAACAAGACTAGGTCAAAACCTAGTTGTTGAAACAATGTCCTGGATTGGCCCACATCCCAGTCGTGTCTGCACATAATGTTATAACTGTCCTTCCTCCTTTCCAAACAGTGCCATCTTATAGTTATTGTGTTAGCGCTGCACGCAATGCCTCCTTTTCAGGAAGCTGAATGCATAAGCCAGGGGTTCCCAACAATGTTCATGTCATTGTCAAAGGACCAGCCAAATTGGCATGCACTATTTAGCCCCATGGACACCCATTGAAAAGATTTGCAACAGCCGTTTGGCAAAGTCCAAAAGGCCAATCTTTGACACACCTCCAAGTTTTGAATTAAGACTTGAAACCTGTATATATACTGAAACTCAAAATCATTTTGTGACACGAACTATACACCCACACCCCGCCTAAAAGCCTAAGAGAAGGTTTTCTTTTAAAAAAACAACAACGTCCTTTTATTGGATATTTCTCCTACCATAATCGCTCAATTAACTGAACTGAATGGGGGATATTGGGGTGTTGTGCTATTTCGTGCATTCCCATCGAAATAACTAGCAACGTGTGCCGTTTAGGATATTATTTACATTACGAAGAGAGGATGCCTACAAACCAATGATTTTTGAGCGATGAAAACAAGCGAAGGTAACAAATACAAATAAAGCTAGAGCATATTCTCCTTCAAAGTATGCCATTTAGCTTGATTCGGTTGAACAGATACATGTGAAAATAGCACCTCCTCCTAGCTGCCTCGCATTGCGTTGTGTTGTTAAATAAACGAACAAATGTTGCCTCTTTCTTTCAACTGTGTGCGAAACACTGGGGAGCTTTTAATTTGAAAAGGCTGCGGGCTGTGAGTGAAGTGGGACCCTCAGAAACAATTACAATGTGCATGGTCTCCACGGCCGCTGCCAACAGCAGCAGCAGCAGCAACAATACGGACAATTCCTGAATAAAAGCCGACAGGCATGCACCTAAATGTGACTTCATTGGTAACATTTACAGGTGGGAGACAGGAGCTCTCTTTCTCTCTCTCGCACGCACAGGCATCCATGCATGCATACATACACATAATCCCACACACAACAACATGTGTACAGAATGGCAAAATAACCTGCATTTAAAGGGGAATTCCACCCATTTTTAAAGTGGGGGCGCCGTGATTTTTGTATTTTTTCCAATTTTGTACATGTTTAAGAGGTGACAGTATGTAAATAGACCCCTTTGTGTGTTTTTTATGTGCAATGATGTCTTCCCTTTGTATTTAGGGTTTCTTCCTCGGGGCTGAACCTTTCCAGTCAAACGTGCCAATGAAAAAAACTTCAGTATAGTGACATCATGTGCTCAGCTCCTCCCATAACTCCTCCCCCTTTATCATACAACTAAAGCTGTGGGTGTGGCTTCAGTTCAGGTGGATCTCCACCCATCACCACCCACCAGGCAAACCAGGCATACTTAATGAACTGGTAGGGTGGAATCATAAAAATGACAGTTTAACAAACACTGTACACTTTTGGGGAAAAAATCTTACTTTTCATATAACATTAATACCTGATGATCATGTTTTAGGGTAGAAAAAATCACGGTACTCCATCTTTAACATTTTTTCTCAGAGTGTACAAATGCAAACAAATGAACCCTAACGGGTTCATTTGGTTCCATTTGTACGCTCTCATAAAAAAAAAAAAAAATCCATTAACATGGTGATACATCTTGGCGATGTCATCAACATGCTTCACCATGTTCGTGGTTTTCTTCAGACCTCCATTTCTTGGGATCACAGAATGGGGGAACTTTTTTTTTATCAAGTCCACATAACACCTCGAAGGTACATCAATGACATAGTAAGATATTGAAAATGGGTGCAGTTCCCCTTTAACCTGTTGGCTCCTGTTCATTTATGTGAAGTTGGAGACCAGTCATCGCTGGGAGAAGGATCAACTGTTGTACAGGCTGAAGTAATTAATGATGATGCAGAACATGATGATGACAATCTGGGTGATCAAGTGAATGACTATGTTGGCTACACAGAGACTTTAGCTCAGTTTTTCCTTGGATTGCAGGCAAAATATTTGGTTCCAGCTTCCACAATTACCGCGATAGCAAACGAGATGAAAATCTTAAATTCTATTCAACAAGAATATATTACAGACGTCTTGGTACGTGAGCTTGAACAGTTTGACGTTCCACCAGCCACATTGTCCCGTCTTGGAACGAGTGCATTCGAGCAGAGCCCTGTTCACAAGGCATTGACTGAAAATGGTGCATTAACTACACACCACAGAAGGCTGCAATATTATAAGGCTCACTACAATTATGTTGAGCCTCTTCAAGTCAGTCTTGGGTACAAAGAGGGGCAGCATAGGTACTACCATTACATTCCTGTACTGGAAAGCCTCAGAGCAATTCTGAACCAAGGTGCAGCTCATTTCAATAATTCTCATGTGGAAGACGATGTCCTCTCTGATGGGCTGGGCCTTTAAATCAAATGCCATGTTTTCAGCAGACACAGACACATTACAGGTCCTGATATTTCAAGATGCGTTTGAGCTAGCAAATCCACTTGGATCTGCCAAGACAAAGCACAAAGTATTAGCTGTATACTATACTCTGGCCAATTTCTCTCCATATCAGCGGTCCACTATTGATCAAATACAGTTGGCACTCCTCTGCCTAGAGAAAGACATTAAATACTTTGGAGTCAATGAGCTTTTCAGTAAGATTGTGTCTGACCTGTGCAAGTTGGAGGAACAAACAGGCCTTCTGCAAGAGATCAAAGACGTGGGTTGTGAAGAAGGTCCACGAGCCGCACACACACACATGTGTTCCGTCGGGGTCTGGTAGAACGCTCCATGAGGCTGAGGGCTGATGAAAAGGTGAAATACCAGGTGCTGACGTCATCCCTGAAGCGGAAAGCCTTACCTCCCAACATCGCACAGACACCGAAGCCCCCAAAGGAGGAGTTCTTGCCCACACGTCACGATTTCAGCGTTGAGTCGGGTTTTGCGGGTCCATCTGGTTTCATGTTTACCCTCTCAAGAGTTAGAATATTCCTGATGTGAATCAGCCCAAGTACACACAACTAGAGAATATAGAAGATTGATGGTCATTTTCGATCTGTATGTTTGACTGTGTTTCTCCAAATCCAGCCTGGAAAATAAATCTTTAGTTTTGGGGGTCTGTGGGGCTAAAATGTCATCAAATGGTGGTCCTCTGTGGTTCAAATACTGAATAAATAGTGGGCCCTGGTGTCAAAGTGGTTGGTCTTAGTCTTACTTTTATCTTGAAATTAAATTAAAACTGTGCCCTCCAATTGGCCCCTTGGGAAAAATAATTGCCCACCCTGATCTAGACTTAAAGTATGATTGCCCTAGTTTTAACCCTCAGTCGGTGGGGCAGAAATATTTGTCCAAGAGGCAACTATCAATAATATATTTTTGGTTTCACAATCACAACAGGTAATTGTGTAAATTATTACGGCCAAATGTCACCCCTTACTTTCCTTCCTTCACAGGCCTGGAGTGATCCTACGCAGCAGTGTAACATAGAATAATGGAGGTCCAGTCATGAATCCAGTTTTAGGTTATTTATTGTAAAGGTGGTTGAGCAGATGAGCAGATAAATGAACAGAACATACCAGGAATGTTATTGCTGTATTGGGTTTTCCCTCTCTGTTTAGGTACTACTAAGCTGTTTGTGTCACGTATTGAGTAGGGGTGAGAACCCAAATGCAGGCGACAGGAGGCGAACAGATAAACTTAACTGATATTTATTAACTGAGCTCAGAAAACTCAAAAGGCAAGGAAAAACCATAGGATATACAGCATACCTGGGCATTATGCGGCCCGGGGGCCAAATGCGGCCCTTTGGCTGACTCTGACCGGCCCGGGGACCACCAGTGGTCCTTGAGAGAGTTCCAAGTTAAATATGGAAAGTTGGTTAACCAGATGTATAAATGAAACCAAATGGACCCTTGCGGGTCCATTTGGTTTCATTTATACACTCTCAAGAGTTAAAATATTCATCATCTGAATTAGCCCAAAGTCTACACATTCAATCAGAGAATGTAAGAGAATGGTCATTTTTGTTATCTTGTTTTGTTTCCCAAATTCAGCCTGGAATTGTGGACAAAAACAAAAGGAATCTTGAAGAAAGTTTTGGGATCTGTGGGGCTAAAATGTCATCAAATGGTGGTCCGTGGCTCAAATACTAGATAAGTAGAGGGCCCTGGTGTCAAAATGGTTGGTCTTATGCTTACTTTTATCTTGAAATTAAATTATTACGCAGACTTTAGTCCAGCCTTTAGTCTTGGCCCTCCACAATATTTTATGTATCTCATTTGGCCCCTTGGGAAAAATAATTGCCCATCCCTGATATACAGGAACTCACGTCACATTGAACGACGAACCAACAAGAACACCAGGCAAACACAGGACTTAAATAGACACAGGAGAACAGAGCACAGGTGGAACCAATAAACAATCAACACTGGGATAGGCTGGGAACTAACAGGACAAGGTGGAAACACTATAGGCTGGGTTCAGCCCACAGGCCCCGCCCACTCAGCTGGGTTCTGTGGTCTGGTGTTGTGATAGAGAGTTTCGATTTATCTCGTCCGGAAAAACGGCTCAGCCAATGAGCTGGAGTTGGAGGCGGGTCTAAAAAAATAGCCAATCAACACCGAGGATCATCTAACTGCCACAACAGAACAGTTTCCCATAAAAAAACAGCACACATCCATTCAGTTTCATTGTAACTAGAGTTTCATTGTAACTAGAGTTTCATTGTAAATAGAGTTTCATTCTTTAATACTGCATTTAGTTATAAATAGTGAAAATGTCCGACGCTAACTGCACTGCTAGTCAGTTAACTGCTAGTTAACTGCTAGTTAACTGATAGTTAACTGTTGTTGTCGACTGCACACAACGTCTCCAGTGATTGGTTGAGGGAAAATCAAGGGCCCGCCTCCTTGTAAATCGGTTACAATGGGGCCAATGTCAGACTCTTGAGCCATGGCTCAGAGTCTGACAATCAGGCTAGAAACACTAGGCTAATCACAGACAAGGCAGGTAACAGTAACACAGCAGACAGGAAACCATGCTACAAAATAAAAGCAGAAAAAAACAACCAATAAGAAAACACATGACACAAGAGCACAGATAGTACAGAAATAACATGAAGCCCTTTAGATCAAGTCCAAAACAGTAAAAAGTCCAAGGTTCTGGCAGCAGATCGTGACAGTTTGTGCTGGTGCTGCTTGCTGTTGCTGCTGCTGGTAGGAACAGTTTAGCTCCAAAGTCCAAACCCTGTGTCCACCACCCCCCACAGCACCTGTGACACTCCCTATATGCCTAGTGCTGTGGTGCTCTAGCCTGCCACCAAGTGTCCGAAAAAATGTACTGAAAATGACTAACCCTCTCTGAGTGAGTCTAAATCATACCTGGGCATTATGCGGCCCGGGGGCCAAATGCGGCCCTTTGGCTGACTCTGACCGGCCCGGGGACCACCAGTGGTCCTTGAGAGAGTTCCAAGTTAAAGTTGGTTAACCAGATGTAACTCTGAGAGCGTAAAAATGAAACCAAATGGACCCTTGCGGGTCCATTTGGTTTCATGTTTACACTCTCAAGAGTTAAAATATCCATCATCTGAATGTACACAATCAGAGAATGTAAAAGAATAGTCATTGTTTTATAGATGTTTGCCTGGTATGTATGTGAAATCCAGTCTAGTATTATGGACAAAAACAAAAGAAATCTTTAGTTTGGGAGTCTGTGGGGCTAAAATGCCATCAAATGGTGGTCCTCTGTGGCTCAAATACTGAATAAATTGAGGGCCCTGGTGTCAAAATGGTTGGTCTTACTCTTACTTTTATCTTGAAATTAAATTAATATTATGCAGACTTTAGTTCAGCCTTCAGTCTTGGCCCTCTACAATATTTTAAGTATCTCATTTGGCCCCCTGGGAAAAATAATTGCCCACCCCTGGTCTAAATAATCTAAATAAGGCCTCTTCTAATGGCTCCTACATAAATATTAGCTTAAAACAGCATGGAATCATGCCGTTTTGCGTCTATACGGAAAACTGCTACCGGCTGAGAGTGTGAATAAGGATACACTAAGAGAAAATTGTATACGATTATCAACCTTGTTTCTAGAACATATTTCTATTTAAAATAATCCGTACCAAGTACAATTCACTTACCCCATGGACAGATTATTTTTGCTTGTTTCTAGTACTATTTCACATGTATTTTTTTTCTTATTTAGGACTGCATTTTTTGAAGTGTGACATTTTAGGTCTCTGAGACTGGTTATTTTGAATAAAATTGATTGATATATCATATTGTGGTCTTTGTATTGTGATCGTGAGATGGCAAGCCATATCCAACACTACATGCTGCACCTGTGATGTTTTTTACTGACAAAGTTTTTTTTTTCTTTTCTTTTTTTTCTTTTTTTTATGAATAGTACACAGAATGTCAATATACTATGAAGCAACTGAACAACTGAAAAACATTTCATTTCCAGGTCCCGAGGATTACATATAGGTCAATTACAGAGTGCAGTTTTGCAAAAAATGGTCTTGAGAATTTCTTTGGCTTTGGGCCCTGTATTTCCATAGTAGGGTGATGGGAACAGTGTTGTTTTTCTCGACTAAGACTAAGACTAAAGACTAAGTCGACTAAGGTTTTTGATATTTAGTCGACTAAGACTAGACTAACAAAAATGAATTTCAGAAGACTAATTGGGACTAAAAGATGTGTGTTTTCAAAAGACTAAGACTAAGACGAAGACTAAATCATAAGATTTAAGACTAATGGAAATAGGAAACATTTTTAACTTATTTTTTTTTTGTTCTTTTAAGTATGTGAACATATCTGCAGTATAGATTGCATAGGTTTTCAGGAAAGGGACTTATTACTAATGCAGTAATTTTATATAAAGAAATAAAACGAGACATCTTTCATACTAAAAACTATAAATCTGTATAACATATATAAACCTACAATGCATTTGTATGTAAGACTAATCTACCAAGACTAAGACTGAAAGACTAAGACTAAAAAAAGACTAAGACTAAAAAAAAACTAAGACTGAAACTAAGACTAAATCAATGTTGATATTTCGTCAACTAAGACTAGACTAAAAACATGAATTTCAGAAGGGACTAAAAGACTAAATGTGTGTTACTCAAAAGACTAAGACTAAGACTAAGACAAAATATTCTCAAACAAACAACACTGGATGGGAATTTACCTATGAAATTGCCAGCGGCAGCATATTCTATTTGTCCCACTGTATCTACAGTAGAATACTGTGTGTAGCCATTTGTTCTGCAATGCTGGCTGTGGTCGTATGTGTGCACAAAAATATAACCAGGGCCCTGTTTTTTTTTTTTTTTTTTTTTTTGTATAAAATGAGCACACAAACCTTTACATCAAATATATTTTTTAATTGTTGTAAAATGTAAACCACATTTAAAAGTGCATGCTGTAGTTGGTCACTGAGGCAGTCTTGCAGACGGTGTACCGGAGCAGGAGACATGCTGTGGCAAAGAGATGAGAGGACAGAAAATCAATTTGCTGTCAACTGTAAAAATGTGATATTCATCCTCATGCCCCTAGATCAGGGGTCAGCAACCTGCGGCTCAGGAGCCACATGCGGCTCCAGAACACAGCCCTAGTGGCTCCCTGGCTGTAGCATTATTACATACACACACTGGGGTGATCGGCACCAAAATAATATAAACATTTCAGTCACCCAAAACGCGTTGCGCTGTCTGAGCTGTCTGACAGTTGCCAGTTAAAGTAGCACTTGGCCATGTCAAAAAAGCCCAGCAGTTATCAGAGGTGGAGCTTTCAGTCTGAACCACCCATTTTCAAAGGTTAACTCAGTTTACTATGTCATTAATATATCTTAGAGATGTTGTGTGGACTAGAAATGGAGTTATTTATGTTAATGATTTTCCTTTGCGCACCTTTTAGGAAAAAAATAAAATAAAATGCGGCTCCAGACAGATTTTGAATTTAATTTTGGGTCGAAAATGGCTCTTTCTACATCTTGGGTTGCCGACCCCTGCCCTAGATGTAGTCTATATGACTACACAGATTTGTACTTTTAGGGTTAGGGTACTTTAGCACTTTTATCTGACTACACCACTGTGGTTGACCTCTTGCATTTGTAAATGAGTGTTCAAATGACTCACCATCACAGTCCATCAAAGAGTTCCTCAGCTTCAGCTTTAACAAATCCTGTATAGTTGCCATCTGGACTTGGGTATTTCTGCCTCACCTGGTGAATGGACATGGCAAGAGTGGGGAACTTGATGTTAAATCATTTTTTAACAGCATGTAAAAATCATCGCAAAATAGTGTGAATCAATGTAAGAGATTGTACCTTGTTGACTACACAGGCTGGCAAACACGCAGCATGCATAAAGCTAAAGGTCTGACTCAGAGAGTTTTCTGTTTTCAATGATGAAATGTTGTTGGTTTACTGGTGACACAGCTGTAGTTAGTTAGTAGCAGTAGTAGTGTTTCAAATCATTTTAAATATAACCAAAACATCTGGTCGGGCAGACTGGGCATTTAGGGGGGCATTGCCCCCCCATGCCCATGCCTAGATCTGCCACATGAATGACAACGTTCTCTGCTTTCCCAGTATTCTGATTGGGTGGTGTGAACCGAAGAAAAAGTGAAACTAAATGATAATTCAGTCAGGCAACCACAGACCCCCATACGGGTTTGATATCAGACAAAGGCACATCTGGTCGTGTTTTATTGCTACAACACAACTTTGGATGCTTGCAAAGACTCTCACCATCCCAGCAACAGCAATCTGTTCAACAGCATCTGGGAATTATGTAACCAAAAGTCAAATGTTCCTACTGTCCTGGGCATTCCCCACACAGGAATGCACTATAGTGCTGCGCCGCAAAAAACAGCTAAACTACGTTGTAGAAATAAGTGGAAAAACAGATAAACTAGTAAAAGTGTCCTCCGTGGCACAGGCCCCACCAGGTCAGATTGTGGCCTCCCGATGGCGCTATTGTCCAATGTGAAAAGGGTGCCATTTCTTCTCACGCCCTTGGTGGCAATTGGATGATTTCAGGCATTTCTTTTTTTCCAAAAATGCATTTTGCAAAAACCTCCACCTCCGCCCCACCTGTTGGTGGCGCTATAACAAGTCAAACATGAAAAGGGTGTGGTTAGATTTCTCAGCCTCGTAGAGTAGTGCATTCAAGATTCCCGTTAAATTGAGCTCGGTTCATGATTTGATGCTTTTTGTTCAAAATGGGCCAATTGTGCAAACTTTGAAAACCAATTATAGACAATTGAGATGAAGATGAAGTATCAGACAGATCCGTCTCAAGAACATAACTCTAGAGATTCTCTATAACGACTTACAAGATTTTGTGACTGGAGGAGTAATGTGACAATATGTGTTTTACAATGATTGGCCTCCTTGTGGCGCTACAAGAATCAGACATGAAAAATACAACGGCCAACGTTGTGTTCTCGTCCTCGTGGGAGGGTGCATGCAACATTTCATGCAGGCTGGCGCATTTACAGGTAAACATGTTAAAAGCTGCCTCATGGTGGCGCTATAACAGGCTGTTCTCGTAAATGCGGTGCAGAGGTTCATCGTTGGCATCCAGGGGTTGTGTGCGCAAAGTTTGCCATCGACAGAATCAGCTGTACACAAACGGAACGGAAGGATGGACGGACGGAAAACAGACTCACAAGGTGGAGACAACAACAAACAGTTAAAGGTAGGGGAAGTGATTTCACTTTTGTCAGATATCACCCACAATTTTTTTTTCTGTTAAAATGCTCTATTATAAGGTGTGGAAACCATATATGTAGTTTCCCCCTCCCCCACGTTAGCAGAGGAGCTAATAAAAGTTCCCCAGGTGGTGGCGAATTCTCCTCCAATCAGGATCGAGCAGCAGGTTCACATAGTGTAGCTACTGTTGGACGCCCCTAGTGCAATAGGCTGGTACTACACCATGAATTTCAAATCACTTACCCTACCTTTAAAACAACGTGTATAATAATAGTAGCACCGTCTTTAGCCAGGCGAGGCGCTGCAAAGGCAGACTCAACACAGAACGGTAACTCATACCCCTCCAGTCAACATGTGTTACTTCGGTCTCCACTTCCAGTCAAACGGTTAACTTCTCGTGGCGTCCGTTCAGTGCCCTGTCATTGTTGCGACCTCCCATTGTTCCGAAACTAAGAGACGCAAAACCCTACCCTTCTCCAACCGTTAACCCTAAGCCTAAACCCCCGACCCTCAACCTAACCTCACGGTCTGTGAGGTGGTTGAGCGTCGGGGATTTAGGCTCTTAGGGTTACGGTTGGAGAATAATAATAATAATAATAATAATAATAATAATAATCTTTATTTGTATAGCACCTTTCATGACATAAAATGCAGCTCAAAGTGCTTTACATTGCAATAGAGAAGAAGACAAAAAAGTGGGTATAAATTAAAGAGATCATTAAATTACATCAAAGAAGCAGTACAGTGAGGACCTGAAATAAGGCATAACATATAAAATCATAAAATATAGAATCACAGAGAATCAGTTAAAAGCAAGTGCATAGAAGTACGTCTTGAGTTGGGTTTTTCTACAAACAAGCCTAAACCCTTCTCTAACCCTCATCCTCACCGTAACCGCAAGCACGTTGCAGCTGATAGTGAATTTCCAGCGAATGTTCGGACTAATGAGGAGTTCTGATCTATGGGACTTTGGTACTTAGATCAGTCCACCGTCCGAGACGGCATTTGTTCACACGGCTGCCATCGGACAGGTATGACACGACAGTAATCGGATGCCAAACTAACGGTGTTTCCACAGCCGCGTAAACAAGCTGCATGTGCAGGCGACGCGCCGGCATGTCGCCCTGTCAGGTTTACATGCTCCTATTACTACCACTTTAACCAGGGACAGCATGTCCCGGGTTTGATTGACTGATGAATGGATCATTTGATGCATCAAACCCCTCCTGCTCTCTCTCTATCTCGTGTGTGCTTGCCAGGGGCGGATCTAGGCATGGGGGGGGGGGGGGGGGGGGGGGGCAATGCCCCCCTAAATACCCAGTCTGCCCCCCCCCCCCCAAACACGATGCCACGCAAAACAACCCAAGATATTTCAAATTAAAGTGCTTCTATTTAAAATGATGTGAAACACTACTACTGCTACGAACTAACTACAGCTGTGTCACCACTAAACCAACAGCATTTCATCATTGAAAACAGAAAACTCTCTGAGTCAGACCTTTAGCTTTATGCATGCTGCGTGTCTGTTGCAACTTCAACAACAACTGATGTTATTATTGATGCTTTACAGAGCTTGACACTAACACTTGCCCGCTTGCCCGGGGCAAGTAAAAAAAATGGTGGGGCAAGTGAAGACTGCTACCTGGTTGCCCGATCGGGCAAGTGTGCAACTTAGTGCACTATAACACAACACAAGATGAATTTGTCTTGAAGGCAGTCATTGCACTCTGCCTCAGTGTCTTTCCCTGCTTTCTAGCTATCCACAATTCCAGGCTGGATTTGGGAAACAAAACAGGCAATTTAACTTTCACACCAAAATGACCTAATCTTCTACATTCTCTAGTTGTGTAGACCTGGGGTAATTAAGATGATGAATTGTAACTCCATTTGGTTTCATTTTTACGTTCTCAAGAGTTACATCTGCAAAATTTACAATATATTTTAGGGGGCAAGTGACCATGAGTTGAGGGCAAGTAGAACCTGACTGCAGAGACTCTGTCCGTGGTACTGAAATGAGCTTTCTGTTACTCTGGCCGTGGTGCTGAAATGAGCTTTCTGTTATGGTAGCTGTAGTGACTCTGTCCGTGGTACTGAAATGAGCTTTCTGTTACTCTGTCCGTGGTGCTGAAATGAGCTTTCTGCTATGGTAGCTGTAGTGACTCTGTCCGTGGTGCTGAAATGTATATTTACTGAAATGTATATTTACTTGCCCCCTATATATTTTAGGGGGCAAGTGACCATGAGCTGAGGGCAAGTAGAACCTGACTTGCACTTGCCCGATGGGCAAGTGCCTCCGAGACCTTAGTGTCAACCCCTGCTTTACTTGATTAATAAAAGTCCTGTAACTGAAAATGGTATGGGTGCGCCCCCATACCATTTTCTCTTGCCCCTCCAACATGTTCTCTTGCCCCCCCCCCCCCCCCCCAAATGGGACATGTTACATCCGCCCCTGGCGCTTGCATGTTGTGTGTCTCGCTAGTCCACCTGCAGCATATCTAATCCGATCTTTAGCGCGTTGTTTGACGCAGTGTTCGACAAAATGTTTACATCTGCAAAACTTGCTTGGCGTGACAATGAATTAAAGTGGTCTTTGTGTGTGTTGATTTGAATGTTTAAAAAGGTGTTGGCCATAGGGGCTGGGATACGCTGAGAGCTCTGCTCTCGTTTGAAGCAGTCATGCATGAGGCGTCACCTGAGACAATGTAATTACTGATTAGATCACCCAGTGAAGTGCACCATTGACCAAGTGGGCCAGCCTCCGGTTGTATTACCAGCGTGTATATATAGTGTTGTGATAGGCTTTCAGGGCTTGTGCATTGTACCGGCAACACTCGCACACTCGCGCACGCACACACACACACACACACACACACACACACACACACACACACACACACACACACACACACACACACACACACACACACACACACACACACACACACACACACACACACCAAGTTAGGGAGGATATTCTATTATCTGTTGCTGCTGCAGTTAATGAAAAGGTTGTTTTTAACCTGCGGCTCCCGTATTTTGGTAATTTGGAAATGCTTGGAGACTTCTTCAAAACATTTTGTTCTTCTCCAAGTATTCCTAACCGATCCAGAAACTTGTGTAATATGGCCACATGTTGTGAACCTCAGTGAATCTTCCTTCGCCCCAACCTACCAGTAGTATCCGTGATCCACCGATGCAATCAATACAAAATATCTACTTGCCCGGCGGTAATCTGAGTATCTGTGTCTACTCATGTCTACTCGTTGTATTTGATTGTGTGATAACTCGTGATTATGCTCTATTCCAGGGGTTTTCAACAGGTGGTCCGGGGACCACCAGTGGTCCCTGAGAGGGTTCCAGCTGGTCCCCAGCTAAGTTGGTTAACCAGATGTAACTCTCATCGTAATTAGCCCCTGTCTACACAACTAGAAGATTAATGACCATTTTGATCTGTCTGTTTGACCGTTTTTGTTTCCCAAATCCAGCCTGAAATTGTTGACAAAAGCATAATAAATCTTTAGTTTTGGGGTCTGTGGGGCTAAAAATGTCCTCAAATGGTGGTCCGTGGCTCAAATGCTGAATAAATGGTGGTCCCTGGTGTCAAAAATGTTGAAAACCCCTGCTCTATTCCATTGATGGATAGAGGACGAAGCCGGTGGGGAGGGACAAGATATAGCCAAACAGGGCTTGACACTAACACTTGTCCGCTTGCCCGGGGCAAGTAAAAAAAATGGTGGGGCAAGTGAAGACTGCTACCTGGTTGCCCGATCGGGCAAGTGTGCAACATATAGTGCACTATAACACAACACAAGATAAATTTGTCTTGAAGGCAGTCATTGCACTCTGCCTCTGTGTCTTTCCCTGCTTTCTAGCTATCTCTACCTATCTCTCTCCCAGGTCCCTTTGGTTCCAAATTATCATTTAGCTGGGGTCAGGGACCACTGGGTCTGTGACCCGTATGGGCTAACTAAGATGATGAATTTTAACTCTTGAGAGTGTAAAAATGAAACCAAATGGACCCGCAAGGGTCCATTTGGTTTCATTTTTACGTTCTCAAGAGTTACATCTGGTTAACCAACTTAGCTGGGGATCACCTGGAACCCTCTCAGGGACCACTGGTGGTCCCCGGACCGCCTGTTGAGGAAGTAAACTTAAATGCAAAATTTAAATTTTAAATGCAAAATTTAATATATTTTTGGGGGGCAAGTGACCATGACCTGAGGGCAAGTAGAACCTGACTTATCGGGCAAGTGCCTCGGAGACCTTAGTGTCAACCCCTGCCAAAGCATTTAGGGTGTCCTGAGTTAGACCCTTGGATATATATCGGTCTACTCCAGCGACCGACGGTGTCACTCATATCATCCCTCCACCTCTCACTGCCATGCTTGTTTGCACACTGATTGGAAAGTCATTACACCGTGGCAGTGAGCCGGCTGTGTCCAATTGCACGTGTTTGTGTGCTCATGCATGCACCACGTAAAGGTCTTTACGCACCGGGGACATGATGAATAAATTATAGACGTAAATGTATATGCAAATATCGCAAAATTCAACTTGTTCCGAAAGAAAGTGGGAAAGTGTTTTTTTTTTTCTGCTGCTTTTTTATGCTGCTTGATATTGGCATTTCCTATATAATTGCAACAAATCTGTGTGATTCATTGGTTTTCAACCTGTGTCCAGGGACCACCGGTGGTCCTTGAGAGGGTTCCAGGTGGTCCCCAGCTAAACGATGGAAAGTTGGTTAACCAGATGTAACTCTTTGAAAAAATACAAAATAAATAAAATATGACAAATCCATATGATTTTATTTTACACCCTCAAGACGGAAGGTCATTTTGATCTATTGTTCGTTTTGTTTCTGAAATCCAAGCCTGGTATTGTGAACAAAACCAAAATAAATCTTTAGGACTAAAATAACCTCGACACCCAGGCTTTCATTTTCGTTCGCCTTGCGCGAAAACGGAAAGCCTGGACTAACGCACGTTGGAAAGTGGCCTTCAAGTGGGAGTGAACCTTCCGGGGTGGGCGTCGCTCTAAATGATGTGACGTAGAACAGCAGTGGACGGGAGGGGGAGGGGCCGGAGATGACGACACGTTAGTGAGATCAAATCAGAGCGCAGCACTTCCGCCGTGTGGATCCCACGACACCCCCGCCCCCCAAGTCAAAATCATTGAGGGCTAGACCAGGCTTTAGGGCTAAAATGACCCCAAATGGTGGTCTGTGGCTCAAATGTTGAATAAATAGTGGGCCCTGGTGTCAAAACGGTTGAAAGGTTTTTGAGTTTTGAGAATATTTTAACTTAGTCTTAGTCTTGGTCTTTTCAATAAGACATATTTAGTATTTTAGTCCCATTTAATCTTCTGAAAGTCATGTTTTTAGTCTAGTCTTAGTTGACGAAATGTCAAAAATGATTTAGTCTTAGTATTGGTAGTTTAGTCTTGCATACAAATACATTGTAGGTTTATAAATGTTATACAGATTTATAGTTTTTAGTATGAAACATGCAATGTATACTGCAGATATGTCCACGCATACTTAAAAAGAAAGAAAAAACAAAGAAGAAATGCTTTCCATTAGTCTTAGGTTATGATTTAGTCTTCGTCCTAGTCTTTTGAAAATCATTTTTTTAGTCTAGTCTTAGTCGACTAAATATCAAAAACCTTAGTCGACTTAGTCTTTAGTCTTAGTCTTAGTCGACAAAAACAACACTGTTCCATAGAACCACGTACGAGATAGATACAATGACAGATTGTGGATCGCGTTCACACATTCACACACAGGGGCGGATATAACATGTCCCACTTGGGGGGGGGGGGGGGGGGGGGGGCAAGAGAAGATGTTGGAGGGGCAAGAGAAAATGGTATGGGGGCGGCTTCATCGCCTGTGGCGCGAAGCGACACCCATACCATTTTCGGTTACAGGACTTTTATTAGTCAAGTAAAGCATCAATAATAACATCAGTTGTTGTTGAAGTTGCAACAGACACGCAGCATGCATAAAGCTAAAGAGTTTTCTGTTTTCAATGATGAAATGCTGTTGGTTTAGTGGTGCCACAACTGTAGTTAGAAGCAGCAGTAGTGTTTCGAATCATTTTAAATATAAGCACTTTAATTTGAAATATCTTGGGTTGTTTTGCATGGCATCGCGTTTGGGGTGGGACAGACTGGGTATTTAGGGGGGGCATTGCCCCGCCATGCCCATGCCTAGATCCGCCCCTGTTCACACACACCAATGGCAGCAGAAACCACACCAGACACCAGCACGTCGGGAGCAATCGGGGTTAAGTGTCCTGTTCAGGGACGCAACTCTAGTGGAGCTCATGCAGTTTGAACTGGCAACCTTGTGGTTGACTTGAGTTGTGGAGCAATTATCTTAACGACTTTGAACCTAAATCATCATCACCTCTGATCCGTCATCATCTGCCATCGTCTGTGAAAATGACTTACATTTTCAAGAACGAGGGGGGGGGGGGGGGGGGGGGGGGGCAAAGATTCACAACTAAAAGCTCCAAACGAGTTGCATCCCGCCCAGGGGCGGATGTAGGCATGGGCATGGGGGGGCAATGCCCCCCTAAATACCCAGTCTGCCCCCCCAAACACGATGCCATGCAAAACAACCCAAGACATTTAAAATTAAAGTGCTTATATTTAAAATGATTTGAAACACTACTACTACTGCTACTAACTACAATTTTGGCACCACTAAACCAACAGCATTTCATCATTGAAAACAGAAAACTCTCTGAGTCAGACCTTTAGCTTTATGCATGCTGCGTGTCTGTTGCAACTTCAACAACAACTGATGTTATTATTGATGCTTTACTTGACTAATAAAAGTCCTGTAACTGAAAATGGTATGGGGGCGATGAAGCCGCCCCCATACCATTTTCTCTTGCCCCTCCAACATGTTCTCTTGCCACCCTCAAATGGGACATGTTACATCCGCCCCTGCATCCCGCCCACTTTGTAAGGGCTTGTAGATCTGCCATTTCCGGTGTCTGTCTTACACTGGAGTAAACATGAGCTTAGCTGGTTAACTAAAGCGCCTATTGGGGATTAAGAAAGCCATTAAGGCATCACATTTCTCCTGACCACAGAGGTTTCAGACGGCGGTGTTTCTCCTATTACAAGCGTGCCGGTACGTGCGTGCACGCATTAAAGGGGTATTCCACTTTCCAAAAAACTTTTGGTCATTTTATGGTCTACTCCAGGGGTGGCCAACCAGTCAGAGACTAAGAGCCACTTTTTTACCATGTTACTGCAAAGACCCACACCATACACATTAGGGCGGGTCATACTTTTTTTATTTTTGAAATTCAAAATGCTTGGGTGCCTATTTTATGTTTTTGGGTATGGGGAATTCAAATATGATATTCTTTTTTTGATTGGACAAACCCTAGCTACATCTATTTGCATTTCTATATCAGTAATTGTATCGATTTTACCTCAATTATGAGATTTAAAATCTAAAGGAATTGCACAGGTGAGATACTCTGACACACCATGCTGGGAGCATCATATTTGCGTGCTTCTGGTCCTTTGCCCCTGATGGCCTGGATTCCCTCCACTCCCTCAACCATTTCATCCTGATCCTTTGGGCACAGCAGTGTTTGAAGGATGGCTTCATTGTGATCACAACAAGCAGATCTAGCAGTTGGCATCACAATGCCCAATACATCCTTCCTCTGGGACAGTCCAGTCCAGTCATGGAAAATATTAGACCACCGTTGTATGGTGGTCTATTAATAGGGTGGTTTAATAATTTTTCCATGACTGTAAAAATAATGGTGTATTCAGCAATGCACTTCAGATTTGTCAGATGCAGATGATTCTTTACTTTCACCATGCTTTGACATTCAGAGTCTGAGATATCTTTTTGTTGCAATGAGCTAGCAGCTGTGTTTTACTGACCCATTGAGAGCCAGCCTTGCAGCTAGGAATCACTATCCCTGAATGCATAAACCATTCTATAGCCATAGTGTTGATCAGTCAAGATCTTTCATCTTTAATGACCTTGTCAGACAGATCGATCAGTAAGGGGCCAACAAAGATGATGGATTGAAGGTCCTAGGCAGCAAAAGTTTCACTTGGCCTGTGACAAGTCCCAGAGAAAGGAGGTATGGGGAATTGTGATGCCAAGCTGCTTGCCGTGCCCACACAGTGGAGCCATCATGAAGCCATCCTCCAAAAACATCTCAAGAATCAGAATGAGATGATTGTGGGGAGGGAGAGAAGCCTGGCCATCAGGGGATAAGAAGACTGAGAAATTCAGGTGAGAGACAGCAATGAAAAGAACCAGAAATACATCCCCAGCATTGGTGGATTGATTATCTGATAAAAAGGTGTCTTTGACCTGAACTGAAGACCTTTATCAATTACCATGGAGGTGCCTAACTGGAGCACATTCAGCACATTCAAAGCATTGAGAGAGGGTGGTCAACTGGTCATAGTGGCTTCCGCTGTACCTGCTTCTCTCAAGAAAAGAGGGATGGAGGAATCAGGGCTCAGGAGAACTTGTTCAGTGATTTTCAGTGATACTGAAAATTGATCATCAGAATTTTATTCAGTGATATACATGCACTTGAATTTTTAATAAATAACTTTGATTTGACTTTGTCAACATAAAATATTTCCTTTAAGTATATAAAAATCCTAATCCTACAGATAAGGACAAAATGATTTAGGGAGTGGAAAGAATCCAGGCCCATGGAGGTGGCTAACTGGCCTTGCCACACTCAAAGCATTGAGAGGGTGGTCAAAATGGTGACTTAGCTTCTACTCTACCTACTTCTCTCAGGAAAAGAGGGATGAAGGAATCAGGGCTCCGAAGATCGGCTGATGTGTATGGTTGAGTCAAAGCAGGACTTTGGACGCTCAGAAAGTGATACTGTGATTGATCATCAATTTTATTCAGATATATCTGCACTTGAATTGTTAATAAATAGGTTAATTTGATTTGACTTTGTTGATGATTTCCTTTATGTATTTAAAAATCCTAAAAATATGTCAAAACGGGCGAAATGTGCAATTTTGAAGTACAGAAAAATGTAGGTTAGACTTATTCTATTCTCCATCAAAAAACACATAATTTAGACACCCCACATGTTAGAATTTCCTTTGGATTTTAAATCTCATAATTGAGGTAAAATCGATACAATTACTGATATAGAAATGCAAATAGATGTAGCTAGGGTTTGTCCAATCAAAAAAAGAATATCATATTTGAATTCCCCATACCCAAAAACATAAAATAGGCACCCAAGCATTTTGAATTTCAAAAATAAAAAAAGTATGACCCGCCCTAATACACATGGACATAGACATACATGAGGATCACCCCATCCCTTCCTCACACACACACACACACACACACACACACACACACACACACACACACACACACACACACACACACACACACACACACACACACACACACACACACACACACACACACACAGAGTTATTGTAAATGTCACACACCAACATGATGATAGCAGAAATGGACTCCTAACCCATGACTACAGATAATCGGTTGAAGATCGATGAATGTAGTAGTCCATTTATTGCACTCAAAAACTGTCAGTTCAACCAAGTCACAAACAAAAACATATCATTGCCTGCACTGTTTCAAACACACACAAATTGTAATCATAATAGGGAATCAATGGCTGCGTCAGGCCAAGCAATTTTGACACTTGTCATGTGAAAGGCCCTTAAGAGCCGCATGAAACCAGCCAAAGAGCCGCATGTGGCTCAAGAGCCACAGGTTGGCCAGGCCTGGTCTACTCGGTCTCATGTGAACACACCAGACAGTTTATAAGTTACTCCATTCAGTATTTAGATATTTGATGTTCATTTTAGCGCCTCCAGCTCCTTCCTATACAAACCCATTGTAACTTAAAACTCCATTTTAACCATGACAGATTATTCGAAAACAACCCATCTTTTTTTCTGGTGACTAATATTGTCCTCCTAATACGTCAGAGGGCCGTGGAATTTCATTTACAGTTTTCATTTATTTTTAAAATATTGTTTTATTTTATTGAAATTCCATGGCCCTCTCACGTATTAGGAGGACAATATCAGTCACCAGAAAAAAGATGGGTTAAATGGTTAAAATGGAGTTTTAAGTTACAATGGGTTTGTATAGGAAGGACTTGGAGGTGCTAAAATGAACATCAAATATCTAAATACTGAAAGGAGTAACTTATAAACTGTCTGGTGTGTTCACATGAGACGGGGTAGACCATAAAATGACCAAAAGTTTTTTTTGAAAGTGGAATACCCCTTTAAGTCTCAAATTTTGAGACTCACCCCCAACACTTCTCTGTGAATCTATTATTGATTGAGAGCCTACCGGGTAATCAATGCTCCCCTCCTTATTTTGAAGCGCCAGATCTGGCGCTTCAAAATAAGGGTTTCAGCTGGATGTTGACATCATTGTGTTTCTGCCCTCCAGTGCAAGAACATCTGGGTCACGGGTCCCGGGTCTCGGATGTGCCGTTCAGTTCCCATGGAAATAGCTGATTTGCCGAGAACCCGGACATTCAGGGGGCGAAATCGGAGATAATGCCATTCGAATGCATGGGATAGAATGGGCACGGTAGCATTTTATTTATTTATTTTTTCAAATGGCGGCGCCCATTTTGTCCCAAACGAAATGCAACGAAACGACGATCGGCAAACGATACGTTTGGATCCAATCGTCAATCGATTGCCGTGTTCTCCGAGTTTGACGAGGGTAGATGTGCGGCGGCTTTATTAAGACTGGCATTTTGCTGAGCGATCGATAAACCTACTATTGTAAACTAATGAAGTGTTCATTCATGCCAGAGAGAATGATAATAGAGTCCTTGTCTATAGTGTGGGACTAAACACATTGCTGTGGGCAACCACCTGTGTGTGTGTGTGTGTGTGTGTGTGTGTGTGTGTGTGTGTGTGTGTGTGTGTGTGTGTGTGTGCGTGCGTGCGTGCGTGCGTGCGTGCGTGCGTGCGTGCGTGTGTGCTCTATGAAAAAACGTGTGAATGTGGCTTGTCAGAAATGTTTCAAACAACTGACAGCATCAAAGAGACATTCTGTGCATCCACTTCCCCATGGCCACGCACCATGTTCTGTTCTATTAGCGTTGCACGTCGGAAGAGCCGCCAACGTCGATATTTCATCTCAGTCTGGGCCGACTCATGAATGGAATTTAAATATTTTTAATGAATATAAAACGAGCAGGGCATTTATTCAGTTCGGGGGGGATAAATGGGACATGCTTTCAGGTACTCTGCATGTCTCATACCAAATAGGGGCCTTCAGAATCGCCACAGGGCAGGAGCAAATGCAAAATGTTCCTCATTTGCACGGGAAAGTTTTTAAGTGAGGATGTGATTGGTTGAGAACAGAGCTATGGTAATGACCAATGGTCAGTGTTGGACAATGTTACTTAGGATACATTACTCATCATAGTAGGATTTAGCTATGTTTCACCAGTTTCAATTGAAAGGGGCCTCCACCTTTGTGGGGGCCTCCGAGCTGTGACTGATCACCACATTGTTAAATTACCCCCATTTCCGGTTAATAACCTATGCAAAATGGGCGGCATTGGAAGATAAAGGCGAAACAAGATTACGTCTTGAAACTGGCCTAAAAATTCCTAAGGCCGCCCTTGTTACTTATTACCCTTAAAGGTAGGGGAAGTGATTTCACTTTTGTCAGATATCACCCAAAAAAATATTTTTTTTCTGTTAAAATGCTCTATTATAAGGTGTGGAAACCACATATGGAGTTTCCCCCTCCCCCACGTTAGCAGAGGAGCTAATAAAAGTTCCCCAGGTCACCACCAATTCTCCTCCAATCAGGAGCGAGCAGCAGGTTCACATAGTGTAGCTACTGTTGGGGGCCCCTAGTGCACCAGGCTGGTACTACACCATGAATTTCAAATCACTTCCCCTACCTTTAAGGAAAGTAATAATATGTACATTACACATTACTTGGGCTCAAGACTATTATGTAACATTACTTTTTTTTTTTTTTTTTGCACCCCTATCCGTGAAAAAAATGGCAGTACAACTACACAATCTATCAGCTTCTCTTAGAACTGAATCCAATTGTTTTGAATCTCATATTAAGATGAGTCACCCATCAGCCTGACAACAACAACCAAGTCAAAGTGCATAGTTCCATCCTTCAAATGTTGTTTTTGTAATAGTACATGACGGCACGGCATGTTAGTCGACAGCATGTCTGTGTCACTCTCAGTCTCTTCTGTGAGAACTTACATCTGACTGCAATAACGGGCTGCAGCCAGTAAAGTGGCATTAGCTCATCTCCCTTCACCACAACACAATACTGTTGAACAGTGGTTTTCAACCGGTGGTCCGGGGACCACTAGTGGTCCCTGAGAGGGGCTCTGGTGGTCCCCAGATAAGTTGGTTAACCAGATGTAACTCCTTGAGAACGTAAAAATGAAACCAAATGGACCCTTGCGGGTCCATTTGGTTTCATTTTTACACTCTCAAGAGTTAAAATTCATCATCTTAATTAGTCCAAGTCTACACAACAAGAAGATTAATGGTCATTGTTATCTGTATGTTAATTTGACTGTTTTGTTTCCCAAATCCAGCCTGGAATTGTGGACAAAAGCAAGAGATATCTTTAGTTTCGGGGTCTGTGGGGCTAAAATGGTGGTCCGTTGCTCAAATGCTGAATAAATGGTGGTCCCTGGAGTCAAAAAGGTTGAAAACCCCTGCTGTTGAAAGTAGCAGCATGATGAAAGTAACTAGTCATATTAGTAAAACTGTTACAGGGAAAAGTAACTAATTAAAGTAAGTAATTACTGTAACATTGTCTTATATTACTAGATACGCCCATCACGCCCAATGGTGAGCAACAATAGAGCTGCACAGTCCCGCCCATTTCATGATGTCGCTATGTTCCAGAAACACAATCGTCATTCAATTTTCCTCAGACTTTTAGAAATTTAGAAATTATTTCATTGTCCCAAAAGATTGTGTGTGTCATCGTGATTTGTCACGACCCGAGTTGGCTTTGCCCGTGGCGTAATCGTCTTTATATGAATCAATTTCGAAATGAGAAAGTGCAGAGAGAAGAGAGAAAAATGAATGGGGAATCCGTTTCTGGAACAGGGGCGACGTCACAAGGGGGCGGGACTGCGCAGCTCTATAGCAGCTACAGAGAGTTTCCCCCGACTGAACTTGCTCTGAGACTTTGAACTTTCCTTGCTCTCTGAATCCAGATGGCAAAGCTTTCAAACATTCATGTGAGAGTTTTCCCTGATCGGCATGTATACGGGAGTGAAAAATGAGCCGTGTGGACTCGTTCCTTCTGTCTCTCAAGAACGAGATCACAGATACAAGCGGAAGGAATGGCGTCTCTCTGAGGGTGGACTGGCATCTGGCTTAGGGATGGGGTATAATAAGAAGCTCAGCAGTGGCGTGCTGAGCCTTTTTGAGTAACTACTACAGTGTCCTGGTTGTTAGGCAGATTGCTATTGTGATTTTTGATTGCATCCTGGAGAAAATACCACCGGTTGGAACGACATCACACAGACCAGCACTGCTGCTGCGAGAAGCAGATGATAGAATACCTTCTGGCCACATGGACGACATTGTCGGAAATTTATCTTCGGTCTCATATACAGCAGACAACAAAACAGGACAACAACAACAACAGAAACATCCACAAAAGGGACAGGCACAAGACAACAGTGGTGAACAAAGTACAGGTTCGACGTGACGTGGCAGCATTTAGCACATTTTTGGCTTTAGGAATAAAAGAGAGTTTAAAGCTGTTACGGTTAGCTTTTGGTACTTTATACAGTACTATCGACCAGAGGGGAGTAGTTCAAAGTCACTACAGAGAGGATGGGAAGGGTTGTTTGCCATCTTGGTAGCTTTTTTCCAAATGACTTCCTCATAGATATCACTTATTGTTTCTGTCTCTTAACAATTATTTTTGAGGCTAGGTTTAGATGGTAACCAGGGGTTGACACGAAGGTCTCCGAGGGACTTGCCTATCGGGCAAGTGCAAGTCAGGTTCTACTTGCCCTCAGGTCATGGTCACTTGCCCCCCAAAATTTATTGTGTAAATTTTGCATTTAAATTTACTTTCTACTTGGGTGCTTTAAACATTTCCTTTTGCAGTCAGCTACAGTAAATCAGTGTAAATCAATGGTTCCCACAGTGGTTACGGACTCAAGTCTCTGTGACCCCAGCAAAATGATAGTTTGGAACCAAATAGACCTGGGAGAGCGATAGGAGAGATGGCTACAATGCAGGGAAAGATCAGGGGCAGAGCGCAATGACACACACTTTCCCGATCGGGCAACCAGCTAGCAGTCTTCACTTGCCCGAACATTTTTTTTTTACTCGCCCCGGGCAAGCGGGCAAGTGTTAGTGCCAAGCCCTGATTGCCATAACCCAGGGGTTTTCAACAGGTGGTCCAGGGACCACCAGTGGTCCTTGAGTAGGGTTCCAGGTGGTCCCCAGGCTAAATGATGGAAAGTTGGTTAACCAGATGTAAAAAGAGAATGTAATGTGAGAATGTAAAAATTAAACCAAACAGACCCTTGCGGGTCCATTTGGTTTCATTTTCACACTCTCAAGAGTTAAAATATTCATCATCTGAATTAGCACTATTTAAGTCTACACTGGTGTGTTTCAAAATCCAGCCTGGACCTGTGAACAAAACCAAAATAATTATTTAGCTTTAGGTCTAAAATTCTTTAGTTTTAGGGGCTAAATTGTCATCAAATGGTGGTCCGTGGCTCAAATGCTGAATAAATGGTGGTTCCTGGTGTCAAAAGGATGAAAACCCCTGCCATAACGCATTGCCTATGCTGGGACTGCTGCTGCTTCTGCAACCTGACAGCGCATAACGCAAAGAGAGAAGATGGATGACTGAGATGTTGCTCTGTGTATACGTGTCAGTGGCACGCACAACACTCATATATCTATCTTTAGACGAGCCATCTGTACATCTGTCTGTACATCTGTGTGTGGACTGCTGTTGCACGCGTAACCCCCCGAGACCCACGTTCGCTCCACCAACTCCAAATCCAAAACACTGCCTGCATGGTGTGCCCCACCCTTGGGCACAACGCATGCCCAAGGGTAGCCGCATTGCAAGAGACATAGCTTGACTTATCGCTGAGCGCTCTTGAGCGCTCAGTTTCTGACCCCTCAATGTCACAACTCTGACACTAGATGGCTTTGTACGTCTGACTGTAATCATAATAGGTTGCAGCCTGTTCACCGCACTTATTTAGATCAAAGTAAAGTGGCATTAGGTCATCTCCCTTCACCAACGCAATGCTGTTGAAAGCAGCAGCATGATAAACATATTAGTAGAAGTAACTGAAATATTATTATTGTTTTGTAGGACGCAATCGCTTTTACAGAGAAAAGTAAGAATGTTACTGTAATATTATCTTGTATTACTAGTTACACCCCTCTCTGACGCCTAGGGCTGTGTGCACTGCACACACACATGCATGTGGCTTAAAGCATACACTGTACACAGTATGGTGTGTTAGATTCATTCAGCTTTCGAACAAAGAAAGAGATTGATACAGCGAAAAGAGAGAGAAAGAAAAATGAATGAGAATCTCTGGGTGAATAAATGATTCAAAGTCAGCAGCAGCACCACCGCAGGTCATGTTTTACAAATCAAAAGGAACATTGTTGGTTTTCTCCCCACCCTCCCCTCCCCCGGGGGGACTCCAGCAGATAGGATCTTTTGTTCTGTCCCTCGATCGCCTTCTTATGTTAGAAGAACTCAACTGTTCCCCGACACGAGCAGAGACGCACAGAGACTCGCTTTCACCGTTCGGGAACCCGTTCAGTTCAGAACCAGTCTGGGAGCAAGACCTCCAAAATTGGAAACTTTATTAACACCGACATACAACCTAGTATATTGAAGGAGATTGTTGTTTTCACTTTGGACTCTGTGAGGACAACTCGTTACATCACTTGGCCCTGCGTGGCTGAAGTTGTTTTTGGTTGTTCGCAAGTTATTAAAAGTAGTGTATTTTGAACATTCGGCTGTTTTCCTGCCTTCACTCCACAATTCAAACTTTATAAAGACACAAGGTCCATAGTGACATGTAAAAAGACATACAAAACAGAGGCAAACAAAGTCTACACAAAATCATAAAATTCCACTATACAGGCTAACACGCCAATGGTTCCATAGTTTAGAAACAAATCTGACTGAGCTCAATAAAGGGTTAGTCAGAATGAAAACAATGCTGTTGACAAGCCATAGCCGTTGTTGATGAAATCGACAGTTTTACTATCTGTTGCAACCGTTATGATGGTAGGTTGCAACCGTAAAACTGCCGCGACCGTGCTGCAGTATTGGTAACTGCCGCGGCAGATAGATTTATACCTGTCCAACGGATTTATAACTGCCACAATGCCTTCCGCAAGGTCTGCCGATTTTGGATCTCTGGCTCATGGACTAAGAACCAGAAAGAACTGAATCCGTTCCCAAGAGACCAGAGTAAAGGGCAGCTTGTAATATCGTTTTGTTCGTTGCACATGCACACATGCAAGCACACACAACCATGAACAGCTTATAACGAGTCTCTTATAAGCACCTCAAATGCACATAATGTAATTCATCACACCTGGGATGTTTGTCATGGGTTGCCAGGAAGACTGAGAAACTCTTTTTTTTTTTTAGAATAATTTTTATCCCACGATTTTGCAACCCATTTTTTCAGCCAGTGCCAATTCCTAATGTGATCCTGGGCTCTACACACCCTCCGCCAACCTGGGGAGGCAGCAGACTGGGCTCATGCTTCCTTCAAGGCATGAGGAGTCGCGCCACCTTCTTTTCACCTGACAGGGAGGAGTTCCACGTAGCGCGTGGAAGGAACACGTTATTCCAACCAGTTCCAGTCCCCTCCATCAGGCGCCCCGGCGGAGGCAGTTTAGAGTCCAGGATTACAGCATGTTTTTGTGAGGGTATCTACCCTAGGGGACACGGGGAGAACATGCAAACTCCACACAGAAAGGCCCTTTCGTCAAACCCCGGCTCGGGTATGGGTACTGATGACGCGGAGGAGGAGACACGCCGCCAGCACCCACAGCAGCGCCCCTAGCGGGAATCGAACCCAGGACCTTCTAGCTGTGAGGCGACAGCACTAACCACTGTGCCACCGTGCCCCTGAAGACTGAGAAACTCAACTTGTCTCGTGCCAACAGGTTTCACATTCACCGACACGATCCGGTTGGCGAATGTGAAATCTGTTGGCACGAGACAAGTCAAGTTCCAATGCAGATAGTGACTGGAAGCTTTATTTCTTCAAAGTGCAATCGCTAAATCAAGTTAGAGCCGGAGAGGATTTGTTGATAGGTCTGACCCAAACCTGGTAAGCATCGATCATAGAACGGATGCTCGCCCCAAACGTCAGACAAAATCACATTTCAGGAAATGGTTCAGTGCTCTTCATTTGAATCTTGCAACATAGCTACAATTTAAAAACATTGTAAACCAAGTGAAATTGCTTTTACATTGAACAAACCAAGGACTCAATAAGAGTGCTACGCTCTAAATGCAGCATCTTACAACGTAGCTAGTGGTTCATATTGGCCAAATGATTCTATGCACGTATACATCCAAACTCTTTTAATTACACAGGCTGAAATGATGGTGAGGTTTGTGCCATTTCTGCCTTTGGAATAACCTGACCTTGTCATTTTGTTTCACTTCATCATTCAGACTGAATTCCCTCTCCACCACAGCAGTTTCTGGGATGGGCGTTATCAAAGCATCAGTCTTAACGGTGATTGGTTCATACCAACCCATAAGAATATTGGGAAAGCAGACAACATTGTTGTCATTAATGTGGCTAATGTGCTAGCCTGGGTTGCTAACCAAACAAACACAGCTGATGAGTGTTACTGGCATGTGAACAAAAGCAGTAAAATATGTCGGATGATGATGTCTATGAAACCCAACGCGTCTTTAAAGAAGCATTGGAGGCGCCGACACTGTTGAGGGACGAGGCTGTCGGCCAATCAGCTGCTGTTGTTGGATTTTCAACTAACACCGGAGGAATGGACACTAGTCCTTGAATCACACAGGGAAAAAAATAAGGTGGCAATCCAGGGATGGAGTCAGGCTTACTCTGGAATAGCATTAATCTCCATTTTCCAATAATTGTATTCGGCCACATGCAGAACCACATCTCAAAATACTGTATCAGGGCTTGACACTAACACTTGCCCGCTTGCCCGGGTAAGTAAAAAAAAAATGGTGGGGCAAGTGAAGACTGCTACCTGGTTGCCCGATCGGGCAAGTGTGCAACTTAGTGCAAAACACAACACGATAAATTTGTCTTGAAGGAAGTCATTGCACTCTGCCTCTGTGTCTTTCCCTGCTTTCTAGCTGTCCACAATTCCAGGCTGGATTTGGGAAACAAAACAGGCAAATTAACATACACATCAAAATGACCTAATCTTCTACATTCTCTAGTTGTGTAGACTTAGGGCTAATTAAGATGATGAATTTTAACTCTTGAGAGTGTAAAAATGAAACCAAATGGACCCGCAAGGGTCCATTTGGTTTCATTTTTACGTTCTCAAGAGTTACATCTGGTTAACCAACTTAACTGGGGACCACCTGGAACCCAAGCACCCAAGTAGGAAGTAAACTTAAATGCAAAATTTACAATATATTTTTGGGGGGCAAGTGACCATGACCTGAGGGCAAGTACTTGCCCGATGGGCAAGTGCCTCAGAGACCTTAGTGTCAACCCCTGGTGTATGTTTTCCCCATCCCTCCAGAAGCAAAGATTTACACCCTGTGTATCGTGATTGACAAATGTACAAAGCTCCCACTATTTCCATGATGATGATGATGGGTGCAAACTGTGCCCAGATGCTTTTTTTGTGTTGTTGTTGCTGTTCTAACTCTAAGTCTTCCAGGTATCCAGATTACAAGTCCAAATAACTACTGAAGAAGGGAAAAACTTTCGGTCCAAATTGGCCAAATTAAAGTTCATTTCACAATCAAGGGCAAGATGCAAATTCATCACATTAATCATGTTGGTGTTGCTGCCGGGGCATATATCCTCTTGTCCATATTTTAGAGTTTTCTTCATTAATCATTGAGAACTTATCCCTTCTTAAGGATGTTAGGATAGATGTGTAGGCTATGTTAATAAATTTCACAACAAACTTCACAACGTGTTTGCTGCTAAAGACAGTCTTTGACTATCTGTTAAAAACACACACAGACACACTTCAATAAAGACAATAGGTTCTATCACAAAAATGCACTGCACTTTTACATTGGTGCCTTTGCAATGTCCCAGACTCCCAGAGTAAACAGACGCCCAATTCTAATTCTTTACAAATATTGTAGAGCTATTCACAAGCATACATGCACATGTGCGCATGCACATGCACACTCACACTCACACATAATGCATGCGAAAAGTGCAGCATCAGTTCTAGAAGTTGGGTGGGGGTGGGAAGGGGGTGTACTTGTACATCGAGCTGCCTCACGCTACAGAAACAGGAGATCTCCTGTCCAGCTGAGTAAAGTTAGCACCCCATGATTTTTCAAATTTTGGGAAAAAAAAAATGGGCTCATCTTTTAGTGCTCGGCGGGGTGGAATTTTTGCCGCTGAAATCAACACTTGTGCTGCTTTTATTGATTTTATATGAATATTTATGTGCAATGTGAGCTGTTATCAGCTTTATAGGCTTGCACCACCCACTTAAGGTGGTCCAAAACGGGCTAAAATGGGCTCGTGTGCTAGAGTTTGTGCCGCTGAAATCGGAATTTGTGCTGTTTTTATTGATTTTATATAAATGCTCCCAGGCCACAGGTATAGCTTGTGTATAGTACAGGGAATTAAAATAAATGTCCTCCCATGTGTTGTGGCCCCCTTACTGGTTATGGCCCTATGCGACCGCTTATATTGCCTATACCTGGGCCTGTACCAGTGTTGCCAACTTGGCACATTTGTTGTTATATTTACCTTTTTTCAACACTGTCCTGTACTGGAAAAGCTGGAGGGAAGAGAGCAAGCGAAAAAGGGAGAGACCGACACGAGAGGTCTTCTGCAGGGGCGTAGCTAGCAATTCTGGGCTCCCTGCAAAGCTTTTCCACATGGGCCCCCCCTTTCCCAGCGGCATCAAAGGGGAATTTCACCTATTTTCAACATTTTTTCTGAGAGTGTACAAATGCAACCAAATGAACCCTAACGGGTTCATTTGGTTCCATTTGTACGCTCTCAGAAAAAAAGAAGTGTCTATAGAAATCCATTAACATGATGACATACATCTTGATGATGCCATCAAGATGTGTTTCATCATGTTTTTGTGGTTTTTCTTCAGACCTCCATTTCCAGGAAACACAGAATGGGGGGAAACGTTTTTATCATGTCCACCCATACAGCACCTCTAGGGTATACTAATGACATATTAGAATGTTGAAAATGGGTGGAATTCCCCTTTAAAATGCTTCAATCTGGTGCACTTTGAGATCAAATATTTTTCATAATATAATCAATACAAATAAAAACCTTATTAATGCAAGCTTTCAGTGCCCCCCCCCCCCCCCCCCCCCCCCCCCCCCCCCCCCTGACTTTGGGCCCCCCTACAATTGTCCCCCTTTTCCCCACGTGTCTATACCTGTGGTCTCCTTGCAACGAGATTCACAGCAATTAGTCAATGCAGGCATTAGGCATGCGGTTATAGGAGCACCAGGATCAATACACTAGCTGCCACCCATTAACTGCAGATATGTAGGTCTGAGTGGCGTTACCGCTCCACTGCTACCGATTTACTGCAGATATGTATGTTTGTTCATCATCAGGGGCGGATTGGCCATCTGGAGTACAGGGAGTTTTCCCGGTGGCCTGCGCCACCTAGTGGCCTGCTGGACAAGATCCAAAATGCACTAGTGGCACTTCCAAAATGCACTAGAATGTAGCTAGATGCTCACCTGGAACATACAGATCAAAATGACCATTAATCTTCTACATTCTCTAGTTGTGTAGACTAAGTTGGGCTAATTCACATGATGAATATTTTAACTCTTGAGGGTGTAAAAATGAAACCAAATGGACCCGCAAGGGTCCATTTGGTTTCATTTTTACGCTCTCAAAGAGTTACATCTGGTTAACCAGCTGCCCCCCCCAGGGTGGCCTGGCAAAGGCAAAATTGTCCCGGTGGAAAAATATGTGCCAATCCGCCCCTGTTCATCATTACCACTGCACTGCACCGCCACCGATTACCTGTAGATAAGTATGTCTGATTGGACAAAAGCAAAAAGCTCAGCGTTGCTTGTCCCCCATGGCTGCCAAATCAGCAACACCTACATCAGTAAAGTGCAGATAACTAAAATTGTTTTTAATACTTAATATCATGTTGCGCCCCCAAGCTTATTTCTAATGGTTTAAGCGTCGATCACCACTGACATAACCAGCATTTCTTTATAGTTTAGCTGCAGTACCACAATGTCCTGAGGTGGTGGGGGCGCTGATATGCAGGATATTTTATAGTAGAGTCATTATAATACTGATGCTGAACAAAACCAGGCTTATTTAAATTCCATGTCAACTTGGAAATTAAATCAACAATGGTGGACATTATAAACAAAGTGGAAATGCAATTTGCAACTGAAGGAGAGGAGACATTATACAAAGCAGGGTGCATTTATGACCAAATTATGAGGCCAAAATCAACAATCTGTTCCTGAGAGCAATTTACATTAAAGCTCCTCTATGATATGAAAAAACTATTGTCAGTGTGGAACGTTACATGTACCTTACCTACAGGCAGGGGCGGATTGGCACATATTTTCCCACCGGGACAATTTTGCCTTTGCCAGGCCACCCTGGGGGTGAGGGCAGCTGGTTAACCAGATGTAACTCTTTGAGAGCGTAAAAATGAAACCAAATGGACCCTTGCGGGTCCATTTGGTTTCATTTTTACACCCTCAAGAGTTAAAATATTCATCATGTGAATTAGCCCAAGTCTACACAACTAGAGAATGTAGAAGATTAATGGTCATTTTGATCTGTATGTTCCAGGCGAGCATCTAGCGCATTCTAGAGCATTTTGGAAGTGCCACTAGTGCATTTTGGATCTTGGCAGTTGGCAACACTGCCTCCAGCAGCGCCAGTGCCCTGGCGCACAGGAGTGAACGGGAATATGGCAACTGTCCTACTTGAAGGCTCTGGTGTAGGACACCTTTTCTTTTTGAAGGATAGAAACACTAGTTTGCCTGGTCTGGGCCTGCCCTTAAAAAAAAACAAAAAAAAAAAAAAAAAAAAAAAAAAAACTGTCCAGGCCACTAGGTGGCACAGGCCACCGGGAAAACTCCCTGTACTCCAGATGGCCAATCCGCCCCTGCCTACAGGTCAAGGACGGACCTTTGATCTGTATTTGTTTTTGTAAAAACACATTATTTCCTATTACATCCTCCCGATTCCATCCCAGAATCACGAACAGCGTGCAAATTATGTAACATATTTTTCTAACGCACTTTCCTAGTAGGTGGACAAATATAACCACCCCCTTTCACATTGGCCTGTTATAGCGCCCCCAACAGGTGGATTTTTGCAAAACACATAAAAAAGAAGCCTGAAATCACCCAATTATAGGCATAAGAACAAATGACACCCTTTTCACAAACACACACACACACACACACACACACACACACACACACACACACACACACGGGCACGTGCACGTGCACACGCATGCACGCACACACACACATACACACACACGCCTTTTGTAGTTCATCTCTGAAATTAAATGAAAATGAAGATACTTAATTAGTAAGTCATCACTTCTATAAGGAGAACATGTAAATGTAACCAAAGTGTCTCAACAAAGTATTTCATTTTTTGTTTGTTTTGTTTTTTGCTATGTATATTTTTTTCATGAATACTATACTTGTTATTCATTATTGTTATCATGATTCACCTGCTGTCTCTGCATACGCACTGTTATGACTTGTTTTATGCTGCAATTTAAAACATGCCGACATGCCAATAAACAATTTGAAGTTAAACAGAGAGAGACGGAGAGAGAAAGAAAGAAAGAAAGAAAGAGATTTTAGTTGAGGAGAGAACCAGTAGAACTATGAGAGACAAGCCATTTCATGTCTGGATGCACTCGGTGTATGCGGCTGGAAATAAAATTGCCTATTTTCAGCCTGCCATCGGGTGGAAAATCAGGCATTGTGACGCCATCAAGGCCCGGTGAAAATAGATTTTACTTGACTAAATCAACTGCATTTTTTTTTATCCCATGGATTTTGGAACCCATCTTTCACCCAGTGCCAATTCCTAACGTGATCCTGGGCTCTACACACCCTCCACCAACCTGGGGAGAGCAGTAGAGCCTCATGCTTCCTTCAATGCATGAGGAGTCCAAGCTGCCTTCTTTTCAGGGGGAGTTTCCCTGGTTTTACGTAACGTGTGGAAGGAACACGTTATTCCAACCAGTTCCAGTCCCGTCCATCAGGCGCCCCGGCTGGCCAGGGGGAGGCAGTGAGGGTATCTATAGGGGACACGGGGAGAACATGTGAGGGTATCTACCCTAGGGGACACGGGGAGAACATGTGAGGGTATCTATCTACCCTAGGGGACACGGGGAGAACATGTGAGGGTATCTACCCTAGGGGACATGGGGAGAACATGTGAGGGTATCTACCCTAGGGGACATGGGGAGAACATGTGAGGGTATCTACCCTAGGGGACACAGGGAGAACATGTGAGGGTATCTACCCTAGGGGACACAGGGAGAACATGTGAGGGTATCTACCCTAGGGGACATGGGGAGAACATGTGAGGGTATCTACCCTAGGGGACAGGGGGAGAACATGTGAGGGTATCTACCCTAGGGGACAGGGGGAGAACATGTGAGGGTATCTATCTGTACCCTCTCAGGAAAAAGGGGTGAAATACATCTTGATGATGTCATCAGATGTATTTCACCATGTTAATGAGTTTTTTTTTTCAGACCTCCATTGTTTTTAGGAAATACAGAATTGGGGGAACTTTTTCACCATGTCCACACAACATCTCTAAGGTACATTAATGACATATTAAAATGTTGAAACTGGGTGGAGTTCCCCTTTAACTGAGAGAGGGAGGGAGAGAGAGAGGAGAGAGAGAGAGGACCATCCTCCGCATTCAGTCATGGAGGCATGGCATAGACGAGTGCGTGTTCTGGCACAGAATCACATCACTCATGTGGGATGTGTTGTGACAGCACAAGAAAAGTGTCTGGAAATATCCCTCCCACACTACAGCCGCGCTACAGCACACACACACACACACACACACACACACACACACACACACACACACACACACACACACACACACACACATACTTGTTTTTGCTACATGGTGGGGACGCATGACTGTATCCTCCCATGTGGGGACACCCCTTTCTAGACATGCTACAGCCCTGAAAAAAATCAGGTATGACCAGAAAAAAATCAGGAACAAGAATATAACGTTCAATTAGCAAAATTCAATACTTTTTTTCCCCAGATCCGTCTGGGTCCTCCCATGTGGGGACGTCATATATTACTATCTTCGTGGGGACACACTGTCAGATACGTCTTCCTGGGGACACCATAACACACTTTCAGATTATAGACTTCCTGGGGACACCATAACACACTTTCAGATATTACCATCTGTGTGGGGACACAATTGTAAATGCAGTATACATTACATGCATACACTACATGCAATGTACCAACCTACTCATTGGGAGGAATTAAGGATTCAGTGTCATGCTCAAGGACACTTTGACCTCAACTCTGGTGGAAACAGCTGATATTCTCTGTAGATTGGGGATCTACAGACCCTATCCAACTCTGAACCCTCACTGAAAGCCATTCAAAGGTATCTTGGTGCAAAACAGCATGTAGGAGTGTGGAAGAGAAGCTGAAGATGTTCGGACCATCTTTGAAAAAATTACAACCAATAGCTTTCTTCACTAATGTGTTCTGATAGGTGTATAGAATCACCTCTCAATTAGTGCAAGCCCAAATCTCTGGAGAGCCAATCAAGATTATGGAGTACAAAATCCCCTTGTGGGGCTAGACGCCCCACAAGGGGATTTTCAGGGGTGCAGAATCCATTCCAAACCTCATTTTTGGAGTAAAAAATGTCTCACTGGCCATGCAACATTGGTATATGGGTTATTAAGCCGTAATGTAGTCCATATAGAATAGTGTAAACTAGAGGATTATTGTATTGGTGAATTGCTTCTATTAAATATAATAAGACAAGAGTGTACACCGACTGTGCCCAAGCTCAGTGGGATACACTGTCTGCATTTGGGAACTTAAGGAGCACCGAGGGCATAGGTGGAAAAATAAGGGGAAAATGAAAAGATAAAAATTAACTTTTGAGTAAAGACCAAGTCATTTTCCATAAGAACATAAATTATTACATACTTTTAAACTAAGGAATGCGCAGTATTGATGTAACCTGGTGTCAGTCATACACAGCCTTGATGAAACCTGGTGTCAGTTTGGGCAATAACCAAGTCTATTATAAAACTATTAACTGTAATACAAGTATAACTGCTGAGCCAGTCAACATATGTAATCCTTTCTTTTATTGGCATGTTGCTGCTACTCATTTTAGAAACCAAGTATTACTTTGCATCAACAAGGACAGTGTTTAATAGTCACTAATCACATCCAACAACTCGGCCTGTTTAACTTGTTCAATTGCTGCGCCTTGTAAAATACCAAATTGTTTTAAAGGATTCAACTTTAGCCTATATTTGTAGTTTGAAACCAGCATGAACTCACCTATTAACAGAAGCAGAATTTTCCTATTAAACAGATCTCAACAATTGCAAAGCTTGGTGCAGTTTATCAGTAGACATGAGCTTCATACATAATATATTGCAAGTTGATGTCTTGCATGGTTTCCTCCAGCATTGGTGCATAAATGGGTGAATGCAATACAAAATCTACGTAGATAGTCTTACATAAAGGCGCAAATGCACCATTTATGCATTCTTCTTTGAATTATGGACTGTACAGTCCTATGGTCAATTCTGCTGGCAACATATTATGTTATATGCTGCACATTGGAATGGATTCAGTTAGACGCCTAACAAATTATGTTTTAACTTTTCATTTTCGCCTTATTTTTCTCCCATGCCCTCATGCTCCTTTAGTTCCCAAATGCAGACAGTCACTTCTGTAAAGACTGAAGCACCAAATCATATTGGAGGTGAAAGGAACCTGCCGTTATTGACAGAGTGAGCACAAGTTAAGCAATCAGTGTGTGGTCGGTTGTAGGCCATGGCCTACTTGTGTGCAAGTTTTCACTCTACTGAGTGCTGATCTAGTTTCAATTAGGAAAATAGGCCGGATCATAAAAAGGACAATATACACAAATGGACATGAAAAGACAGACTCAAAGTTGAATGCATTAATGCCAAATAGAAAACAGCAGATACTTAACTTATGTAAAGTATTGGTAACGCATATATTGGGTGTAATGTTTGGGATTAGAATTTAAGTCAAGAAAATGGATTGTAATATTATAGTAACTAGAGCGATGCAATTTGCAATTGTAAAGTGATCCTGGGACTTTGTTAAAGGGCGCCTAAAAAGGTTATTCTAGAGGAAGAGGAATTTTGATGTAATGGTGACACTGCACCACTGGTTTAGGCGTAATGGTAATGGTGATGTAAAGTAGCATGCCGAAACAAGTTTACTCTCGGAGAATAATAAAGTCCCAGGATAACAAGACAAGAGTCTTGTTGCCCTTCAGACAACCACACTAATAAATAGTGGGATGTGCCAACCCCTACGACAATCACTATACAGAGAGGGAACCCAAGGGATGTGAGTCTTGTTAAAAATCTTTAAAACTGGTCAAATCATATTTTAAAAAAAAGGCCTTTTTTCCCCAGCACTGAATCTCACTCCAACCTTTCATCCATAGATTTGCAGCCCTGAACACAACAGTTACCATGAAACCACTGAAGAACTGTTACTGTTTATTATTACTGTTTATTTATACATGACCAAAATGGTTCCCCCTTGGTGTTATATGGCACCTTTGTGGGACAATGCTAAAGCATTCATTCCTCCATATATCAGGTAAGTGGCAGAGCTGTCTGCAATTATCCGTGGTGTGGCATTCATGATTTCAACGCAAAAAATGGAGAAAGGGCTACATGTATGTGTTCCAATTATACAGCAAATAAAGACAATATTATATTCAACAGAGCAAATAAACATATAGTCATGAAACATGATTGCACCCACAACAACAACACAATGAACACATTAACACAATGAGCAATTCCACAGGAAAGGAGGGAGGGACAGAGTGAGAGAGAACTTTTGTTATACAACCATTAACCACCAACAAATAGTTAAGAATATAGGCATATAGTGTCTATACAACCAGTAACCACTAACAAATAGTTGAGCATATACCTGTAGGAATATAGTGTCTATACAACCACTCACCACCAACAAATAGTTCAGAATATACAATAGGCATATAGTGTCTATACAGCCATTAATCACCAACACATAGTTGAGCATATAGTGTCTATACAACCATTAACCACCAACACAGAGTTTAGCATATAGGCATATAGTGTTTATACAACCATTAACCACCAACACAGAGTTGAGCATATAGTGTCTATACAACCATTAACCACCAACACAGAGTTTAGCATATAGGCATATAGTGTCTATACAACCATTAACCACCAACACAGAGTTTAGCATATAGGCATATAGTGTCTATACAACCATTAACCACCAACACAGAGTTGAGCATATAGTGTCTATACAACCATTAACCACCAACACAGAGTTTAGCATATAGTGTCTATACAACCATTAACCACCAACACAGAGTTTAGCATATAGTGTCTATACAACCATTAACCACCAACACAGAGTTTGGCATATAGGCATATAGTGTCTATACAACCAAACCACCAACAAATAGTTGAGCATATAGGCATAGTGTCTTTATATGTTGCCATCTCCACGGCGGGAGGAAAATGAGAAAAGGCTATGCATCAACCAACAACATTTCACTTAATTTAAAGTGGGGTTACAGCTGTGGCCTGCCAACTAGCCTTAAGCCATGGACACCTAGTTTGACCACTTAATGCAGGGGCATTTTTTGAGTAAGACTAGGACTACTTGCCCTTTGTCTCATAATAATTATCCCTGCAACCCAACTATGGATAAGCGGTTGAAGATGGATGTATGGATAATACACAGGGCTGCACATTAAAAGAGCATCCTTAAGTGCACACAGCGGGGGTAGGGGTGAGGGGCATGTACATTTCTCTGCCAGTGCCAGGGTTGTCCTGCCCAGTGCCTAGGCATACATGGGCAGATGCAAAGCTACACAGTGTATTTGGCAATAAGCAGCAGCAGACTCTGCTGCAGGAGAATGCTTGTTAGCAGCTCAACTTCTCACCTACAGCTACAACTATGATTCCAAGTAATGCCTTTCAATATTGTAAATATGGCCACGTGTTTTAGCTACAACAGCAGTGAAATGGCGAACTTAGAACATGCCATACGTTGTGATATTCAAAACGTAATCATACTGCTATTGTTGACAACGGACACAGCTTCTGATAGGATAGCTGCAGGAAGCTAGCTCTCAGTCCGTGTTCAAAATAATCTGTCCAGGGTCCCCAACTTAATGTTCTTATTAAATAACAGAAATTACATAGGCAACAGACAGTTGCATTTTACTCACCTCAGCGTGCTGCCGAAGTCATTCATCCGCCCGTATCGGGCAATAGAAAACAGTCCGCTATCATTGTTTATAAAAAGTTAGCTATCCTTTCCCCACACACGCATTGTGCCGGTTAAACATAGTAATCAAGGAAGCAACATTCACCCGTCCCACAGCCAATGACATTATCGTATTTTTTTCAGATTGACAGTTCAGCGACAAATAAACTGCATGGAGGGAGGAGGGCTCATGCTGCAGATCCGTTTCCTGTCCTATTCTGTGCAAATGGCAAAGCCAGTAGGCGGGCTTTGAACAGGATCTCAACAATGAGCAGTAAATAGAAACCATTCTCCCAATAGCCTGTGAGCCTGTGAAGTATACACGCAGTCACAACTGCATGGCCTGATGTTCTGGATGAATTGAATTATCTTTGCCATCAAAAGGCATATGTGGTATCATTATGTTCGTAAGACATCCAGGAATGCCACAAATGTGTGATAGCAGTTTCATAAGAATATCTGAATTGTGGTTTAGGCTAATAATCTGATTATGTTATGACTATATAATTAATAATTGTCTGAACAAAATAATTCACTTGTATGAACATTTTTGATGTTTGTACCATGGATGGACAAATTGAACATGAGAAAAAAAATCATCAATATTATAATAATTATAATAATTATTATTAATTAATTATAATAATATAATTAATATCAATATAACATGGGTGATTTAACTATTTTAACACACACTCATGTGCACACACAGAAGTGTGGTACACAAAACCGCAAATGGTTTGTGAACAATTAACATACACAAGTTTGGGACTTTGGTTTGGGAGAAAACCTTGATGACAGTCTGGTTGCATTGCATTAGTGTGTGCTTTGCTGGTCATGGTAAACTTAGTCTGGCCTAACCTGCAATGATTTTGGCTTAGAGGGGCCGGGACCAGCACAGCCACGGCGGAAGATCGGTTAGATCTGATTTGCCACATCTCTTGGAGTGACACCCACCCCGAAAGGCTGACTCTCACTTGAAGGCCAGTCTGCTTGGTGTGCTAATCCAGGCTTCCTTTTTCCCTGCAACTCAGACGAAAATGAAAGCCTTGGTTGTCGAGGCTATGGTAAACTGGATGCACTGACTGAGGTTAGAAGTCAAACGATTCCCTTGCCCAAACTGAGGATGCTTCGACAAAGCTCTATGAACACCTGCTGCCATTCACTTGTAGCTGGAACCTCTTTGGGACCACCTTCAGTGACGTGATCCAGACTACCAGCTTTTCTGAACCTGTTGTTGGTAGACAGTGGGTGTGTACAGCACCTGCACCAGAAGTATTTGAGTTTTTGGCCTGTAAATGTGCACAAGAACACAAGCTTCCTAGTTGAGATGTACAAGCCACTGCATACTCCAGATCTGTACAAACTAAGCAACTGAGGAACTCACACCGAGGGTTGGAACAGAACAGTTCTGATGAAGAAGAGGTTGCATAATTCAATACAGACATTGGTATCTATAGACATACATTTCTGAACAAGTGTGCTCTTAAGCAACATGTGCAATATTAATCTACAGCTCAGAAGACAACAGGAGAAACAAAACAAATCCAAGACAAATGTGAACTGGCCCACATAAGTTTGCAGGAAACCTAACTTTGGGAATTATTTTCTCTACCTTAATAATAGTAGTTGGTATTGTATGTGATCGTTGATTAGTCACCTTTACAACAAGGTATGGCGTGTAGAGGATATACATTTTCTGTACACAAAGTATACTGAAAATGTAGACTTTGATGTCAGAATCATCCAAATCAGCGCAATAGTCACTGAGTTATGCATTTCACTATATATCAAATTTTATCTGATTTAATTAAAAGCCAAAAACAAGGGGGAGAGGCTTGTGAACCTCCATGACCCTGAGGACTATACCGTCCAGGGTTATACCCATGGCAGGTACAGGGGTATAACCCTCGGCAGTTTTCAGGTTAGAAGCCAGTCCAAGAGCATTTTGATCATTGTGATTAGCAGACCTACAAGCTTGTAGCACAGCACCGCTAGTTCAGGGGAAAATCATTTTTTTAGGTTGTTTTTTGGCCACATTTGAAGTTTTGAGCTAATCTGCACATTCAAATCCATTAAACCAAAAATGTAATAATAGAAAAATACGTTACTTTTCATGTCAACTTCCATTCTGCAAAGTTTGTGATTGTGATTAAAGGAAAAAATAAGCTCATTGGAGTATATTATCTGGCGATATCGGTACACACATTGGAATATTGGTATTACACATACTTCTGCAACTATGATTTCTTAGAACTTTTAGTATGTTGCTGAAGACACCTCATAGAAATGGAAAAAAGAAAACTTTCTTTTTGTAGTTTATGTATGCTTTCATATATATTGATGCAATTTCCACCTATAGTGTTATTATAATAAAAATCATGATAGCACCCATAAAGCTACCACTGGAGCAAGGCTAACCATATTTTCTAACTCTAGACATGTCTACCATGACAAAAATCACTATAAGCCTTATTCACCTTTTTCGGTACCATGTACAATGTCCAACCTTTGGCCGCCTAGTCTGCATTTGCAAGGGAAACTCGCAGGCCGCACCAACGATAAACTACCAGACCCTTGACTACGCCCCTGGTAGTGGTTAAGGTCAAGCTTACTATGTCATTAATAGACTAATGACATAACACATAACTTAAAATGGGTCTATAGTGTCTTTATAGTGATGTGTGGAGCTCAGTAGGATGGGCAGCTTCAAATGTATTAGTGTAGCCATGCCATAGCAGCTAACAAAAAATAGACTTCTCAAGAGGCCCCAAAATGACAGCCCAGCCCTGCCTGGGCCCTCATCAAACCCTGTAGGTAGGTAGGCCATGGCCTCTACGTGAGCAGAGCAAACAAATAAACACTTATCCATCAAAAAGAAATACTCTTAATATTCTCTCAGAGACAACTAATGTCACTATATCGTTACAGTGGATGCAGACAGAAATGTGTAATGAATCTCGTCCAATCATAGTGGGTCGTACTCAAGGGCTTTTGGAGAAAGAATACATTTAACATTAGTCACAGCGGTGTCTGAATTATGTCACCATTAACATCACCTGAACCTGCCAGTCGACCACCGCAAACCCATTGCAACTTGCGCTTGCTCTGCTCACGCAAGTAATTTTAAACAGGAAATATATTTTGATACAATGTTTTTATCCATAATCTTTTGAGCATTGTGGAGAGAACTGACGGAGTGGTTAATGGAAGGAGAGCTGAGTCATCATGAACCTCAGCTGAACCGCCTGAGAGGGTGTCTGATGTTTCGAATAGCTCAAAACACCACGTGAGCTCAGGACCATCACTGATGATGTGCCTCGGAAGATGTTTCACTACAACAAACAGTATTCTACAGCCTGTACTTAAATCATATAGTATTTAGGCTGTATGGGCCTATAGAATAGAAAAATGTTTCATTCCTGATGCTTTGAGGAGTAAAGATATTTACATCTAGTTATTTTCCTATTTTCATAGAATCTAAATGAAGTGATTTTTCACCCTGTCCGCCCAAAATCCCATGCATGGATTAGTCCTATATCCTTACATATTTGTCATATTCGATCCTCTTTAGCTAAGATTAGTTTTCAGCCCACCCTCACCCGTCATTGATCTGGCCTGTACTCCTCTAAAACACACATCTTAACCTTTAAGCCAAAGAAAGGGTTTTCCCTGTGATAATTCAAAGTAGATATAATATCGGCCATCAGGTTGAGACGCTCAGCTACACTAGTAACATGCCTACAGGAGGAAATGCAAAATAAGTGGACAGACAGCACAAAAAATGGATGCACTGTTCTGTAACAGACAGCATGAGAATGGATTACAGCCACCCTATGGGCAGCTAGCATTATTGTATATACTGTATAAACAGTTCTGCTACCTTTACATGCATTTTACAAATACTTGCAAGTCACTGCAGAAAAAAAGCAGCTTTTTTGTCCTAAAACAACTGCAAAAGATGTCATACCATTTATTATATAACACACATTCAGGGTACAAGTCACAGCGTTACCCTGTGCTGTGCCCCTACAACTCTTTTAGATTCCCCTCCTTCAATTGTATGTATAGTTATACACTTGCTTTGGCAATTCAAATGTTTTTTTTTTCTTCTGTCAATAAACTCCTTTAAATTGAAAATAACTCCCCACATCTTTCTGGATTCACCATAGCACAGATATACCAGTTCACACACTCTTAGAGAATTACTGAAATTTATTTTAGTTTACAGGAAACCACACTCTTTCCAGGAACTGTAAAGAGTTAATGTATGGTGGTGCTCACATTGTGAAGCAAGCTTTGCTTAAGACAAGTCTCAGACAAGTCACAGATCAAATACAGCATGAGGGGTTTTCAACAGATGGTCCGGGGTCCACCAGTGGTCCTTGAGAGGGTCCCAGGTGGTCCCCAGGCTAAATGATGGAACGTTGGTTAACCAGATGTACCTCTTGAGAATGTAAAAATGACACCAAATGGATCCTTGCGGGTCCATTTGGTTTCACTTTTACACTCTCAAGAGTTAAGATATTCACCACCTAATAAAGAAGTCTACACTGTTTTGTTTTGTTTTGTTTTGTTTTGTTTTTTTTTTTAAATCCAGTCCTGAATTGTGGACAAAACCAAAATAATTCTTTAGTTTTTGGTCTTTGGGGTAAAAATGTAATCAAATGGTGGTCCATGGCTCAAATGCAGAATAAATGGTGGTCCCTGGTGTCAAAAATGTTGAAAACCCCTGAAATACAGGATTAACACTAAAACAGTATCAGGTTTTAACATGAACACAGATTACAATAAAAGAGGTAAAAAAAACTGTTAAGACTAGACTGTTAAGTCTATGAGCCTGTACGTCAAACATGTATCAGGAACTAGAATTAGGTGCTGGAAACTAGAAAATAATGTCAGACTAGAAGCTAGTGTTAGAAACTAGTGCCAGAGACTAGAATCTAGTCAGGACAAAATGGTAAAGCATGTCTCCCCTCACCTCCCAACAGTTCATGGAGGTACACTCAACAAAAATATATATGCAACACTTGTTTTTGCTCCCATTTTTCATGAGATGGACTTGATCAAAAATCCATTCCAGATATACAATATTACCATTTCATACATTGCTCACAAATTTGATGGGATTATCTCAGCAAAGCTTTTGCTCACTATCACACTTTTAGACATATTTGTGTCAGTGTTTGGGAGAAATGGTAACATTGTATATCTGAAATGAATTTTAGATGTTTAAGTCCATCTCATGAAAAATGGGAGCAAAACAAAAGTTATGCCCATGAAATCTGCAAGCTGCCCCAGCTCCGTTTCTCTTAGATTCAGAACTGTTGAAAGAGTTGCTAGATGTTTCCTCAGTTTGGTTCCTCTGATTGCTAGGGGGTGTGTACTCTAAGAGCACACACACCAAGCCCCAAAAGAGAGATGTTCAACTAAGGGGAGAGAGACAGGATGTGACAGACACATACTCTCTACTACTACATACTCTAAGACCACACACACCAAGACCCAAAATGTCTCTAAATCTTCTGTGATAATTCCTGCCGTCAAAAGAAAAACAGACGGATCTCGTGAATATAGTAAAGCCCAGTTCTGTTTCTATTGTGAGTTGCCGTTTTTAAAGATGGCAAGGCATTTGCAGAGAGTTCATTGCCGGGAGTTTGAAGTTATAAAAGCAATCAGTTTCCCAAAGAATTCTAAAGAAAGGCAACTGCATTTAGATCTGCTCCGCAACAGAGGCAACTTTGCCCACAATGTTGAAGTTTTAAAAACAGGCGTTGGGAAACTGGTACCAAGCAAGCAGCCAAAAAAAGATTCGACTGGGCAAGATTTCATGCATTGCGTCCACTGCCAATGGCTCTTCACAAAATCGGCACTGTGGAGACACATGTGGAGGTGCAAATTCATCAAAGAAGACGTTAATCCAACACCTGGAAAAACACAAGTCAGTCCCTATGTGCCTTAGCTGAACCTATTCCCGAAGGGGTATCTATGGACGTCTGGAAAGTGTTGAGTAAACTGAAAAGGGATACAATTGCAGATGCAGTCCAGAAAGACTGGTGCATTATGGAGTTAGCCAAGCCAAGTCCCTCTACAAGAGGGGTTTTCAACCTTTTTGACTCCAGGGACCACCATTTATTCAGCATTTGAGCCACGGACCACCATTTGATTACATTTTTACACCAAAGACCTAAAATTTAAAATTTGTCCACAATTAAAGGCTCCATTTTGTCACCAAAACAGTGTTAATGTCTTAAGTGGTGCTAATTCAGATGATGAATATGTTAACTCTTGAGAATGTAAAAATGAAACCAAATGGACCCTTGCGGGTCCATTTGTTTTCATTTTTACATTCTCAAGAGTTACATCTGGTTAACCAACTTTCCATCATTTAGCCTGGGGACCACCTGGAACCTTTCAAGGACCACTGGTGGTCCCCGGACCACCTGTTGAAAACCCCTGCTCTACAAGAAGCACGGATCCGACCCAGCGAAACATGACTACATCCGGCAAAAATTAAGGGAGCTGGGGCGACTTTTTGTTTATGGAAGTGAGATCACACCACTGAAGAGTATCAAGGAGTACATCCTGCCAAAGAACTTTGATCTTACTGTGAAGGCAGTGAAACATGTCTCTCAAACACAGACAAGAAAAGAGAGGGCTACCAGTCTTCCGTTGAAACTTGGGTTCAGCCTCAAGAAAATTGCAATACCTCCATAAGCATTGCAATTTTCTTTTCTTCGTGCTCTCATCGAAAGAGACAAAAAGTTGGCTGAAGAAGCACATAATTTCCTAAGGATCTACAACTCAAAATGGGGTGAGGATGTTTCCAATGAGTGTCTGAAGACCCTTTCGAGCCAAGTGGAACGTCCCACTGCTTTTTCCCCTGACAGAACACGTCGCAAAGTTACACAAGTACCTGCAGAACAAGCAGCAGCAAGACCTTGAGGAGCTCAAGTCTATAGTGTCTCTAGAGAACTGAAACTGGGCTTACTATGTCCAGAGCTACTCAAGTTCAGGTTATGCTTTTCAACCGTCGCAGACAAAGCGAGACGAACCAAATTAAACTAGAAGACTTCTTGTCGAGAGACAAATCATCCAACCATGAAGACATCAACTATGCTCTCTCTGATCTCGAGAAAAAGCTGTGGAGTCACTTTTCGAGAATAGAGATCGTTGGTAAGGGAGGTAAAAAGGTACCCATTCTCTTGACCCCGCTAATGCTGGAATCACTGGAGTGTCTCTGTGAATGCAGAAATGACTGTGGCGTCCTTGAAGACAACCCCTATCTCTTTGCCGTAACGGGAGCTAAGTCCTTCTATCGTGCATGTGATCTTCTCCGAGAATACTCTGAACAGTGTGAACTGAAGCATCCCCTAGCAATCAGAGGAACCAAACTGAGGAAACATCTAGCAACTCTTTCAACAGTTCTGAATCTAACAGAAACGGAGCTGACACTGGGTCAGCTTGAACCACCAGTTTTGGAGTTTGCCTAAAGAGATTCGCCTGAGGAAGTGGAGGAAGACAGTCCATTTGAAGACATTGTGTTTGAGGACACCAGCGAGGGACGGGTGGAACAACTAAGGGGAAAGAGACAGGATGTGAAAGACAGACGCACATACTCTAAGAGCACACACACACCAAGCCCCAAAAGAGAGATGTCGCAGAGATTCGTCTGAGGAAGTGTCTGTCACATCCTGTCCCTCTCCCCTTAGTTGAACATGGGTCAGCAGAGGGGGAGTAGGTGACGTCGTCCAAGTCTGAAACGGAAGACCAATCGATGTCCTCATCGGATACATCTTGGGGCAGCGAGTTGAAGCCGGGACCTGTACAGTACAAGACAGTTATTTTAGTTGCTAAGTATACAAAACCTTGCAACCTCAAGAGCATTCACCAACTTACAAATTAGGCTACTACTAGTAGTATAGGTTTAACAATACATTTTAATAGTGATGATATGTAAAATGATACATAGTTGACACTATGATGCATGGATGTTATTGCAATGTTCATTGTGGCAATACAATCTTTTAAATAATATTTTTCTTACATGAATCTGTTTTAGCGAACACAATTTGTGGTAAACTAATGCCATACTTGAAACTGATCATTTGTGAGGAGGGCTAAGTTATGAGGATTTTTTGTTTCCCTCATGTTATGTGGAATCAGGAAGTCATAGCTTAAAATTGACAATGGGTCAGCTTGAACTACCAGTTTTGGAGTTTGCCTAAAATGTTTCACTTCTGTGGACTTCAACATTACACCCATAGCTACATGTTTAGGCATTAATCTCATATTTACATGACAAATTCATCTGATATTTATTTCAGACATGCTCTGTGAAAAGGCTGCCCATTAACTGCTATTAAGTAATTTTGCATAAAAAAAACGTTTTTTTCCCCTCCCGAACAGTTAGTCCTGCCCCAATGACTGCTCCACGGTAAATTTAGCCCAGACAAACGTTAATGAATAGAAAACATCAATAACATGTTAAAAGTAAGTGCATTAGTGTGTGTGTGTGTGTGTAAAGTTTCCCAAACTTTAGACTACGTATATTTTGCCCCACCAAAACACGATTCACTGTGGATTAAATAATTATAATAATGGAAAAAATAAATAAAATAAATAACCCATTTTGAGAACGCCTTTTGGTGTTGTACTTTAGCCATTGAAAAATAGCAGATCTACAAGCTCATAGTGCGCCACTCAAGCTTTTAGGTCTGCTATTTTTAACTCTTAATATTTTGCTTGAGGGGGATCTCAGGAAATATGTATTTTAGGGGGTGTAGGATTTATTATTACTGTCCGTCTTATTGATACTGTGAAATTGAACATGTTGTCACACCATTAGTAAACTTTAAGTAAGGTTAGGTTTAATGTAACAAATTCAGTAGCAGCTACTGCTCTCCTGTGACAGGCCGTCTGCCCCTCACTGAATATTACTGTAACATAAAGTACCTAAAGCAGCAGATTAAACAGGTTTTGAGCTTGTAGATCGGCTTCAGCTTTGAACACTATCAACACCATTTGTCGGCACACACAATCCCAGTTACCTTCGCCTGTAGAGGAGTTGCCAGAGAGGCCAGGGGGAAGTCTATTGCGCCGTGATCGGTTGTCACAGGAGAATGGCATGGCATTCGGGATCTCGAGAGACGACTTGCGGGAGGATGTTGAGGGACTACTGGAGGCAGCCATTGTGGGCGAGGAGGCAGCAGCATTCGGCATCTCGAGAGACGACTGGCAGGTGGATGTTGAGGGACTACTGGAGGCAGACATGATGGGAAATAAATTATGTAACGCATCAGAGACGTGAATACAGCAACCGATCAGATATCTTCATTTTGTATAAAGAATTTTAATCAAGTTAATCACAGCTTCAAAATTAATTTAATCATCTTTCGAACTATGTCCAAAATATGCCCGTTTTCCTTTACAGCATTTGAACATTTAAAAAAGAAAACTATTCTGGGGGAAAATACCTGTTTATTTAACCTGTAGGTGATCTACAAACCCCCAATGCTTCTAAAGCTTGAGCTATACTCTGGCCTCCAATACCAATATTCCCACATCCAGTGTGAATCGTACCTCCTGTTTTTGCGTTTGACATTTGTGGTGTTTCGGAGCGGCTGAGCGGCTTTGGGCTGCAAACACCTTTTAGCTGCAGGCTGATGCAAGTCCTCCTCAGACGTGGGTTTCATATTACTGTAGAAGCAGGACACACAAACACATCACAAAAAGGGCATTTTGGATTGCATTAGTGAGCCAAATAGCCCATGTAACGTATCGACGTAAATACACAATACAGCAACCACTCAATGCAGATATCTTAATTTTGTCTAAAGAATTTTAATCAACTTAATCATAGCTGCAAAATGTATTGAATCATGAGTAATCACCATTCGAACCATGTCCAAAATATGCCCGTTTTCCTGCATGGGCGTAATTTTGGGGTGGACCCAAGGGGTGGACCCAAGGGTCCGGACCCCACCAATATCCAGGGATTATTGTTTGGACCCCACCAATAATATTGGTTGGGTCTGAAAAAAAAAACCTGTCTCATTCACATTGCAGCGAAGAAAGGGCTCCGTCTATTTATATGCTTAATGATTACCTCTGTGGCGGAGCGCCAAATTATTTCTCTGTAGATCCATCTTTTTTTTTTTTGCTTAAATAGTCCCTTTACCAAAACATTGCATGGGACCGATACTACTAACATGCCGTGAGTCGGGGTGTGCGGATGTGTCCCCACGCCATCCATTGACTTTGTATTGAAGCCAGGGGGGTGCTACGGCTGGGGGCCGTGTCGTTGCGCTGGGACACAAACATTATAGGGTCTCTAGCGTCTATCCATGCGTGGTATGACTGGATCGGGCCATTCATTCATTACGGCGCTGAGATGTGGGGAAAAACTCGTATTTCTCCGTGTAAAGCCTTATTGGTGCAACGTGGGCACATGACTGTCAAACGTGAGTGAGATGGCAAGCAAAAGGAACAAGGTGGACATACGGAGCTTTTTTTTTCCAAAGAAATCTGTAAGTCACACTATCACTCGATAATGAAATCACGTTTGGAACACATCACGTTAGCAGGGCAAAATCGTGCCCTGCTAAATCAATGAATCAAGACAAGTTGTTTATGATGACACGCACAACTAACTGCAGAGACTGTAGTTGAAAATCATCCAATGATGGCTGTCAAAACGATAGGCACATGTCCTACTAATGATAGAAATTTTGTGACAGTGACACAATCACTCCTCATCATACATAACACGAGACAGATTCATCATTTATCACGAGGGTGCCTTCGTAAAACGTGGGTGTTAGCATAGTGACAGTCAGACAAAAAAGCTATCCATTGCTAACCTATCCATTTTTAAATCAACTGGCATTCATGGCCCATTATGTTGTCCAGGTGACAGATCCAACACCACAACTCCACACTACAACACAGTCAGAGGGCAATGGAGAGAAAGAGTCACAGGTGAAGCTGAATGATGATTTAGTAGTTGGCAAAGTTGTCCCGTAATTTACCATTATAAACAATGATAGGCTGATGATGGTTCATTTCATTTCTGTCTTTGAGTGCATAAAGTGAATGCTCATGGGATGTCACTGCCAAGGGCGAAACTTTAGGACCCCACCAATGTCAAAGGTAAAGTTTCGCCCTTGCTTTACAGCATTTGAACATTTAAAAAAGAAAACTATTCTGGGGGAAAATACCTGTAGGTGATCTACAAACCCCCAATGCTTCTAAAGCTTGAGCTATACTCTGGCCTCCAATACCAATATTCCCACATCCAGTGTGAATCGTACCTCCTGTTTTTGCGTTTGACATTTGTGGTGTTTCGGAGCGGCTGAGCGGCTTTGGGCTTCAATGGGGATGAGGCGATCTCCATGGCGAGCTGTCGCAAGTCCTCAGGCTGCAGAGTGAATAAATAAGACCAGAGTTAAGAGGTATAAAGAATGGGGGAAACGAAACGTACAAATCCATGTTGAATCCTTCTTTGCAATATTGTAAGCCAGGGGTGCCCAAAGGCTTCAGGGTGGCCTTTTATTATAGACAATCTAAGGCACATTTTTATGTGGCACACCTGACAAAGGCTGTGCAGGTAGACCATATGACATGCCCCTAAGATCATGCACTTTATATACAGTATTTATCTGCCACGTGAATCAAGGCAACTTGATGGTATAAAAATAACCTGTTGGTGGATCAGAATTCTGAACACTTTGACAGCAAAACGGTGAGTCACATTGCAGGGCTTGACACTAACACTTGCCCGCTTGGCCGGGGCAAGTAAAAAAAAAAAAATGGTCGGGCAAGTGAAGACTGCTACCTGGTTGCCAAATCGGGCAAGTGTGCAACTTAGTGCACTATAACACAACACAAGATAAATTTGTCTTGAAGGCAGTCATTGCACGCTATCCACAATTCCAGGCTGGATTTGGGAAACAAAACAGGCAAATTAACACGCACATCAAAATGACCTAATCTTCTACATTCTCTAGTTGTGTAGACCTGGGCTAATTATAAGATGATGAATTTTAACTCTTGAGAGTGTGAAAATGAAACCAAATGGACCCACAAGGGTCCATTTGGTTTCATTTTTATGTTCTCAAGAGTTACATCTGCAAAATTTACAATATATTTTTGGCAGGCAAGTGACCATGAGCTGAGGGCAAGTAGAACCTGACTTGCACTTGCCCGATGGGCAAGTGCCTCCGAGACCTTAGTGTCAACCCCTGGGGGGCAAGTGACCATGAGCTGAGGGCAAGTAGAACCTGACTTGGGCAAGTGCCTCCGAGACCTTAGTGTCAACCCCTGCATTGAATATTTTTAAGCATTGTAATTATGCATCCATTTTCCATATCCAGTCATAAGGATCTAAATAACAGTTCATACGTCACATACCACATTGTTCCTCATAAGCAGATGCATACCCTTACGGGTCTGAGACTCAACGCAACTATTTACATGGAATCAAATGGAGGTCTGCAACTCTGAGAATCTAACACATGGAACACAATGCACCCTCTGCATCACCATGTACTCAACCTGAGAGCAAAACCAGGCTTGCAGTAGACGGCTCTCGACAGATGAGTGTAGATTCAGTGAGAAAAATAAAGCTTAAAGATATTTAATATTTTACATGTTAAAAACACGTAACTAATGGCATCAGCAATTCCGAGTTACAAGCAACAACCTACTTCAGCTTCATGCTTTTTCAACATCAAAGTTGATTCCAGTGCGTTGTTGTGAAAGATAGTACAAAGAAAGCCGTCTGTCACTCCGAGCGTGCTGCTCACTGTGTTTTAGTCACAGTGCTCTGCGAGGCTTTAGAGAGGTGGTGGAGGAGGAGGGGGGGGGGTGCGGTGATTAAGATACATGCCTGAGAACAATAGGTCATTAGCGCCTATCAACAACAAGCTGCGAACTGCCAACAGTATTTAACCCTTACTCTCCAAAGTTTTGAAAAACGGTAGGATTCTTCTCTTTTAAAAAGAGAGAAAATAAAATGATGGTGCTGTTGATTCAACACACCGATTTAAACTGTCACTGTATATATTTCCGAGCTTCGCAAAGGTTTGCTCCTAATTAAAAAAAACACACACACACACCCCTCATCCTCTATTAACGATTAAAATCGCGGATGTTCTTTCTACTGCCCTGAGATGTGATCTACATACATCAGCATACATTACACTAGTCATTATATATCGCAGGCAACGCTCTCCTTTCCACGAAGTTAGGAGGTGAAGTATTAAACTCAGTTCTGTTTCGCTCGCAGCAGGGCCAGATCTAGGATGAGGCATGGGGGGGGGGGGCAATGCCCCCCTAAACGACTGCCCCACCAAGCACAATGAAATGCAAATGACCCAAACTTTAAAGACATTAAAGTTAAATCATGACATGCTACTAACTACAATTGTGGCACCACTACAACTGCCATTTTCGGCTCCCCCCCTCAACTGGGAAATGTATACCCGGGCCTGCTCTGAACAGCAGCAGCTTTAGATAACCGTCAAATCCGACGGAATATGTACCAGCCCTGATGAAGACTCGTTGAATCGAAACATGTAGACTTTTTATTATTAATAAAGTATGTCATTTTACCTTTGCTCTCCTCATCCCTTTTAAACTTTTTGAGTGCTCAGGTCTTTTTTTCACTATTGCACTTTAGTCCATTGGATCTCAGAAACTACTTCTCCAACCTCCATTATCGCATACATCTCCATCGAGCACCTGGTTGCCTTTTTCTTTCGGATCCGACGGCGTGTTTTAACAAAGTCCCTCAGAGAGAAGAAAAGGGACATTCAGCTGCTCTGTGCTGATATATGTAATAATTCTAATTCTAGACTACATTATACCATGGACCCCTAAAACAATACTGGCCTATTAGCCTAAACATGAAAGCTAAATGCTGAAAGCTAAATGCTGTCTCGTGCTAAGGCTACTGCGGCCTACTGCAACCTCCTCCCTCTGTCAACGTGAGGTCTCCGACAGCGTAAGAGTTGCGACATTGAGGTGTCAGAAACGGAGCGCTCAAGCTACTGTTAATGTAGCCCGAAGAGGGACACATTGATGTTTTCATCAAGACTGACGCAGATAAGAGTTATTTTAGATGTGCAACTGTTTTCAAAAAGTGCGGTTGTCTCCTACATCCAGTGCACTTCTGCCTACTTCAGGACTCGCCCCTATATGTTGTCCCCATTCTCTATAGAAGTCTATGAGGAAGAGCCGCCATTGTACTAACGCCATGAAGTGAACAGAGTTTACAAAACATATCTAAGGCTCTAGTCAGCAGAGTCTAAATGATATCTAAATGACATTCTAAGTGTTACAATGCAACAGATTCAGCAAATGTGTCACATTCTAATAGTTAGTTGAACTGTAGAAACAAATCATTTGAAAGTTACCTTCAGCAGACTTCTCTCGTCTCGGTCAGACTCAGTACTGTCTACAGGCTTAAATGTGCAGATTCTCCACTGCTCAGTTCTTCCTTCCTTGTTGTGGAGAGTACTGCGGTTTGATTGGCTAAAAGTGGCACGTGATGGGCAGCACGCCATATGATTGGCTACAGGAGTGTGTGAAGTGTGTGAATACACACACTTTCACACACTTCTGCAGTTGCATGGTTTTGGCCACCAGGGCGGCGGGATTTTAACACACTTTAAACACACTTGTCAGATGGATCCCGTCGTGGGGACCTTTTTTAAAACCCCAAAATATCAGCACCAGGCATGTTGTAGAGGCTATAGGTGGATGGTGGCCTATGCGGCTCATATGTATGAGCTCCCAGGTACTCCTCCCGGCTGAATACAACATCAGCAACAGTTTTTATATTGATTTAAATGAAAATCCTGGTGGGGACCGTGTTTTTGGTCCCCACCAGGATTTGGGTCCCCTGACGGTGACTGTGTTGTCAGATGTCTGTCCCCACCATGTAGCAAAAACACACGCACACACACACACACGCCAGCACACGCCAGCACACATCAAGGGCCATCCCTTGTAAACACGAGGGAATGAGAGGGAGCGCGCTTGTTAAAGTCATGGCTTTAACTCACATGGGCTTAGCATCCTCGTCGTGTATTTGCCGGATTACGCGGTGCTTCCCCGTTTCTATTTTTAGCGCATATCGATGAGCTATAGGTTCACACCACAGGGTTCGTGTTAAGCTGCGGCGAGCCTCTGTTTATGTGCTGCCAACGGTAACGATTTTGCACGCACGCGCGCTGATGAGAGATGTGTGCCGTGCGCGCATGTGTGTGCACACAGATACACATAGGTTTTATTGCTGTATAGGCCTATACTTATTACTTACCCATTTTGTCCTCCTAACTAGATTCCAGTTTCTAACACTAGATTCTAGTCTTTGGCACTAAAAAAATATATTCCTGAGTAAGTGATGCTCAACATATTTCATGCCAAGGACCCCTAGATTTATCTGTATTTGGCTTCGGACCCCCCCATCTGAAAACATGCTGTTCTAGTTAACCCCCAGAAGCAAAGATTTTAGTTAAAAGTGTTTGCCTCCGAAATAATACAGCCTATTCGAAGATTTGTGCCACATGCAGTTTCTCATTGTGTTTGCACCATGTTGTAACACAAACAGTGCGCACACTCATTGTGTTTGCATCATGTTGTAACACAACCAGTGCGTACACTCATTGTGTTTGCATCATGTTGTAACACAACCAGTGCGTACACTCATTGTGTTTGCATCATGTTCAGTTGTAACACAACCAGTGCGTACACTCATTGTGTTTGCATCATGTTCAGTTGTAACACAACCAGTGCGTACACTCATTGTGTTTGCATCATGTTCAGTTGTAACTCAACCAGTGTGCACACTCATTGTGTTTGCACCATGTTCAGTTGTAACTCAACCAGTGTGCACACTCATTGTGTTTGCACCATGTTCAGTTGTAACTCAACCAGTGTGCACACTCATTGTGTTTGCATCATGTTCAGTTGTAACACAACCAGTGTGCACACTCATTGTGTTTGCATCATGTCGTAACACAACCAGTGTGCACACTCATTGTGTTTGCATCACGTTGTGACACAAACAGTGTGCACACTCATTGTGTTTGCACCATGTTCAGTTGTAACTCAACCAGTGTGCACACTCATTGTGTTTGCATCATGTTCAGTTGTAACACAACCAGTGTGCACACTCATTGTGTTTGCACCACGTTGTAACACAACCAGTGTGCACACTCATTGTGTTTGCACCACGTTGTAACACAAACAGTGTGCACACTCATTGTGTTTGCATCATGTTGTAACACAAACAGTGTGCACACTCATTGTGTTTGCATCATGTTGTAACACAACCAGTGTGCACACTCATTGTGTTTGCACCACGTTGTAACACAAACAGTGTGCACACTCATTGTGTTTGCATCACGTTGTAACACAAACAGTGTGCACACTCATTGTGTTTGCATCATGTTCAGTTGTAACACAACCAGTGTGCACACTCATTGTGTTTGCATCATGTTGTAACACAACCAGTGTGCACACTCATTGTGTTTGCATCACGTTGTGACACAAACAGTGTGCACACTCATTGTGTTTGCACCATGTTCAGTTGTAACACAACCAGTGTGCACACTCATTGTGTTTGCACCATGTTGTAACACAACCAGTGTGCACACTCATTGTGTTTGCACCATGTTGTAACACAACCAGTGTGCACACTCATTGTGTTTGCACCATGTTGTAACACAACCAGTGTGCACACTCATTGTGTTTGCACCATGTTGTAACTCAACCAGTGTGCACACTCATTGTGTTTGCATCATGTTGTGAAAAGTGTGCACCGTGGCTCTGCACAGCTGAGAAGCAGATGTCCTTTCCCCTTCCCAGAAGATGAGTCGACTCCACAAATAAATCACACCAACACAAAACACACACACACACACACACACACACACACGCACACACGCACACACGCACACACACACACACACACACACACACACACACACACGCTTTACCCTGGGGGGTTAGATTTGCTGGGGCACACCTGCGTACTTACTTACACACTTACAGTAGTGTACGGTCCCCTGCAAATGTATGCGTAAACGTGCGCGCAGACACACACACACACACACACACACACACACACACACACACACACACACACACACACACACACACACACGTAAGCAAACAGGTCTTGTATAGATAAAAGGCTGGGCGACCGACCCTCTTCTAATCTTGGAGTGATTAATGTTTAAAGTTTTGTCGTCCTTCCACCTTGGCCGAGAAATGGAAGAAGACGAAGACGGGAGTGGTGATAGAGACTGAGAGAGAGAGAGAGAGAGAGAGAGAGAGAGAGAGAGAGAGAGAGAGAGAGAGAGAGAGAGAGAGGAGAGAGAGGAGGCCGGCCCAGGGCATGGCTCCAGGGGCGGATCTAGGCATGGTCATGGGGGGGCAATGCCCCCCTAAATCCCCAGTCTGCCATCCCAAACACGATGCCATGCAAAATAACCCCAAGACATTTCAAATTAAAGTGCTTATTTAAAATGATTTGAAACACCACTACTGCTACTAACTACAATTTTGGCACCACTAAACCACCAGCATTTCATCATTGAAAACAGAAAACTCTCTGAGTCAGACCTTTAGCTTTATGCATGCTGCGTGTCTGTTGCAACTCCAACAACAACTGATGTTATTATCGATGCTTTACTTGACTAATAAAAGTCCTGTAACCGAAAATGGTATGGGGGCGGCTCCATCGCCCGTGGCGCGAAGCGACACGGGCGATGGAGCCGCCCCCATACCATTTTCTCTTGCCCCTCCAACATGTTCTCTTGCCCCCCCAAAGTGGGGCATGTTACATCCGCCCCTGCATGGCTCTCTAAGCTGGTGTGAAATGGGGTCTTGAAGGAGTGTGCAGATTAATCCACTCAGGTTGTCTGAGGGCAGCTCCACAGCAGGGCTATAATCTCTTTGGTGGAACTGAAGGTCAGCTTCACAGAGAGAGAAGCCGTGACCGTGACCTTGACCGGAACCGGACAATATTATTTTTTCCTTCCTCAGTGCTGCTTCATGATGGCAATGCAGGGCAAGTGGGTGATGGAGAAAAAGGTAATCTAAGGGGAAAAAATCCCTAGAACACTGGACATGTAGCTTCATGATGGTCAGTAGCTTTCAGTAGCTTCTTGATGCTCAGTGACATCATAATGTTGCTGATGTCTGAGGTAGGCGGGTCTTTCAGTAGCTTCATGATGCTCAGTGATATCATAATGTTGCTGATGTCTGAGGTGGGTGGGTCTTTCAGTAGCTTCATGATGCTCAGTGACATCATAATGTTGCTGTCTGAGGTGGATGGGTCTTTCAGTAGCTTCATGATGCTCAGTGACATCATAATGTTGTGATGTCTGAGGTGGGCGGGTCTTTCAGTAGCTTCATGATGCTCAGTGACATCATAATGTTGTGATGTCTGAGGTGGGTGGGTCTTTCAGTAGCTTCATGATGCTCAGTGACATCATAATGTTATGATGTCTGAGGTGGGTGGGTCTTTCAGTAGCTTCATGATGCTCAGTGACATCATAATGTTGTGATGTCTGAGGTGGGCAGGTCTTTCAGTAGCTTCATGATGCTCAGTGACATCATAATGTTGCTGATGTCTGAGGTGGGCGGGTCTTTCAGTAGCTTCATAATGCTCAGTGACATCATAATGTTGCTGATGTCTGAGGTGGGCGGGTCTTTCAGTAGCTTCATGATGCTCAGTGACATCATAATGTTGTGATGTCTGAGGTGGGCGGGTCTTTCAGTAGCTTCATGATGCTCAGTGACATCATAATGTTGTGATGTCTGAGGTGGGTGGGTCTTTCAGTAGCTTCATGATGCTCAGTGACATCATATTGTTGTGATGTCTGAGGTGGGCGGGTCTTTCAGTAGCTTCATGATGCTCAGTGACATCATAATGTTGTGATGTCTGAGGTGGGCAGGTCTTTCAGTAGCTTCATGATGCTCAGTGACATCATAATGTTGCTGATGTCTGAGGTGGGCGGGTCTTTCAGTAGCTTCATAATGCTCAGTGACATCATAATGTTGCTGATGTCTGAGGTGGGCGGGTCTTTCAGTAGCTTCATGATGCTCAGTGACATCATAATGTTGTGATGTCTGAGGTGGGCGGGTCTTTCAGTAGCTTCATGATGCTCAGTGACATCATAATGTTGTGATGTCTGAGGTGGGTGGGTCTTTCAGTAGCTTCATGATGCTCAGTGACATCATAATGTTATGATGTCTGAGGTGGGTGGGTCTTTCAGTAGCTTCATGATGCTCAGTGACATCATAATGTTGTGATGTCTGAGGTGGGCAGGTCTTTCAGTAGCTTCATGATGCTCAGTGACATCATAATGTTGCTGATGTCTGAGGTGGGCGGGTCTTTCAGTAGCTTCATAATGCTCAGTGACATCATAATGTTGCTGATGTCTGAGGTGGGCGGGTCTTTCAGTAGCTTCATGATGCTCAGTGACATCATATTGTTGTGATGTCTGAGGTGGGCGGGTCTTTCAGTAGCTTCATGATGCTCAGTGACATCATAATGTTGTGATGTCTGAGGTGGGTGGGTCTTTCAGTAGCTTCATGATGCTCAGTGACATCATAATGTTGTGATGTCTGAGGTGGGCGGGTCTTTCAGTAGCTTCATGATGCTCAGTGACATCATAATGTTGTGATGCCTGAGGTGGGCGGGTCTTTCAGTAGCTTCATGATGCTCAGTGACATCATAATGTTGTGATGTCTGAGGTGGGCGGGTCTTTCAGTAGCTTCATGATGCTCAGTGACATCATAATGTTGTGATGTCTGAGGTGGGCGGGTCTTTCAGTAGCTTCATGATGCTCAATGACATCATAATGTTGTGATGTCTGAGGTGGGCGGGTCTTTCAGTAGCTTCATGATGCTCGTTCATGGAGAAAACACTAACGCATTTTCGCACCAAAATTTGGTGCTCAAATCCAGAAGTATACGCTACTTCCGGCGGTTTTCCGGGTGCTTCAAAACGCCACCAAGCAACTTGTATTGAAATGAACGGCAAGGTGGGCGGGGATATCGCTCCATTTAAGCCTCTATATTTTATTACTCTGTGAATGGATGTCTATTGGCACTGGACATACTAGACGTGATCCTGTGTGTAACCAAGTGGGAAAGTAATTGAATATTTGTCAGCATGTAAAACCTTTATAGTATGGACTGCAGGCAAAAATCTAAGGCAATGGTGATGGGCGTGACTATCTGTGATGGAAAGCTTATGTACCAGATGTTACTCTTGAGAACGTACACATGAAACCAAATGGACCCCTGCGGGTTCATTTGGTTTAATTTTTACACTCTCAAGAGTTAAAATATTCATCTGAATTAGCACTATTTTTAATTAAGAAGTCTAGACAGTTTTGTTTCCCAAATCCAGCCTGGAATTGTGAACAAAACCAAAATAATTCTTTAGTTTTAAGTCTTTAGGGCTAAAACATCATCAAATGGTGGTCCGTGGCTCAAATGCTGAATAAACGGTGGTCCCTGGTGTCAAAAAGGTTGAAAACCCCTGCTCTATACTAGTCTTCTGACCACTCTAGACCACTCCTTTTTGATAACAGGGGTCCACCATTTATTCAGCATTTGAGGATATTTTAGCCCCACTGACTCCAAAATTAAAGGTTTATTTTGCGTTTATCCAAATTTGTCCACAATTCCAGGATGGATTTTTGACTATTAATCTTCTAGCTAATTTAGAGCATGGATATTTTAACTCTTGAGAGTGTAAAGATGAAACCAAATGGACCCGCAACGGTCCATTTGGTTTCATGTCTGGTTAATCAACTTACCATCATTTAGCCTGGGGACCACCAGGAACCCTTGCAGGGACCGCTGGTGGTCCATGGACCACCTGTTGAAAACATTCACTCTAGACAAATCGGAATGTCAGATTGTTTGGTGTCTATATATATTTTTTTTTGTCTTGTCCTGGTGGAGTTCTTGTTTGGTTGAATCGTTTCTTGAACACTTTCCCATTTATGCCTTTTGTGTGAAATGTTACATTTCAATAAACAGTGGGTGCAAAGAAAAAGTAATGCATTTCCCAGGGCTTATCTTTGAAGGATGGATCTCGCTCTTTCTTCTTTGAAAGATGAAATATTGATATAAAATTTTTTTGGGGAAAAAATGTCTGCACTATGCCCAAAAGAAAAGATGAAGCATATTTGAAGATTAAACTCAGGGTGGTGGTGAAGAGGACATACTGCTCCTGTTCAAACTGCTACACCAGCAGAAATCACCCTGCCTGGGGGTACGTTGGCACAGTGGTATAGCGCTGTCGCCTCATCTAGAAGGTCCCGGGTTCGATTCCCGCTAGGGACACCTTGGGTGCTGGCGGCGTGTCTCCTCCTCCGTGTCATCAGTGCCCATACCCGAGGTGGGGTTGGCGAAAGGGCCTTTCTGTGTGGAGTTTGCATGTTCTCCACCGTGTCTCCTAGGGTAGATACCCTCACAAAAACATGCAGTAATCCTCAGCTCAAGACTGCTTAACTGCATAATGCGTTCCAAGCACGCGCTACGTCCGACCAGGGAAAGCAGCTTGGACTCCTCATGCATTGAAGAAAGCATGAGGCCACAAATAAACAGGATGCTGGTGGAGACACTACATTGTCTCATCATATAAAGGGTACATACAGTACTGTATGTAGTGCTGTTGTAACCTAATAACCCACTGCTTACAGCTGCTGCTACACCAACGGAAACCACCGTCCCAGGGGCGGATTGGAACATATTTTTCCACCGAGACAATTTTGCCTTTGCCAGGCCACCCTGGGGGGGGGGGGGGGGGGGGGGGGGGGGGGGGGGGGGGGGCAAGCTGGTTAACCAGATGTAACTCTTTGAGAGCGTAAAAATGAAACCAAATGGACCCTTGCGGGTCCATTTGGTTTCATTTTTACACCCTCAAGAGTTAAATATTCATCATGTGAATTAGCCCAACCTAGTCTACACAACTAGAGAATGTAGAAGATTAATGGTCATTTTGATCCGTATGTTCCAGGCGAGCATCTAGCGCATATAGTGCATTTTGGAAGTGCCACTAGTGCATTTTGGATCTCGTCCAGGCCACTAGGTGGCGCAGGCCACCGGGAAAACTCCCTGTACTCCAGATGGCCAATCCGCCCCTGCACCGTCCCGAAACACAGGTAATTGTGTTAGACCCCTATAGACTCTGTGATGTGATGGCTACAGGTACAATACTTACTACCAGCTGGGGCAAATTGGGATCACATGTTTCAGGGCTACGGCATAGACACAGAGTAGTAGAAGAACTCTTGCTGTACCTAAAGTAGAACAAACCGTAAGCAAGGCAGAACTGGAGGAGCAGCAGGTCACACACATGCCTGTGTGTGTGTGTGTGTGTGTGTGTGTGTGTGTGTGTGTGTGTGTGTGTGTGTGTGTGTGTGTGTGTGTGTGTGTGTGTGTGTGTGTGTGTGTACTGTATGGAAACATTTCAGCACCACAGACAGCTCCCTGTGCTGTTTTATGTTCTATAGAAACATTTCAGCACCACAGACAGCTCCCTGTGCTGTTCTATGTTATATAGAAACACTTCAGCACCACAGACAGCTCCCTGTGCTGTTCTGTGTTATATAGAAACACTTCAGCACCACAGACAGCTCCCTGTGCTGTTCTGTGTTATATAGAAACACTTCAGCACCACAGACAGCTCCCTGTGCTGTTCTATGTTGTATAAAAACATTTCAGCACCACAGACAGCTCCATGTGCTGTTCTATGTTATATAGAAACACTTCAGCACCACAGACAGCTCCCTGTGCTGTTCTATGTTGTATAAAAACATTTCAGCACCACAGACAGCTCCATGTGCTGTTCTATGTTATATAGAAACACTTCAGCACCACAGACAGCTCCCTGTGCTGTTCTATGTTATGGTAACAAGGTTGTTAGTTATTTACACACACATATATATATATATATATATATATATATATATATATATATATATATATATATATATATATATATATATATATATATATATATATATATATATATATATTTGGATAATCAGCTCCAAAATAAGGAGGTAGATTTGCTGTGCGACGCTGTGCATGCTTTGCACCTTCCTGTGCCACAAACAGGCCCCGTAGCCTAGTTCTGTTGTGTCAACAATCTGTTTGAACGGTTGCAATCGTCACTAACTGAACCTGAATGAACAAACTAGGCCTCGACATTAACCTAAGCTTTAGATTTGATCCCTAATGCCTGGATAGTGCAGACGTGTTGCTAGAGCCATTTGAAGTGCCACTAGTTAACACTTAAAACGGATTATAATAATTTGGCTATTGTGGTATCTGAGGAACCCACATCATGTCACATTATGATAGAATATTCACATTATGTATGATGCTGTTGTATTTGTGCACAAGTAATGACTTTCTGTGTGAGAACATTGAGATCTGTTAAGAGATATGCGTGTTTCTGCAGTGGCCTGCCATAGGGTAAACAATTCAGTGAGTTAGCAGGAATGCCACTGGGTTATCTAGGTCATCAAAGATTTCTAGGTTTGGGGTAATAAACCTCCTTTGTTAATTTGTGCTCTGAGACACAGGGGTAATTAAGTGTGCACATACAACATGCATTGGTCAGTGTGCACGTAGGTAGACACAATGGTTAAGTCAATGATAAAGGCCTCTGCAAAGGTGCAGAGGGGGGCTGTCTTCAGGGGCTGTTCTTCAGGGGCTGTCTATGGGGGCTGTTCTACAGGTGCTGGCTCTCAGGCAACTGGGGTCAGTCACTCTTGGCAGTTGGAGAGAGTAGGGCAGAGAGATAGGATGGCTGCTCTATATGATTTGGTGTAACTAAGCTGAATGTCCTTAAATAAAATGACTGCAAAAGAGGACATGCCTGGACTCTACTTCACTATCCACACACGGTCAAAAGTACTCCTATAGACTACAATGAAGATACGACGAAATAATGGTGACCACGAAGGGACCCCACCATTCGTAAATACGACAAATTATGGCGAGCTTAGCTGTGGACCCACTATTCGGCAAGCGTCGGATCGGGACAAAGAACCTGGGTATGTCGAAGAGTGTACTTGACTATGTTTGGATGTGGAGTCCATGTTAAGAATTAAGGACTTTAGTTTAGTTTGCTCGATGGAGACTGTGAACTTCTGCGACATGGGTGTTGTGAGCAGCAGTCAACCAGCGGCAGTCAACCGGAAGCAGACCAGCGATCTTCAGCAGTGGTGTGTTCTGTCATCACCGTCGCAGCGGAGATGTCAGCCTGCACCAGGAGCGATGCACAGGAGCGGCGACCTGTCCACATCTGTGCCAAGCTACTCCAGCAGACGGCCGGAGAGAGGAGCTCCAGCCAGTGATCAACACCACCAGCATCAACTCTGCTCGACTGGGACCGAAGGGGATCCATAAGTCCTGTCTACTCTTCTCTACTCGAATCTGCACAGATGGTGAGCCTGCTGGCTTTCATTGATTCGACAGATCTACAAGCTCTCAGCTACACATTGCTGTACTTCTCATTTTTCAGTCATTTTCATGACTGAAAGGGGGAGAAAGTGAGGTGATGAAGTGAGTTTCCAGTATCAGAGAGAGGTGATGAACAATTCACAGCTCGCATCAACCTGAACAGACTTGGCCTGTGATGGCTGAATGAACATTAAAGAGAAAGAAGAGGACAACGTTACAGAAGAATCCTATACAGTATATCAGCTGGATATCATTCCATCTGATTACAAAAGTGTTTGTTTGTTTATTCAACATATAATAGGCATGTATGTTGATGTTTATGTTAATGTCGTGAAGTATTTAATTAGAGAATGTTGACTTACAGGGGATAATGATGCCTATGGGAAATTTGAAAAATGAATATTAATATTTACTGGAAGTAAAATTGGTAAGATGTCTTTTTGTCAGACCATAGGTAGTGATCCTGCCGTAGGCTTAAATGTAAATCGTCCTGGTTTTATGTAAGGTTCTTATTTTTATTTGAGTAAATTAAAGGGGATAAGTCAACAAAAGGTATTTTGCCAAGACTGTGGAATTCATCTGTTGTTATATAGATAACTCTGTTTTTTAACGTATACATGTTAAGGGAAGTTGATCTGTGAATCAGCTGCATGTTGTGGGGATCAATAAGGATGCAGAGATATGATTTGACCGTTATTATTTCATTGGCGTGGATAATAGTGGGGTTATGTCTACTGATAATCTGAGGTTGTTTCTCCAGCCTTGGAAAACATTGAGTGTTGAAGTAATGAATGGATGACTTTTTTGCATGTCCTAAAAGAAAACGAAAAGAGAAAAGAATGGATCAATAGTATTGGATGACTATAGGAAATTTAATCGGCATGCCTAAATCTGGGTGATTTAGGAATGAAGATTGAAGCCTAGGAGCACACATTGATCTGAAAATTGGGGAAAAGGGTTGGAAAAACGACAATCTATTGTGTTAAATGTCAGTTATGTGTACTTATCATTTGTTCCACAATTCATGATTGAATTATGTTACTTATTGGAAATGGATTATACTACAGAGAAGTCATTGGTGTAAAAAAAGATTCTAACTGTGATTTTTGTGCCTAATGAAATGAATTTGATGAAAATGAAATGAAGTGAAATAACACAGAGAGAATCAAGTATGCTGATGAAGATGATGTAATGTATAATGCAGATCAATGGTGATGTAATTTGAATGACTAAGTTTTAGGGTGTTTTTGGATTCTGCTGTAATTGTGTGATTTCTTTGAGTATCATTGTTTGATGTTTTAATTAGTCATCTAATGGTCAGAGAGAGGACTTTTGATGATGTGGTTCCTCCTGTATGTTTTTTCGCAAACTTTGATGTCGTTTGCGAGAGAGAGGATATGTGGTATCTGAGGAACCCACATCATGTCACATTATGATAGAATATTCACATTATGTATGATGCTGTTGTATTTGTGCACAAGTAATGACTTTCTGTGTGAGAACATTGAGATCTGTTAAGAGATATGCGTGTTTCTGCAGTGGCCTGCCATAGGGTAAACAATTCAGTGAGTTAGCAGGAATGCCACTGGGTTATCTAGATCATCAAAGATTTCTAGGTTTGGGGTAATAAACCTCCTTTGTTAATTTGTGCTCTGAGACACAGGGGTAATTAAGTGTGCACATACAACATGCATTGGTCAGTGTGCACGTAGGTAGACACAATGGTTAAGTCAATGATAAAGGCCTCTGCAAAGGTGCAGAGGGGGGCTGTCTTCAAGGGCTGTTCTTCAGGGGCTGTCTATGGGGGCTGTTCTACAGGTGCTGGCTCTCAGGCAACTGGGGTCAGTCACTCTTGGCAGTTGGAGAGAGTAGGGCAGAGAGATAGGATGGCTGCTCTATATGATTTGGTGTAACTAAGCTGAATGTCCTTAAATAAAATGACTGCAAAAGAGGACATGCCTGGACTCTACTTCACTATCCACACACGGTCAAAAGTACTACTATAGAGTACAATGAAGATACGATGATATAATGGTGACCACGAAGGGACCCCACTATTCGTAGATATGACACTATCTCTGTAGAAGACATTTGCAGGTCGTCTCTACCGTAATAATGGTCAAATGGTTCCGTCGTCAATATATGCCCAAGTCAAAAACTCCTTTAGGATTCTAATTGAAAAGTCCTATTAGGTTTTGGAACAAATCCTTTTGAAGGTACATCCCTTTGAAGGTACATCAATGACATAGTAAAATATTGAAAATGGGTGGAGTTACACTTTAACTGCGTATCTACTATAATGGCCACGGTTTAAAAAAGAGACTTACCTCAACAGACTTTAGTCCCATTCTTCACTGATGTTTTACAACTGATTTGTACTGGACACAATATTTCAATTTCTCCCGTTTTCTCATATCGATGTTCAATGTTCTTTTATCGATTTAGTTATAGCAGGAAGGTCTCTGAAAATCCATTTGCTGGATTTAAATGAACAAATTTTCCCCCATTGCTAATTAGGACCTACAGCAAACAAATAGACTCTGAAAATAGGAAAACATAATGGCTGGATTTATATAATGAGACCTCTTGTTGCTGTATTGATCACATTAATCAATTTCTGTGCCCCGCTCTTTATCTCTGAAGAACACTTGTATGTAAACACACACACACACACACACACACACACACACACACACACACACACACACACACACACACGCGCGCGCGCGCACACACGCACACACACACACACAGTTTTACATTTCGCTGTTGCCTCGGTTCCACAGATAAACATTATGAAAACATTTATTAAAAGGTCGAAAAGTCTTCAAACTACGCGTTTACTGGTACCCTGAAGTGTGGGGGCTTGTCCCGAACATTTTTAGCGTGACTTGGCCTAGACCGGCCCACCACAACCAGCGTGTGATGGACCTGTAGTAGTTGCTTAACCAGAGTAGTTGCTTAACCAGATGTAACTCTTTGAGTGCGTAAACATGAAACCAAATGGACCCTTGCGGGTCCATTTGGTTTCATGTTAACACTCTCAAGAGTTAAAATATTCATCTAAATTGGCCCAAGTCTAGTTAGAAAATGTAGAAGATGAATGCTCATTTTGGTCTGTATATGTTTGACTGTTTTGTTTCCCCAAATACAGCCTGGAATTGTCGACAAAAGCAAAACAAATCTTTAGTTTTAGGGTCTGTGGGGGGAACTCATAGGTTCCGTAGCCTTATGTGTTGTTGAACTCATAGGTTCCGTAGCCTTATGTTTTGTTGAACTCATAGGTTCCGTAGCCTTATGTTTTGTTGAACTCATAGGTTCCGTAGCCTTATGTTTTGTTGCTCCTCAGTTGATTCATTCATTTAGTTATTGTTTGTAGGCCTAATTTAAAATAAAGTATTAAAATCTTTCAAGTCTCATGCCTCCCAATGTTTGTCATGGCCAAGAACCAACCATGACAAAATACGACAAGTATTTCAGACAACTAAAGTTCCAAACAATCGGAAGCATGCCTTTAATTATTTACTTCAAAAGGCTTTGCCATTTCCACATTCACTTCAAAAAGACATGACATATAAACGCAGGCAGGACATACTGTAGTCCTTCCATCCAGTGGCGTTTTTTGCCATTAGGCAGACTAGGCAGTTGTCTGGGGTGCCATGAGGGGAGGGTTGGGCACCGGGGCGACCACCAGACATGCTTTAAAAGGATCCCATGCTAATAAGCCTCATATGGATAAATTATTATACTTGTCCTCTATAACTAAAATTGAACATTTAAAACACATAATATGTTCTTTAGTTTAAAAAATACTTGGGGATCCTTTTAAGGCATGTCTGGTTTTACCCTTTGGGTGGCGCCTTTTTACTATGCCTGTCATAGGTATGACGTCACAGGAGATTTTCCCTGGAGTCCCCCTTTGGTAAGGGGGCTCCTGCCTGGGGCTCCAAATTGCTTAGAAACACCACTGCTTCTGTCCGTCTATTGCATCAGGTAAAATAATAAATAGGAAAAGAAAAACACTGTTACAGATCGATACAGGATATGGAGTGTAGTCATACATTTTAACACCTGCATCCAAAGATAGCATTGAATCCATTTTAAATCCGATGGGAGGGCATTCCAGGATAGAGAGAGAAAAAGGGCAATGGTTATAGTAAAAAAAACAAATCATAACTACATCTCAGAGAGATAAGAAAGGGAGTTTCACATTAACGCGGAGAAAGCTCCGGGGAGATGGAAATATCTGCTGTCCTCTAAGATGTTTTTCAAATTCACCTAGGATTTTTTCCCCGTACAAAATAAGATTTTTGGAAATACTGGACATCAATTGCAAATAAAGGTAAGACTGATTTCTTGGACGACTCTCTCCTTTAAGGTTTCTGGAAAACGGATATGTTTTCATTGTGACATCCTGCGGGGAAAGATTAGTATATTAAAACTATACTATACTATACTTAAACTATAGGGCATAAAAGGTAAGGTGCTATAAAGGAACAACAATATTACTGCAATGTAGCATAAATGTATGTGTTTCTATGAAGTAGCAATGCAAATCAGGGGTGCCATGAATGAAAACATTATTTATAGGGGTGACATGAGCTAAAAAAAAAAAAAAAAGGTTGAGGACCACCACCATCAGGGGCGGATCTAGGCATGGGCATGGGGGGGGGGGGGGGGGGGGGGCAATGCCCCCCTAAACACGATGCCATGCAAAGCAACCTGAGATATTTCAAATTAAAGTGCTTATATTTAACATGATTTGAAACAACTACTACTACTGCTACTAACTACAATTTTGGCACCACTAAACCAACAGCATTTCATCATTGAAAACAGAAAACTCTCTGAGTCAGACCTTTAGCTTTATGCATGCTGCGTGTCTGTTGCAACTTCAACAACAACTGATGTCATTATGGATGCTTTACTTGCCTAATAAAAGTCCTGTAACTGAAAATGGTATGGGGGCGGCTTCATGGCGCGAAGCGCCCGTGGCGCGAAGCGTCACGGGCGATGAAGCCGCCCCCATACCATTTTCTCTTGCCCCTCCAACATGTTCTCTTGCCCCCCCCCAAATGGGACATGTTACATCCGCCCCTGACCGCCATCGACCGGCTCATTGATTTGATTTGCTCCAGGAGCCTTCAAGCCTCCAAGCCTGCAGTCTCCCCTCCATTTGCTCCATTACCCAGATACCACAGTCCACCCTTCTTAAAGTCCCAGTGAAGTGAAATATATTCTTTTTCACATTTTCAGACCATATCCATGGTCATTATATGGCCACCCGATAGTGAAATGGCCATGCCTGTGCATGTGGGGGAAAAAAAATACTATGTCATACTATGTCATTATTATACCTCAAAAACAACAATGTGGGTTCCAGAGGACGGGGGGGGCAAACATTTTTGGGGATGTCAAATCAAATCCCCCCAACCCCCCGTAAATGCACAGAAAACCATGTTATCATCATATTAGTTAATCTATCCATATCTATATCCATTTGATTTGTCTTATAGGTATTATATCTTCCTGACACTACCCTCTGCATTTACCCGGGCTTGGGACCGGCACAAACAGACACTGGCTTGTGCCCTATTGAGGCTGCATTTATGTTTATTTTTGTATATTTTATTATTTTATATTTATTTTTTTATGTTTTATTATTATTATTATTATTATTATTATTATTATTATTATTATTATTATTATTATTATTATTATTTTGGGGGATTTTTATTATTTTGTGTTTATTGTTTTTTTATATATATATATTTTTTTTGGTAGTTTTTTTGTCTGTCTGTCTGTCTGTCTGTCTGTCTGTCTGTCTGTCTGTCTGTCTGTCTGTCTGTCTGTCTGTCTGTCTGTCTTGTCTGTCTGTCTGCTTGCCTGCCTATCCTTTCTTACTTTTTTTTGTTCGTGCATGGCTTGTTGAGGCTCCGTTCATCTTTATTTTATTATTTTATATTTTTTTGTCTGTCTGTCTGTCTGTCTGTCTTTTATCCTTTCATGTATGTCTTTGTCATTTATTTTATTTACACCACAACTTTTATTTTAATGTTTTGTCTGTGTATTTTTTTGTTTGTTTCTTTATGTTGCTTTCATGGCTTATACCAATCACTTTAGGACCAGTCGTCTGCTTTTCTGTGCAAACACCCTAACAAATTCATCCATCTCCAGATCTGTTGTTATGGCCTTCTCGTGAGCCAGAATAACTAAATCTCTTTTTCTCTCGTGTAGCATAGTGCGGCGGAAGGGGGTAAGGACACGAGACAAAGTGGAGAAAGAGCTCTCGCATGATGCGGATGATATTCCAATCACAAGGGACGCCACATACATGCGATGGAGCTGCGGAAAGCCATCCTTATGCCCCTGTAGATATTGGCAAATGGTGGAGAGGTCTACAAACTCATCTTTGCCCTCATCAAGTCTTTTCAAATTTGTTTTCCAACATTATTTTTCCAACCAGAATCTCATTGGAAAGTTTGCCACTCTCACATCCTGCCATTTTCTGCAGGGGACCTAACATTGCAACATCCAGAAAAGAGTGAGATTGAGGTTGAAGGCAATTCACTGCTTTCATGAGTTCGAGATTGCTTTTGGAGAATCTTGTCTCCATCTCTACAATGGCTGTATCCAAAATGTTGAGAAGAGCTCTCTTCAGGGCCTGGTTAGGAGTCATGGAGTCTTCTTCATGGCCTACAGTGGACATAACAACGCTACCTCTGAGCTGAGAGCTTATTGTTCTCTTTCTTTTAGCAGCTGGTGCAGCTGTGCTGGTTAATGCTTCACTCTCCTCATGTCGCATCTGCTTGAGAGCCTGCAGAGATGCACTGACTACTTCTGACGCACAGTACAGGTCAACAGAATGAGCTTGCAGCATCGCATTTGCAGGCTTTAAGAAACCAAGAACTTTTAGAAGGAATTTTCCTATTTCAAAGAAATTATGCTTCCTTAACATCATCAGTAGCCCTGATGCCTCTGTACAGATATCAACAGCAGCTGCTTCATCCTCTGTGACCTCTGACAGGATACTCATGATAGCATCCTGGTTCTCCACAAGGCACTTAGTCACTTCATAGTGGCTTGTCCACCTGATCTCCAACAGTCGTTTAAGGGAGGGGACGTCATAGTTCTGTGACACATAATGGCGGTGAAAAAATGAGTGCAGTGACCCTGACAGATCAAAAAATGTTTTTGCACATGGCTCTGCTTGCATGGCATGGACCACTGCTAAGTGCAGTTGGTGGTTAAAGCAGTGGATATAAGGAATATCCTTCCCTACCTTCTTTTGCAATAAAGCCTGAACCCCACCCCTGACTCCACTCATGACAGAAGCTCCATCATAGCACTGACTCATAATGTCAGCTGCACTATAGCCTGACTCAGAAGATGCTCAAGAATTTGGGTGGTAATAAATTCAGCATTTAACTGACTGAGGTCAAGCAGACCAATAAGGTGTTCCTCTGGAATGCCTTTACAGACAAATCTAACCATCACTGACAGATTCTCCACGTTGCATTTGTCCTATAGTTCCATCACTTTTAAGGCAAAACCCAGGATAATCTGCTCTGTCATATTTCTCTTTGATCTCATCGAGTACCATTTTGGCCAGTGTTTCAATAATTTCGTTTTGTATATTGTGACAGGTGTATTTTGCATTTTCTGGGATGTGTTTATTTATTTCGTTGAATTTGGGATCCTTTTTTTAATGTAAAATCAACTAGTTTTAGGAACAGTCCTGCAGTGAAATCCGGGCTCTCCACCTTCCCACGAAGTGGAAGCTCGTTTACTGCAAGGAACTGAACTATTTCGCCAATTGTTTTTACATAATATCTATTTTTCTCGATTTGTGTGGGCCCTATGAGGTTGCTAATGGTTTCCCCTGTGGTCTCTCTTTGTGACATTTCAGACCAGGCATGTGCATTTTTTATGTGGCAAAGGCTTGATGCATGCTTTGCGAGTCCCTTGTCCTTCTCTAAAGCTGTTTTCCAATTATAAAATCCTTGTCTGGTAAAAACCAAATCCTTATCATTAATTGAGCCGAATTTGCGACAAGGGAAACAAAAGCATGCATCAAGCCTTGCTGAATATTCAAGCCAGGGTCTCCCGCGATACCAGCCTGGGCAAAATGACCGCGTATTCTTGCCGAAATTGCGCTTGGGGAAAACCATGGCTGTAGGTTGCGACGGTGCTTCACTGTTCAAGCCTGTGTTGCCATCATGCCCTGCTGGGCTGGGGACAGCGGGAGCGGGGCCGGGGGTGTGGTGCTTGTGGAACTAGAGGGTCGGGGAGCGTGTGGAATACCACCCGACGCTGACGAGGCTGAGGCTGAGCTGTTGGAGGGTAGTGATTCCATCTCTGCTGCAGCAGCGGGAACATAATCACTACCCTCCCAACTAACTAACCTCGTTGCGGCTGCTGCTGGTGCCGTAGCACTGGCACCACTGGTGCTGCTAGCCGGTGTGCTAGTGCTAGCCGGTTTAGCTTTAGGGACCAAGAATTTCCGCATTGTCGGTCGGACTCTCAGCCCCAGACGGTGCGGAGAGAGGGATAGATAAGAGAGAGAAAGAGACGAGAGAGGACAGAGAACGAGAAAAAGTTGGAGAAAGACCAGAAGGAAAAAATCCAAACGGTCAGTGGCGGTGCGATAGAAAAGTAGGCCTACAGAACGGCAGTGTGTAGTGGCAGTGTCTGTCTGCTGTGGACTGACTGAGTGAAGTGACAAGCCCCTATGCATCTACCAATCAGGAAATACTTTAAGTGAGGGAGAGAATAATAAAATATATATTTTAAATTTGGGATTTTTCCTTGCTATCGCGTTTGGGGGGGCAGGCGCCGAATCTGGGGTGGCATTGCCCCCCCCCCCCCTAGCCTATGCCTAGATCCGCCCCTGGTTTCAAGAGAAATTCATGCTGAAACTGAAAGTAAATGCCCTCCATTTCTGTTTCATTGCAGCTTTAAAGTTCTCCACATTAAAATGAAATTTGGCCAGGGGGAGAGCGCAACAGTTAAATTGCTAGGGGGGGAAAAAAGGCTAAATCTATTTTTTGGGAGGTGCAGTAGCAATCCTTTTCAAAAATGACAGGCCTAACAGCTCACATTGTATCTCTTACATTGGATTAGCCAGACTGTAAAAAAGGGCTTAGGTGGATCATGTGGATTGATGAGGTCCATTATAACAATCTATAAAAATGTTCATGTTGATTTGCGAAACATAAAAAGTCATTGATAGAATAATTTATAAGAAAATCATTGATGTGCGTCCCTGGTTACTTTTTGGACATTGAAAAAACATAGCCTAGCTTAACCACTACTGTATACTGTACATTATCCTTTTAAAGCATGTCTGGTGCCCCCCTCCCCTCATGGCACCCCTAGGCAACTGCCTAATGGCAAAAACGTGCCTGACTACAGATAAGTGATTGAAGATGAATGGATGGATGGTATTTCTCTATTATACCTCGACTTAAAGCATGTCTGGTGGTCGCCACCGGTGCCTCCCTCCCCTCATGGCACCCCAAGCAACAGCCTAGTCTACCTAATGGCAAAAACGCCCCTGACTACAGATAAGCAGTGTTGGGACATGTGCACTACGTAGCCTAATATATTACATACTATATTACCAAAATGCAGTAACTTGTAATATAAATATATTACTAAACAAAAACATTCTAATATATTATACATTTCTTTCTGCATTACTGCATTACTTTCAATATTACTTTCTGTCAATCTGTCTCGTTGCAAGTGTTCTTGTGAAATTATCTTGACAACTGCAGAAGTTAAATAATTACTTATTTTCTATAATTTGTCATCAACTTATTTACTGGCTTCCATGGATTCAATGAATACATTTAACTCCTGGAGTGACGTTTTTTCAAGTTGGTTTCAAATGGATTTGACCAGAAAGCCAAGCGTATTGTATACGCATGCCACTGGCCTACACAATATTTGATTAATAGTGATACTAAATACTAATTATATATTTTGTAAAAAGTAATATGTAATAGTAATATCAATATATTACACTTGCTCAGACAGTAATATTGTAATATAATATATTGCTTTAAAATTATGGTAATAATTAATTAAAGTAATATATTAACCAGGTAAAGTAATATTCCCAACACTGCAGATAAGTGATTGGAGATGAATGGATGGATGGGTGGTATTTCTCTATTACAGCATTAAAAAAACCACACACCCCTGCCTCCCAGAGTAAAGGTGTATAGGCCTACTCTGCTCTCTGATAAATGAGCAGCAGGAGTGAGAGGATGAAGCTCCAGCGTTCTCTGCAGAGGACAGAGCACTGTTATTACTAAGTGAAGGATGAGGAGGAGGAGAAGGAGGAAGCAGAGCTTGGTGCGAGGACGGAGGTTCTGCTCACTGGACTGAGAGCTATAAAGCCAGGAGGATAGCCAGCCGTGTTGTGTTGCGCTTATATGCTTAAGCCCCCCCCCCACCATCACCAACCACCACCCCACACTGTCCACACCACGTCCCCACAGAGAGAGAGAGAGAGACACAGAGAGAGAGCGAGAGAGACTCTTTTTTACTTTTTAAAAAACACTTTATTTAATAATAATAATGGGTTGCATTTTTATAGCGCTTTTCCAAGTGCTCAAAGCGCTTTACAATGGTCCATTCATTCATACATTGGGATTTAAGATTCATTTAAAAACTAAAAAAGGACAATAGTCACTTCAGTCACTCCAGTCATCTCATAAAACCTTGTAGAAAGTGCATACAGTAGGTCATACCTGGGTATTATGCGGCCCGGGGGCCAAATGCGGCCCTTTGGCTGACTCTGACCGGCCCCTGAAAGGGTTTTAAACCAGTGGTCCGGGGACCATCCGTGGTCATTGAGAGAGTCCCAGTTAAATATGGAAAGTTGGTTAACCAGATGTAACTCATTGAGAGCGTAAAAAATGAAACCAAATGGACCCTTGCGGGTCCACTTTGGGATCTGTGGGGCTAAAATGTCATCAAATGGTGGCCCGCGGCTCAAATAGTGAATAAATTGAGGGCCCTGGTTTCAAAATGGTTGGTCTTACTCTTACCTTCATCTTGAAATTAAATTAATATTACGCAGACTTTAGTTCAGCCTTTAGTCTTGGTCCTCCACAAAATTTTATGGATCTCATTTGGCCCCTTGGGGAAAAATAATTGCCCAGCCCTGCAGTGGGTGTTTCACCTGAACACCAAACCAAGCACCAAGGCCCCCTCATCAATTAAACAAACATCATGCATCATTTATGCACCATTGTTGTACAAACAAGTAAAGTGTTCCCTTTCTTTTGTGAAAATTAAAATCAATCCATATACTCTCGCTCTGACCAGTGAGATAAAAACACTAACCACATCTTTCCACACGGTTTCTCCTGTTCAAATAAATCACCATTTTTGCCTTCCCCAGCACGAAATTTAGCAACTGCCACATGCTCCCGTTGCTTTTTTTGGTATCCTGCTCCAAAAATAAAATCAGTGTTGGACCAATTCTCCTCGAACAATGAAAACAACGATTCTAATACATCAAAATAGCCATCAAAATAACCAATCCTGTCACAGAGAGAGAGAGAGAGAGAGAGAGAGAGAGAGAGAGAGAGAGAGAGAGACTTCTATTCCCGATTTTCTTATAGCCTGTAAGTCTACGTGTTTGTGTGTGTGCAGAAGTTCCTTTTCTCCAAAGAAAACATCAAGCAGCAACTACCAATAATTTATTTGTAAGTCACTTACTACGTAAACACAAGTCAACGGTTGCTTATAATAAGCAGGCATGGCAACACTATGTGAAGGACGTCACGAGTGTGTGCGCTCTGGCGGGGAAATTCGTGGATAGGTTCAGCTGAGGAGTTTGTCGTTTCATGTTTACACTCTCAAGAATTAAAAATTGTCACCATCTGAGTTACCCCAAATCTACACAACTAGAGAATTCTACAAGCAAAAGAAATCTTTAGTTTTGGGTCTGTGGGACTAAAATGTCCTCAAATGGTGATCTGTGGCTCAAATGCTGAATAAATAGTGGGCCCTGGTAAGAAAAAGGTTGAAAACCACTGATACATATAGCAAAACACTGCATTTTGGGGCAATGGAAACAGGTGAATTTGAACACCTCATAGCCATATTCTAAGCTTACGGTATACGTTTTTTTCCCCTCCACCACAAAATAACAACTAGCTTTTGGAATAAATCAACAGCAAATAAAGGTCTTCAGCTTCATTTATTGTCAGCTCTTAAACACATACAGAATGGGGGCAGGCCTGGACTGGGAGCTCAAAACGTACCGGGCAAATTTTGTCTCAGAGCGGCCCTCTGAAGACCCTTATAATTAGCGTTGCAATCAGGCGTGCAATGTTTGTGGGGGCTCCGGGGCCTGAGCCCCCATTAGAATTTAAGACATAAGGGGCTCTGGGCTCGGGCTAACTAAAATTAGTTAGTTAGTTTTAGTTAACTATAAAAACCCTGCAATAGGCAGTCTCATTTGAAGAGGACAGAGGGCCGCCAGCACTGATTCGTGGGCCGGTTTTGTGCAGATTTTTTTTTTGATTCATTTTTTTTTTAATTTTAATTAAAACACGACATTAACGGCCCCCGGGGGGGTCGGCCCACCGGAAAATGCCCTGTATGCCAGACTGTCAGTCCACCCCTGAATGGGGGAAAATATACCAAAATCACATCACTCTGTCTTTAAGAAAAAAAGACACAAAAGTGGAGGTACAAGCTTTCCGTCCTGCAGTAAGGATTACTGCACGAGAGAGAGAGAGGGGGGGGGGGGGGGTTCTCTATCTCTCTCTCTCTCTCTCTCTCTCTCTCTCTCTCTCTCTCTCTCTCTCTCTCTCTTTCTCCTCTCTCTCTCTCTCTCTCTCTCTCTCTCTCTCTCTCTCTCTCTCTCTCTCTCTCTCTCTCTCTCTCTCTCTCTCTCTCTCTCTCTCTCTCTCTCTCACACACACACACACACACACACACACAACACACACACACACACACACACACACACACACACACACACACACACACACACACACACACACACACACACAGTCCCCATTGCATTGACAGCCTGAGGCTAAACTTCCAGTGTAAAGTGATCCAGCCGTGTCCTCTCCTCACACGGAACCATCTTCATGAGGGAGGTTGCATAATCGTCCAAATCAATGTTTCCTCCTCAACTGGGCTCCCATGGAGGCCCCAGGATAGTGTATTTTAGTTTTTTATACTTAATTCAGTTCACCTCCGCTGTCCTCGCCTCTTAATTACACGGCAGGAATCTGGAGTCTGCAGTCAAACTCTGACCCTTTACATGTGCGTGTTGGTGCTCTGAGAATACACACCAACACACTCACGCTGCTGCTGCTTTTCAAAGAAGATTAAAACTCGCCAGTACTCTGTAATTCAGCTACAATCATGCAGTTAATCTTAGGCCTCCATTCGGTGATGCAAAGTATAGTATATTTACTCGGCACTAAGTGCTGCCACCGAGTGTACAGTGTACGAATCCCGGGCGTTACATCAGCAGTGAAAGGGGAATTCCACCCATTTTCAACATTTTTTCTGAGAGCGTACAAATGCAACCAAATGAACCCTAACGGGAAAAAAGAAGCCTCTAAAGAAATCCATTAATATGGTGAAAATACATCTTGATGATGTCATCAAGATGTTTCACCATGTTCGTGGTTTTCTTCAGACCTCCATCTCTTGGGAACACGGAATGGGGGATTTTTTTTTTTATCATGTCCACCTAGCACCTCTAATGACATATTAGAATGTTGAAAATGGGTGGACTGCCCCTTTAGACGGTGGATTGGTGCAGTCCAAGTAAAGAATAAGGCATTACCCCAGGGGAAGGAGTTCAAATCTCTGCGTTTTGTTCATGAGCGAGGGGAGTATGGAGAATGAGATCAGCCAGAGAATCAGAGTGGCAGGGATGGTATGGGACTAGTCCCCCCCCCCCCCCCCCCCCAACACTGCATCTATTAATACACTCCAGCAGCAGCAAACCTTGTGCTGAATCCATGCTGGTGTTCCTGATGCTGTCTGATTAATGCACCAGGCCAGCTGCACAGACTGTCAATCATGGAGTCACCTGACCCAGAAGATTCTCCTCGCCAATGACCGTATTACGGTCATTGGCATGACTGCGGGTGGCTGTTACGTCCGTTACGACTGTTACGTCATCCGCAGGGTGACATCCACAGTTGCCACCATACTGGTGGTGACTCACCATACTGGTGATAGCCTATAGCAGGGGTTTTCAACCTTTTTCATCCCAGGGCCCACCGTTTACTCACGTTTGAGCCACGGACCACCATTTGAGGACATTTTTAGCCCCACAGACCCCCTAAACTAAAGATTTCCTTTGCTTCTGTCCATGACCATTAATCTTCTATAGTTGTGTAGATTAGGACGAATTCACATGAATATTTTAACTCTTGAGAGTGTGAAAATGAAACCAAATGGACCCGCAAGGGTCCATTTGGTTTCATTTTTACGTTTCTCAAGAGTTACATCTGGTTAACCAACTTAGCTGGGGACCACCTGGAACCCTCTCACGGACGACTAGTGGTCCCCGGACCACCTGTTGAAAACTCCTGGCCTATAGCTTAGACCGGTCTGTTCCCTAAACACAAAGCAAATAAGAAAACCTTAAGTACTGAGCAACATGATAAGGCACACTGCCTACAAACACAACGCTGAGAGACAGCCAAATCCATTTGTGACCGCAACGGCCGTTGTAGTCAAGAGTCAAGAGGGCTTACACCCAATACCTGTATGAGGCGACATAGGGCTGTAACAGACGCCAAATAGCCCTACAGACGCTGGGTGTAGCACCCGCTTTCGACCGTTATCAAGTGATAATCCCCAGGATGCTGCTTATTAAGCAGAGTTCCTGACAAGGCATGTTGTTTGGGAGCCGACTGACACCATTGCATTGACGAAAACCCGGAAATCCTCGATCAACGTGGCCGGTTGGCCGACTTGTTTTAAGCCCTGTGTCAGCATGGCGACGTGCTGGAGGTTATGTTTAGGGTTAGGGACAACATGCCTGGTCGAGGAACTTGGCTTAGTAAGCAGCCTACTAGGAATACACACTTGATTTTCAGTAGAATCCGATGACGGTAGAGTATACCGAAGTCCTGACGTCACTCGTCCATGCCTAGCGTCACAGAAGGGGGTTGCCACTGCCCTACCTTTGGAAAACTGTGCAGTAAGCGACTGTAATCACATGTAATCGGCCACAGAGGAATTAAAGTTCCTCATTTCCTCACCCCCATAACCTCCTACGAGATAAAAATGACAAATCAATGTTTTGGATTTGAGAGACCATTCACACATGACATTTAGTCACTAAATATCCCCAGTGGCCTTTGGGTAGCTCATTAAAATCAGAGGTATCCTACTATATCTTCTAAATCCAAACGGTTTCATGAAAACCCCGTCAGTGGTGCTCGAACCAGGAATTATAGTATACGTATCTATTGGCTGCAGACCCTCATTTAAAAAGTATATGAGCTGAGCAGTCCTGCCCATCTCCTGACGTCGTCCTTGTTCCAGAAATGGATTCCTCATTCATTTTCCTCATAGTCTTTTCGAAAATGATCTATGTAAAGACGATTAGGCCACAGACAAAGCCAACTCGGGTTTCTGCAAATCGTGACAACACACACAATATTATCATATAATATCTAATTAGCAAGAAGGAAACAACGCAGGATGCAACACATTTTGTTTTGTTTTTCTTCGTAGAAAATATTTGATTGTCCCAAAACATTGTGTGTGATGACATGATTTGTTGAGATCCAAGTTGGCCGCGGAGTAAGTAAGGGATAACACCCAACGAACCGGTGATTTGACCTCGGCTGCGCCTCGGTCAGTTATTAGGATACAGAACGCTGGTGTCTGATTGGTGTCTGATTGGAGCATTCATTCAAGCCATGTAATAATCGTCTTTATATATATCATTTTCATAAAGTCTGAGGGAAATGAATGAGGAATCCATCTATACTGTACACTATACTATTCCAGGGCACCCCCCCAGAAGCAACGATTTAAAGATGGAGTGCCATGATTTTTTTCCACCCTAAAACATGATCATCAGGTATTATTGTAATATGCGAAAGAAGGTTTTTATTTTCAAAAAAGTGTACAGTATATTGAGTATGCCTGGTCATTGAGTATGCCTGGTTTGCCTGGTGGGTGGTGATGGGTGGAGCTATACCTAAACTGAAGCCACACCCACACCTGTAGTTGTATGATAAAGGGGGAGGGGTTAGGGGAGGGGCTGAACATGTGATGTCACTATATTACAGTTTTTTTTTTTTTTTTTTTCAATAAGAAACCCTAAATACAAAGAGAAGACACCATTGCACATAAAAACTACACCAATGGGTCTGGACTGTCACCTTTTAAACATGTCCAAAATTGGAAAAAATACTCCATCTTTAAATAAAAATTGTTCACTTAATATATATATATATATACATATATATATATATATATAATATATATATATATATGGGAGCTGAGCCAGAGGCCAACAACTCTGTCTGCCAAGCTATCTTTAGAATACATTTGCAGGCCTGTGCAAGAGGCCAAAATGAGTTCTCAGACTCTCAGTAGCCGGCCTGTCCCTTCAAGGAGAAACCCACACCAAAACACATTGGGCATCATCCATCTACCTTAATAGCTATGCAATAGCATATTGCTATTGCTTAATGCAGTGGTTTTCAACCACTGGTCCGGGAACCACCAGAAAGGGAGTTGGTCAACCAGATGTAACTCTTTGAGAGCATGGACCCTTGCGGGTCCATTTGGTTTCATGTTTACACTCTCAAGAGTTAAAATATTCATCATGATTGTCCCAAGTCTATGAGAATGTAGAATTTTGATCCATGTTTGCAAAATCCAGCCTGGAGTTGCGGCCAAAAGCAATCTTTAAGAAATCTTTAGTTTTGTGGTCTGTGGGACTAAAACCTCATCAAATGGTGGTCCCATGGTTCAAATGCTGAATAAATGGTGGACCCTGGTGTCAAAAAGGTTGAAAACCACTGGCTTGATAGGTGTATTTGCAATCCATCCACGTGTAATGTTTGCAATGGCCCTTCCGATAAACAAATAATGTACCCTAAGGTGATAAAGACTCATGGACAAACTGCAATTGAATGTAGTTCTCTACTTGTTGTTCTCTACATACAACTGGTCATGGTTCTGATTAGCATTCACAGTCACAGACAGGCCTGTAGCACAGGAGCTGCAGGGGAGCTGCAAGTACCAATCAATTATGGCAATTACAAATAAATAAACAGGTGAACACGTGATCTGTGTGTACACTGCAAACGGCAGAGAGCTTTTCGTACCTGCGTACGACGTGTTTGCTTGCGTGTGTGTGTACGTGCCTGTGTGTGCGTGCGTGCGTGTGTGTGCCTGTGTCGGTGCCTGACAGTTCCAAAGAGTATCGTGTCCCCTGAAGGTGCCATTATTAAGGAGATCTTATTTAGAATTCCTTCCAGATACCAGTCACTGAGGCGAATCCACGTTTCGCTCAGTTGCAGCAGCGACCGGAAAGGATTGTGTAATGATATTTTGATCGTTGGTGTAGGAAACAAAAAGTATACGACGATCTGCTGGCAGTCATGACGGGCGTGTGCATCAAGGAGTACAGTCACGTACTGGGTTGCATGAATTAAACCCAGCGTGTGTGTGTGTGTGTGTGTGTGTGTGTGTGTGTGGTGTGTGTGTGTGTGTGTGTGTGTGTGTGTGTGTGTGTGTGTGTGTGTGTGTGTGTGTGCAGCCCATACATCACATCTAGTTAGTTGGAGTGAATGCAGTTAACATGCTGCCTGGAGACCAAAGAGGTGTTTTCATTTGTTCAGTCCCATTATATACCCCCCCCATTTCTCTCCCCTATCCATTTCACCATCACGCTGGCAGATGTCGTCAAAGACATCAAAAAGAAAGCAGTTGCGTTGGAGCACGGTTTCTCAAAGCGGGGGGTCCGAGGGTTCTGGGCAGAATAGGTGGCATGTATCACTTTCTGTTTAAAGCGTAAGAGAGGCAACGTTAGTGTGTACGTGTTTCTGTACACAACTCTGTTAAATGCAGAATGTAACTCCAGCTCGCCTCTACTACATTGGCTCATTATGAATCAGCTGGAGACTTCTGTGCTGTATTTGGCTAAAACGTTGCCCCCCCCTCAACCAACTGTACTGCAATGTACAATGCATTGAACTGAGCACATAGATCTGCTATTCTTGGTGGGGCACGGTGGCACAGTGGTTAGTGCTGTCGCCTCACAGCTAGAAGGTCCTGGGTTCGATTCCCGCTAGGGGCGCTGCGGTGGGTGCTGGCGGCGTGTCTCCTCCTCCGCGTCATCAGTGCCCATACCCGAGGTGGGGTTGGTGAAAGGGCCTTTCTGTGTGGAGTTTGCATGTTCTCCCCGTGTCCCCTAGGGTAGATACCCTCACAAAAACATGCTGTAATCCCGGGCTCTAAACTACCTCCCCCTGGCCAGCCGGGACGCCTGATGGAGGGGACTGGAACTGGTTGGAATAACGTGTTCCTTCCACACGCTACGTCCAACCAGGGAAACTCCCCCCTGTCAGGTGAAAAGAAGGCAGCTTAGACTCCTCATGCATTGAAGGAAGCATGAGGCCAGTCCGCTGCCTCCCCAGGTTGGTGGAGGGTGTGTAGAGCCCAGGATCACATTAGGAATTGGCACTGGGTGAAAAAATGGGTTACAAAATCGTGGGATAAAATATTATTAAAAAAAAAAAAAAAAAAAAAAAAAGATCTGCTATTCTTGGTGGATGTTCCCACCAGCAGAGATGATGCGGGGTTCAATTTAAAGATCCACTTCACCACTTGTTACGTATCTTCATATAATTGTTCTTCGCTAATGTACATGATAAAACTTTTTTTTTTTTATTACTCAGTCTGTGGAAACCTGTTTTCCATGCGCATCGTTCATCGTTTGTTACATTGATGTAAACAATATATTTTTGAAAACGTTTGGATTGACGGGCCCGGTGTATGGCCACGGTTTTGTAAAATATGGACCCGTGCAGGACTCTGGGTGAAAAATTGTGTGGAGGAAAAAGTTGTATACAGGGCTTCGCTGAGTCAGAGTGTTTGAGAACCATGCACTGTTTGAAGAGAGACAAAATCTCTCAGGCACTTCGTGAGACCAGTATGCATTAATTAGGAATACATCGTCCAGTCACACCAGTCTTGACACAAGCGAAGACGACACCCCAAAACCTGTCATTGCGTGACAAATCATCAGCGCTTGACATCATGAAGTTATTAGAGACTTTTTTTTAGCTTCGTCAGAGTTTAACCCATTGTGTCCTGATCAGATTCTAGTTTCTGACAGCAGATTATAGTTCCTTACACCAGATTATAGCTGCAGCAACATTCTAGCTTTTGACGCTAGATTCTACAGTAGTTTCTGACACTAGATTCTAGTTATTGACACTAAATTACAGTTTCTAATGCTAGGATCTACTTTTTGACACTAGAATCTAGTTTCTGATGCTAGAATCAAGTTTTTGACCCTAGATTCTAGTTTTTCTGAAAAATCTGTGTTCCTGTGTCAGTGAGCCTAGCATATTTCAAGCCAAGGACCACCAGAATTATCCATATTTGGCTGCAGACCCCCATCTGGAAAGGGATCCCCCAGAAGCAAAAAATTGAGTTCAAAATGTTTGCTTCCGAAATAATGTAGAGATTTGCAGCACATTTTTCACAATTTTTCAAAAATAGCAGAACTACAAGCTCATATCGCGCCACTCGGTGGCGCGATATGAGCTTGTGGATCTGCTATTTTTCAACAGATAAAACACCAAAACGCGTTCAGCGCACAATGCGTCAATACAAAACATAATGTGCAGTCGCGCACGAGAAGAAAGGTCGTTTCGACCCTCTGCTGTTATTGCAGGATTCTCCGCTCATAAATCCAGCCCCCCAAAAAATATTATTAATGAGTAATATTGCGGATCGTTGGTGTTTATGTTGCACACAGGGCTGTTGAAAATTTCTGCACTGCCCTGTGCTTTCTTTTATTGCTTCTTGTAATATAATCTTGTAATATATTTGGTCGTATCATTGTTTCTCTACCTCGTTTAATTATCATATCATAAACTATCATTTTCATAACTTGCGTTGACAACATTAAATGTAGCCGACCGGATTTTATTTGATTGAAAAATCAAAGTCTTTGTATGGGTAAAATGGGGGAGCTGTCTGTGGTGCTGAAACTATGTTACGGTCAGGGCCGGATCTAGAGGGGTGGGCAGAGCCCACAGATGTGCATCCTTGCCACCCAATGAAAGGCAATATCAGTGGTTTGTTTTCATCAGTGGTCCAGGGACCACCAGTGGTTGAGAGAGGTCCAGGTGGTCCCCAGCTAAATGGTGGAAAGTTGGTTAACCAGCTGTAACTCTTTGAGTGCGCAAACATGAAACCAAACGGACCCTTGCGGGTCCATTTGGTTTCATGTTTACACCCTCAAGAGTTATAATATTCATCATGTGAATCAGCCCAAGTCTACACAACTAGAGAATGTAGAAGATTAATGGTCATTTTGGTTTGTATGTTTGACTGTTTGGTTTCTCCAAATCCAGCCTGGAATTGTGGACAAAAGCAAAAAGAAATCTTTAGTTTTGGGTCTGTGGGGCTAAATGCCATCAAATGGTCGTCCGTGGTTCAAATGCCGAATAATAGTGGGCCCTGGTGTCAACAAGACATCAGGGGCAAGAGTTAGTTGCCCACCCTGCCATTCTTCCAGCCCACCCTAGTAGGGCTGGCTAAATCCGGCCCTGGCTAGGGCAGCATGCGCAGGAGCACTTTTTTTTTTCTAGTTTTAGTTGTATTTTTGCACTCTACAATTTGGCCTGTTTGGCTCATGGCGATTTGAAGCAATTTCCTGCACTTTAAACGTCACTCATGGGGAAAAAAGTGTCTCCATTGAGAATTGTGCATTTCTGTAGAGGCGTTAAGGTTATAGTGGTCCTTATGTGGGCCATCAGTCTACCCAGAGCTGCTGCTAAACAGGCACAAGATGAATACCTAAAACCAACACCAATCCATTTCAATCGGCTCTTGCCAAACCATGATTATTATACCCTCCACCGCTCCCCGCTATACTTCTCCACTGCACCATTTGCGGCATAATTCCACCATCGATCTACGGCGGGCCTTGAAGCAGGTGGGGTTGGGTGTGTTGCTGATTTAACTCTGTCAGTGTTAAAAGTCACGGGGGTCCGTCCATTTTCACATTCGCGTTGGAGAAATGGAAATGGGAGAAATGAAGTGGAAACGAGATAAGAGATTGCCATGGCATTCCCATTACGCGGAACGAGCAGGAAAGCGATCTGATGAAAGATGGGGAGAGAGAGGAGCCATGCCATGTTTATCCGGATAGAAAAGGAGGCAAAAGTCTTCCCTTTGTTACTCTGAACCAGACAAAAGTGTTTTTTTTACACAAAATCACAGTGCCATCCACGGGAAGGCTTGGCCCAAATAATACTCGGCAACGAGTATAGACCGAGTTACGCTGACGCGAACTCCGTTCACTTCTTGGGATCAGTCCAATGCCATCAAGCTGTGTTTCACCATCTTAATGACTCTTCTTTCTTTCGCATTTGTACACTCTCGATTGATGCAATCATGTTTATTATCACAAATATGTCAAATCAAGCCGTGTTGCCGCACCGATTGCTGGATTATGATCAGCAATGGACATACAGACCGCGTGTGCACCCATTGATTTTGGTCATTGGTGGGTCATTGGTGGGACTTGACATTAGCCGATCATGCCAAAAAAATATTCTAATCAACTAAAATTAATGTCACGATCATTGGGAATTATTACTTTTATTACATCAATTACGCTTTTGGGAGATAAAGGGTTAAGCTTCAAGTAAAAACAAAGGAAAATAAAGTAAAAACATAGTGACAGAATTGGAGATTCATTCACACATTAAACAACAGCAAAAAGCTGTCAAGATGAGCCAACAAAAGGCGTTATGAAATTAGACATAAATTGATTTTGTCTTTTGGCCTAAGGGTGGTCATTAAAACCAGTTGGATTCCTCCTGCAGTACAGCAGTTACTGTACATTACGTGGTAAAGTATCTCGCAGGCAAAGGTGGCATTTTGGACTGAGGAAATGTCAGGGGGGTCAATCTGAACGGCTAGCGCTCATCCTCTGAGGATCGGGACGGAGCATTGGCTCAGCTAGTTTCATTGCAATCTGTCCATTAGATTTACAGATGTTTTTAGATATATTTTTACTAGGGATGTCCCGATGCCACTATTTTCACCTCCGATCCGATCTCGATAACACAATTTCTGTGTTAGCTTATACCAGGGGTCGGCAACCCAAGATGTTGAAAGAGCCATTTTTGACCAAAAATTAAATTCAAAATATGTCTGGAGCCGCAAAAAAATGTAAGCCTAATAAGCCCTTAAAGGGGAATTCCGAGCATTTTCTTCTTTTTTTTTTTTCTGAGAGTGTACACTCTCAGGAAAAAAAAGGTCCTAAAAGAAAAATAGTCCTAAAAGAAAAATTACCATGGTGAAACACAACTTGATGATGTCATCAAGTTGTGTTTCACCATGTTAATGATGTGTTTTTCAGACCTCCATTTCTAGGAAACACAGAATGGGGGGAACTTTTTTATCATTTTATATATTTTTATCTCTAAGATATAATAAACTGTTGAAAATGGGTGGTTCAGATTAAAGCTTGATCTCTGGTAAGTGCTGGGCTTTTGTGTCATGGCCAACAAGCTCTACGTTAACTGGCGACGCAACTGTCAGACAGCACATGGCGTGTTGGGTGCTGTCAGTGACTGAAATGTTTATATTATGTTAATGTGTATATTGTGCTATTGTGCTAATGTGTATGTATAATGCTGCTACAGCCAGGGAGCCACTAGGGCTGTGTTCTAGAGCCCAGTGTGTATGTAATAATGCTACATCCAGGGAGCCACTAGGGCTGTGTTCTAGAGCCCAGTGTGTATGTAATAATGCTACAGCCAGGGAGCCACTAGGGCTGTGTTCTAGAGCCCAGTGTGTATGTAATAATGCTACAGCCACTGAGCCACTAGGGCTGTGTTCTAGAGCCCAGTGTGTATGTAATAATGCTACAGCCAGGGAGCCACTAGGGCTGTGTTCTAGAGCCAGTGTGTATGTAATAATGCTACAGCCAGGGAGCCACTAGGGCTGTGTTCTAGAGCCCAGTGTGTATGTAATAATGCTACAGCCACTGAACCACTAGGGCTGTGTTCTAGAGCCTAAGTGTGTATGTAATAATGCTACAGCCACTGAGCCACTAGGGCTGTGTTCTAGAGCCTAAGTGTGTATGTAATAATGCTACAGCCACTGAGCTACTAGGGCTGTGTTCTAGAGCCCAGTGTGTATGTAATAATGCTACAGCCACTGAGCCACTAGGGCTGTGTTCTAGAGCCCAGTGTGTATGTAATAATGCTACAGCCAGGGAGCCACTAGGGCTGTGTTCTAGAGCCCAGTCCACTAGAAACCGAGGTCACTGGACACAGCCAGGAAGACAGAGAGAGAGAGAGAGAGAGAGAGAGAGAGAGAGAGAGAGAGAGAGAGAGAGAGAGAGAGAGAGAGAGAGAGAGAGAGAGAGAGAGAGAGAGAGAGAGAAGCCATGATTCCATAAAACTTTTGTTCTGTGTTTCCATTTCTAGGAAACACAGAATGGGGGGAACTTTTTTTTTATCATTTTATATATTTTTTTTTATCTCTAAGATATATTAATGATATAGTAAACTGTTGAAAATGGGTGGTTCAGATTAAAGCTTGATCTCTGGTAAGTGCTGGGCTTTTGTGGCATGGCCAACAAGCTCTACGTTAACTGGCGACGCAACTGTCAGACAGCACATGGCGTGTTGGGTGCTGTCAGTGACTGAAATGTTTATATTATGTTAATGTGTATATTGTGCTATTGTGCTAATGTGTATGTATAATGCTGCTACAGCCATGGAGCCACTAGGGCTGTGTTCTAGAGCCCAGTGTGTATGTAATAATGCTACATCCAGGGAGCCACTAGGGCTGTGTTCTAGAGCCCAGTGTGTATGTAATAATGCTACAGCCAGGGAGCCACTAGGGCTGTGTTCTAGAGCCCAGTGTGTATGTAATAATGCTACAGCCACTGAGCTACTAGGGCTGTGTTCTAGAGCCCAGTGTGTATGTAATAATGCTACAGCCAGGGAGCCACTAGGGCTGTGTTCTAGAGCCCAGTGTGTATGTAATAATGCTACAGCCAGGGAGCCACTAGGGCTGTGTTCTAGAGCCAGTGTGTATGTAATAATGCTACAGCCACTGAACCACTAGGGCTGTGTTCTAGAGCCTAAGTGTGTATGTAATAATGCTACAGCCACTGAGCCACTAGGGCTGTGTTCTAGAGCCTAAGTGTGTATGTAATAATGCTACAGCCACTGAGCTACTAGGGCTGTGTTCTAGAGCCCAGTGTGTATGTAATAATGCTACAGCCACTGAGCCACTAGGGCTGTGTTCTAGAGCCCAGTGTGTATGTAATAATGCTACAGCCAGGGAGCCACTAGGGCTGTGTTCTAGAGCCCAGTGTGTATGTAATAATGCTACAGCCAGGGAGCCACTAGGGCTGTGTTCTAGAGCCCAGTGTGTATGTAATAATGCTACAGCCAGGGAGCCACTAGGGCTGTGTTCTAGAGCCCAGTGTGTATGTAATAATGCTACAGCCAGGGAGCCACTAGGGCTGTGTTCTAGAGCCGCATGTGGCTCCTGAGCCGCAGGTTGCTGATCCCCGGCTTATACCGATAACAAATACTGATACCAAGAAAAAATATATACCATAATATAAAAGAAAAATTATATGACCTCCACTAACTGGGAATAGCAGACTCCTTACGGAAATGTGCACTTGGGCAACTCCAAAGCAAACTCCACATGGCCCCACATTTCATTTAACTACCATAGTGTCAACCCCTTGGACTGGCATATTTGCCAATACCAATATGACCTGATAATGACAAATAAGCACTGATACCGATACTCATACAGTATCTGCCGATACCGATATGACCAAAAAGGGCCAATGCCATACTTTTTCAGATTCCGATGAAATATCGGGACATTATTTTATACCTTACACGAAGAAAGAGCAAGGGGGCGACGATGGGTTTGAGGATGTCGTGTCAAACGGTAAGGACGACCATGACACATTGAGCCCCTGCATGTCTGTCCCACATTGTGACTCACAGAGTTTCAGCGTTCAAAATGCCCTAATATTTGGCTTCCTGTTGTCACGTAGACACTTTTCCCTGCTATACAGTAGACATGGTTTTAAGTTAAAATAACAAGAGTGTTCCCCTGGTGCCACTACGTCTCCACCAGTGTTGGGCAGTAACTAATTTTAGATTACATATTACTGTAATATTATTACTTTTGCTCCAAAAAGTAAAGTAACGAGATTACTCTGCAAAAATGGGTAATAAGTAACGCATTACTTTGCAAGTAACGCCAAGTTACTTTTTTAAAATGAGCTTGTTGTTGCATGCAAAAATAGAACAGATTTACAAGCTATCGACAGGTACTGTAACAACAGAGATGTGCACTAGATTGTAGATCCAGTCCACACGCTGCATCCTGCGCACAGTTATGTACACTACAAATCGCTTGCTGCTTTATTTTGTATTTTATTTTTAAATACAAGACCTCAACTGTCTTTGACAACATTGCTTCTCTCTGCTCCTTTTATTTTTATTTTTTCATCTAAGAAAGACATTTACAATGTCGGAATTTGTTGGCTTTGTTTTCAGGAAAGTAATAATGTAATATGTAATATATTACTCTTCGATTCCAGTAATAAGTAAAGTAATGATATTACTTTGTCTAAGGGGTAACGAGTAAAGTAAAGAAGTTACTTTCCTAAGTAATATTGACCAACACTGGTCTCCACACACTCTCCAGAGAGGCCACATTGCATGTACTGTTGTGTAAAAATAGCTGATTCCAGGGGCGGATTGGCCATCTGGAGTACAGGGAGTTTTCCCGGTGGCCTGCGCCACCTAGTGGCCTGGACACTGGACAGTTTTTTTTTTTTTCTTTTTTTTTTTTTTTTTTAAGTCCAGGGGCAGGCCATGCAGGTCACCAGGCCATATTCCCGTTCACTCCTGTGCGCCAGGGCGCTCGCGCTGCTGGAGGCAGTGTTGCCAACTGCCAAGATCCAAAATGCACTAGTGGCACTTCCAAAATGCACTAAAATGCGCTAGATGCTCGCCTGGAACATACAGATCAAAATGACCATTAATCTTCTACATTCTCTAGTTGTGTAGACTAAGTTGGGCTAATTCACATGATGAATATTTTAACTCTTGAGGGTGTAAAATGAAACCAAATGGACCCGCAAGGGTCCATTTGGGTCCATTTACATCCATTTACATCTGGTTAACCAGCTGCCCCCAGGGTGGCCTGGCAAAGGCCAAATTGTCCCGGTGGGAAAATATGTGCCAATCCGCCCCTGGCTGATTCCATCCGTGTTTAGTGATAGGGAGTGTAATATTCCATTCCATATTCTGTGTAACCAGATGCCCTGATTACAACACTGTACCAATAGTGATCATTGTTTCGTTTATTTGACTAAAACTAGGATGAAAAACAAAAAGGAATGACGATAAAATGAAATTACTATTCTTTTTTTTTATATAATTTTTATCCCACAATTTTGTAACGCATTTTTTCCACCCAGTGCCAATTCCTAATGTGATCCTGGGCTCTACACACCCTCACCCACCGAATGAAATGACTATTCAAAAGACTAAATCAAATGTTGCTTTTAAAATCAACACCGATACCAATTCCAATGCTGGAAATAAATGTTTTGACCGATAGCTGATGGCGACAAATGGGAAGCCAATGGTGTTTTTGCCATTAGGCAGTGGTGTTTTTGCCATTAGGCAGACTAGGCAGTTGCCTAGGGCGTCATGAGGGGAGGGGGGGCAACCATGAGGGAACTATCGCAGGCTAATAAGCCCAATATGGACATTATACTTATCCTCTATAACTAGAATTGAACATTTAAAACACATATGTTCTTTAGTTTAAAAATAGTACATAATTTTATCCCTTGGGGGGCGCCATTTTACAGGGGATTTTACCTGGAGCCCCCCCTTACCAAATGGACCCTTACGGGTCCATTTGGTAAGGGGGGGGCTCCAGGGAAAATCTTGCTTAGGGCTCCAAATTGCTCAGAAACGCCACTTCTCACCGGTGCCATGCCGATATATGTGCACTGTATAACATATACTGTACAGTATGAAGGCATTTATTGTATAGGGCAGGGGTCAGCAACCTGCGGCTCAGGAGCCGCATGCGGCTCTAGAACACAGCCCTAGTGGCTCAGTGGCTGTAGCATTATTACATACACACTGGGCTCTAGAACACAGCCCTAGTGGCTCAGTGGCTGTAGCATTATTACATACACACTGGGCTCTAGAACACAGCCCTAGTGGCTCAGTGGCTGTAGCATTATTACATACACACTGGGCTCTAGAACACAGCCCTAGTGGCTCAGTGGCTGTAGCATTATTACATACACACTGGGCTCTAGAACACAGCCCTAGTGGCTCCCTGGATGTAGCATTATTACATACACACTGGGCTCTAGAACACAGCCCTAGTGGCTCCCTGGCTGTAGCATTATTACATACACACTGGGCTCTAGAACACAGCCCTAGTGGCTCCCTGGATGTAGCATTATTACATACACACTGGGCTCTAGAACACAGCCCTAGTGGCTCCCTGGATGTAGCATTATTACATACACACTGGGCTCTAGAACACAGCCCTAGTGGCTCCCTGGCTGTAGCATTATTACATACACACTGGGGCTCTAGAACACAGCCCTAGTGGCTCCCTGGCTGTAGCATTATTACATACACACTGGGCTCTAGAACACAGCCCTAGTGGCTCCCTGGCTGTAGCATTATTACATACACACTGGGCTCTAGAACACAGCCCTAGTGGCTCCCTGGCTGTAGCATTATTACATACACACTGGGCTCTAGAACACAGCCCTAGTGGCTCCCTGGCTGTAGCATTATTACATACACACACTGTGGTGATCCACACTAAAATAATATAAACATTTCAGTCACCCAAAACGCGTTGCGCTGTCTGACAGTTGCCAGTTAAAGTAGCACTTGGCCATGTCAAAAAAGCCCAGCAGTTATCAGAGGTGGAGCTTCCAATCTGAACCACCCATTTTGGGTCGAAAATGGCTCTTTCAACATCTTGGGTTGCCGACCCCTGGTATAGGGTATGGCCACAGCCTGCGAGGATGCTTCGGGGTGAAATTGATGTTTGTTTTCCTAATACAAACATGTCAGTGCCAAATGGATCCACGGCGGAACAACAAGAGGAACAAACAGCTGTTCAGGCGCGTCGCTCCAGTCAGTGGTCCTTGGCTGCAGAAAATTGGACATGAAAGTAATATCAATGATGCATAATCTCATTGTTTTGGCAGGCAGTGTACACTCTTTTTTTCGTATGGCTGTGGCGAAAAAAAAAAAAAAAAAGAAAATAGGTGATATGCAAGCTCACACCACATGTGGGATCACTGTGTTGTCGTGGGACACCTCTTAAAAGGTGTCCCACTTAAATTCCTCCCATGTTCAATTTTTTTTTTCTCCAGGTCCATTTGGTTCACATTTGTATACACTCTCAGAACAAAGGAAACCCATTATCAATTAAGCCACGTGCATGCACACTTGCATTTGTAGTAATTATAGCATATTGAGAACTATTGTTTACAATGCCTAATTGTACCAATAAAAGTAAATGACAAGACAAAAAAAAAAAAAAAATAGGTCTACTTTTACCCCAAAAATATTTTAGATGTGAGAAGTGAGTGGACCCCCCCCCCCCTCCACTAAACCCCTGGGATCACTCTGTGGCGTGAGCTTGTATATCGTCTGTTTCCTTTCTTGCCGCGCGACACCGTCCATTGGAGATGTTGTCTACTGCGACTGCGACAGCGCGGCACTCATCTGTAATTGTTGTTGCCAAAGCTCAAATCCACACAATCGCCAGGGCTCAGGCACACTTATCCTGGCCTGTGCTAATGAGATCTGGCTCAGTGTGGAAATGGATGCTGTTCCCCTTAGTCACACTGGATATGCAGTATGGATGCGGGTGTTATAGCTGTTAGATCGGAAACCTCTTATCAACCAAAATTTGTTTTAATACCCTCTCTGATAATACTACAGCGTAACGCGAAACGCGACTGAATCGCTGCGTCTATCTGAAACGTTTGTTATTTTTATATTGAGAATCCTAATATACAAGGTTTGCACCCTGATAGGAATGTTGTTGCTGTCGGGCATTAAAACACCCCAGAACTTTGTTCAGGAAAGTGGAACAAATAAGAAAAAAGAAGAACAGCATGCATAGCTGAAGGTGGTTATGCCTAGAAAGTCAGTGGAGGCTGTAGACTTACTGTATAGAAACATTTCAGCACCACAGACAGCTCCCTGTGCTTTTCTATAGAAACACTTCAGCACCACAGACAGCTCCCTGTGCTGTTCTATGTTATATAGAAACATTTCAGCACCACAGACAGCTCCCTGTGCTGTTCTATGTTATATAGAAATACTTCAGCACCACAGACAGCTCCCGGTGCTGTTCTATGTTATATAGAAACACTTCAGCACCACAGACAGCTCCCTGTGCCGTTCTATGTTATATAGAAACATTTCAGCACCACAGACAGCTCCCTGTGCTGGTCTATGTTATATAGAAACACTTCAGCACCACAGACAGCTCCCTGTGCTGGTCCCTGTTATATAGAAACACTTCAGCACCACAGACAGCTCCCTGTGCTGTTCTATGTTATACAGTAGCAAACTAACTGCTGAAAATGAATAGTTGTAATCCTCAGGAGACAGTGCTGGTTTTTCTTTATTATTTTAATTAGGGATGTCCCGATACTGATATCGAAGTATCGGATCGGCTCTTTTTGTCTTTTATCATATTGGTATCGGCAAATACTGTATGGGTATCGGAAAAGTATCAGTATTGGCCCTCATTTGTCATTATCGGGTCACATATTGGCAAATATGCCAGTCTAACCAGTGATCAGACACAGGGGTAAGGGGTTGACACCATGGCAGTTAAGTAAAATGTTGGGTCATGTGGAGTTTGCTTTGGAGTTTCCCAAGCGCACATTTGAGAGAGGAGTATGTTATTCCCTGTTGGTGACTTCATATAAAGGTATTTTTTCTTTTGTATTATTATATATATTCTTCTCTGGTATCGGTATTTGGTATCGGTATCGGCTAACACAAAAATCGAAAGGATCAGAAATGAAAAAGTGGCATTGGGACATCACTAATTATGATATTATTATAATAATATTGTATAATAATATAATAATATTATGAAATATTATTCATAATATATAATATTATTTTAAATATTATTTAAATTATTTATTTAAAATCCAAAACGTTCATGCAGGGAATGTGCGACATGCAAAACAATGCCAGCAGGTAAAGAGTCAATTGATGTAATAATAATCAATTCCAGGAAATAAACCCTGCATTTGCTGGGAGATTAAAAGAGTTTGAGGCACTTATAGGGTGACCAGATGTCGCTCTTTTTGCGTGGGCTAGTCCCTCATTTCCAAGACTTTTCAGGTGTTGAGCCCCTGCATGTCTGTCCCACATTCTGACTCAGAGTTCTAAATGCCCTAATATTTGGCTTTCTGACGTCTTTTCCTGCTATAGATGTGTTAAAATAACAAGTCTGTTAAAATAACAAGAGTGTTCCCCCCTGGTGCCACCGCTTTTCAACACTCTCCAGAGAGGCCACATTGCATGTACTGTTGTGTAAAAATAGCTGATTCCATTCGTGTTTAGTGACAGTGTGATATTCCATTCTATATTCTGTGTAACCAGATGCCGTGGTTACAAAACCGTACCAATAACGAAACTATGAAGGAAAAACAAAAAAGAAAAGACAATGAATTTACTAAATTATGACTATTCAAAAGACTAAATTAAATGTTGCTTTCAAAATCAACATAAGGGTTTGGGTCGATGATAATGATTTTTAAGGGACCAAGCAATCCATGAAGTGGACTTGGTCTCTCTTTTTTTTTTTCTTCTGTTTTTTCATCTCCTCCTTCCACCAAAAAAATAGCTGTTCTGGCTATTTGTCAGTCTTCACAAAACTTAATAAGGTAATCTGTCAAGTCAACACATTTGGAGAGTGGAGAAGAATGGTCCTTATTTTTAATCTATTGTTTGCCTGTTTGCCAAATCCAGCCTGGTTCTGGACACAACCAAAATAAATCTTGATCTTATTGACTATAACATGGGTTTTCAACAGGTGGTCCGGGGACCACCAGTGGTCCCTGAGAGGGTTCCAGGTGGTCCCCAGCTAAGTTGGTTAACCAGATGTAACTCTTGAGAACATAAAAATAAAACCAAATGGACCCTTGCGGGTCCATTTGGTTTCATTTTTACACTCTCAAGAGTTAGAATATTCATCATCTGAATTAGCCCAAGTCTACACAACTAGAAAATGGACAAAAGCAATAGAAATCTTTAGTTTTGGGGTCTGTGGGGCTAAAATGTCCTCAAGTGGTGGTCCGAGGCTCAAATTGTGAATAAATGGTGGTCCCTGGAGTCAAAAAGTTTGAAAACCCCTGGACTATAAGATCTTATTGACTATTTAGTCAATATGCTGTTCAATTCCTCCACACATGTATTCATGTGTGGTCACTGCTACTGGCTCAGCTGCCAGTGAGGAACCCGTATTGAGAGGAAGAACGAAAGAATATGTGTGGTGCAGTGACAAGTAGGCTATCACGATGACAGCACCTGGCCAGCTTCCATACTCCATTCCCCCCCGGGCGCTTTTAATTTGTGAAACGTCTCCTTAAAAAGACAGCAGAGAGACAGCACTGTACTGATGATCACCCTGAGGCCTATCCTGTCTCCGCTGTAGAGCCGTGAATATTTTACAGAAGAATCATAGTGTTTTTCACAGAGATTTGTACTGTATTTTTTCTCATGGAGAGTGAATACCCCTCCATCTACACTAAACAAATCTCAGGGGTTGACACTAACACTTGCCCGCTTGCCCAGGGCAAGTAAAAAAAAAATGGTGGGGCAAGTGAAGACTGCTACCTGGTTGCCCGATCGGGCAAGTGTGCAACTTAGTGCACTATAACACAACACAAGATAAATTTGTCTTGAAGGCAGTCATTGCACTCTGCCTCTGTGTCTTTCCCTGCTTTCTAGCTATCCACAATTCCAGGCTGGATTTGGGAAACAAAACAGGCAAGTTAACACATCAAAATGACTATTAATCTTCTACAGTGTAGACCTGGGCTAATTAAGATGATGAATTTTAACTCTTGAGAGCGTAAAAATGAAACCAAATGGACCCGCAAGGGTCCATTTGGTTTCATTTTTACGTTCTCAAGAGTTACATCTGGTTAACCAACTTAACTGGGGACCACCTGGAACCTGGGGGGCAAGTGTCCATGACCTGAGGGCAAGTAGAACCTGACTTGCACTTGCCCGATGGGCAAGTGACTCGGAGACCTTAGTGTCAACCCCTGAATCTAATTGTATGCGATATGATCACATGATGCTTAACACAATTACTGCCATTGCCGAGGATCAAACACAGTCACGTCCCCCAGGCACGGATTGGCCCACGGGAATACCAGGACGTTTCCCTGCCTGTCACTTCTCGTGTGTGTCAGGTTGAGGAGAGGTGGACAGGACAGGCGATTGGTGTAGTAGTAGTTTTGATGAGAAAGAGTGAGTTAATATAAAAGTAAACAACATGTTGATAATTGATAATTGGAAAAAAGAGGAAAGGCTAGTTGCCATCAACAAATAAGTTAAAGGGATATTCCTCTTTTTAAAACAAATGGTCATTTAATGGTCTACTCAGTCTCATGTGAACACACCAGACAGTTTATTGTAATGTGCTAGACCATTTTCTAACCAAACAAACACAGCCCGAATTTTGTTTTCGTTATGAGAGCGGTGGATTCTAGGTGTTGTTGTTCAGAATCCTGATGGTTTGTATACAGAGTGCCGTGTGGGTGTGCAGGGTACCAGATTGACAGATTGACACACACACACACACACACACACACACACACACACACACACACACACACACACACACACACACACACACACACACACACACACACACACACACACACACACACACACACACATGCAAATGTATGAGCAAACACAACTGACACACACACATACATGCACACACATTATATTTTATATTGGCAGCTCATTATTTTCAACCAGATTTTCAATTTTCTCTCTCTCACACACACACACACACGCACGCACGCACGCACGCACGCACGCAAGCACACACACACACACACACACACACACACACACACACACACACACACACACACACACACACACACACACACACACACACACACACACACACACACACACACACACACGCACGCACGCGTGCACACACAAACAGACACACACACACAGAGTGTGCATTTATTGTAGGATTAGTGCGGAATGTGCCTCAGGTCTTCATCGGTTAAAAGTGACAAGCGCTAGTGAAATTAGAAGTGAATTGACTGTAGTGTTGGTCCTGTGACCATGTCCCATTATGCTAATGAATGGCTGTGACAGTCCCATGCTGTACCCCAGTGGGGGGGTCTGTCAGCTGTGGTTCCAGTGACGACAGGACCCCATGGTGGCATGGGCTAGACTGTGGTTAGCTTGCTTTATTTATTTATTCATGTCTATACAGTAGCCTACTCAAAAAAATCCCTAATTCTCTCTCTCTTTCTCTCTCTAAAATACACACATTTGCAAGATCTACAAGCCCATAACTATGTGATAATATTTGCTGTTTCTGAATAACCTATAAGTATAAAATAATGCATGGGTGAAGTGCTTGAAAAGAAATCAGAATGGTTCCTGGCAAGTATTTCTTAGAACAATTCCTGTCAAGCTCAATCTGAGATCATTGGCATCATGATACATTGGCATTATACAAACTGACTACCTGCTAGTTGGCTAACCTATGAAACTACTACTTGGCAACAAACCTAAGAAACCTCTATTCAATGCTAATGTAGAATAACTAGTAGTGTAACTAAAAATAGTAATCAAACCAAAGTAATCAAGAGTAATAGAGTACTTTTACCCAAAATAGGACATAGTCAGAGCAGGGAAACCTTAATTCTACCCACCTATTATTGTGTATGAGTTTAAGTGATCTGTTTGAATGTGTTTGCTTGTTTGTTATTGTTTGTATTTTATATGAATTAATAACCTACTAAAAGACACGCTCTTGTATTTACTGAATAGAACTAAACGTAACCAAGCCAACGAGTTTTAACTGGGGTAAATCTGGTCCTTTGTCCGGTCGGTCGGAGAGCTCAACGTACGAAATATCCTCAGCCCGGGCGTCTATTGATTTCCCAGATCTCCCCTGAAATTAGAGTCGGACCCCGGGCGCTCCGGCTGGCTATCGATCCCTGTGCCACGGAGCACAGGGATCGCTGTAGGCGGAGGCGGACGGATGCTGATTTAACAGTTGATGCCATTTGGCAAGCTCGCAAAACAGATGCACTCGCAATATATATGCACACACACACACGCACACGTCGTGTACTCAGTCACACACACTTGATCAGTTTGATTAGTGGGTCGGCATTGATCGGCTTTAGGAGCAGATCTGTTGATATCTCATTGAGGGGAGGCCCGGGGGCCAATTATTCTGCACGGTCAGACACAGACAACGTTTCTCCTCCCAAGGCTGGGATGCACACTAGACTACACACACAGACAGGGGCGGATGTAACATTTCCCCAATTGGGGGGGCAGGAGAAAATGGTATTGGCGAAAATGGTAATGGCGGCTTCTTCCATTTTCGGTTACAGGATTTATATTAGTCAAGTAAAGCATCAATAATAACATCAGTTGTTGTTGAAGTTGCAACAGACACGCAGCATGCATAAAGCTAAAGGTCTGACTCAGAGAGTTTTCTGTTTTCAATGATGAAATGCTGTTGGTTTAGTGCTGCCACAGCTGTAGTTAGTTAGTAGCAGTAGTAGTGTTTCAAATCATTTTAAATATAGGGACTTTAATTTGAAATATCTTGGGTTGTTTTGCATGCCATCGTGTTTGGTGGGGCAGTCTGGACATTTAGGGGGCATTGCCCCCCCCCCCCCCATGCCTATGCCTAGATCCGCCCCTGCACACACACACACACACACAGGCTATTACTGTAAAAATGACCGCTTCTGAGGATGACATTGATAGAGAGCTAACCCAACAAAGCTTCTATCGCTGTAGCCCTTTGCCGGTTACTTTGGACACGTTCATCCATTTCTTTTACTGTTCTATAACTTATTATTTTCTGCTTTTAAAGGAGGCTATGAATTCAACGGTAATAGAGGCAATATATAGAGGCTATATTTTTGTTGCAGCAACTTTGAAGCTGCAGCTGTTTCCCTGCAGACAGACACCGAATCGCTTCGTCCTGCAGACGGTCCAGAACTTTGCTGCATGTTGTCAACAAATCATGAAAACTTGGTCAGTCTCAGGAAAGGGGTTCCTTTTGGAAAGGGGTTCCTTTTAATTTAAGGGACCACTAAACTACTTTTCAATGGATCTTCATGCAATAGTTCCTCTAATGTACATGATAAAACACCACTATTTTTTCTACTTTGTGCTTTCTACTTTTTTACTCATTGGAGGGCTGATATGGGCAGTTCAGAAACCAGTCCAATGTCCAATGACATCATCACTGGGGAATCCAAGCTATAGAAACAGCAGGATTTCTATTCCTGAAAAGTTGCAATGCAAAAATGGCAGCTAACGTTCTCCCAATAATAAAAATGGAGGAGGGGTTTCTGAACTGCCCACAGCCCAGTACACAGACACCCCAAAAATAGAGGTATTTTATCATGTACATTATATGAGGATACGCTGAAAAGGGGTGAAGTGGTCCTTTAAGGGAAATGCACACTTTCAAGGGTCCTTGCTGTTAAGGGGTATAAAAGCTTCAAGCCATACATGTGGTATCTCTGGATGCTAAAAGCTCATTGTATCGGATTCATCTCAGCCATAGGCTCGACTCTCTGGGAATGAGAAAAGGGACGTTTACTGTATGGATCTCTGAGCCAGTGTACAGATCACCAATACAAACAAACACATTATCGTTGGCTGTTTTTTAAATTGAGTCTCAGTCTTAGTCCTGTTTTGATCACTGTCACTGTGGCGCCTGGGAGAATTGCGAGGCCTGGTTTAAATGTGGGGCGGGGCCTTGCACGCAGGCTGGCGTGTGCGCACACAAGTCACTTGATTTGACTTGTCCACTAGTCCCTCCCTGGCATTTTAGTATTTGTTTGACAAAATTGCCAGTATATTTATTATAGTTTTAGTTTCATCATTGCTAATTTTATTAGGGGTGTTGAATGATTAAAATTTTTAATCAAATTAATCACACCTTCAAAATTAATTTAATCATGATTAATCACCATTCGGACTATGTCCAAAATATGCCATGTTTTCCTGTGTATTGTTGCGAAAATGGAAAGACAGCAGGGCTATTCAACTAAGTTGTTCAGGAGTCCGCATTGCCAAAAACCCAAGGGGCCCGGGGGCCAGACTGCCACAGAGACTACTCTCCACCATGACATGTGTACACACACAGACACATTTTAGTATTTCACTTTTTAAAATGCTCCATTTATAAGAAAAGTGCAATGTGCATCTGGTCTTTCGAACATGCATCATATTTGAACCAAATCAAAATACACGTTTATAGTGCAGCTTATGAAAAAGTTCTTCATATCCGCACAACAACAGCAAATCACAACATCTAAGGCACACTTATTGTGCTCTCTCTTTAATTCTCAAAAAGGCTTGCAACAGGGGACAGGACTAGCCTACACACAGGCAACTAATGACAGTGATGGCACAGTGGCCACAATAGGGCCCACCATGTTCATTTCATCAAGACAGATGTACAAATATTCACTAATGCAAAGCCAAAACTAGCAAATCATAGTGGAGGTAAACAGGGATAGAAATAGGCTCTACCTCCTGCAGCCAGCATGCACTCGACTCTTCATCATCTCATCATCTCTGGGTGTTTTTTTTTTCTTCTTGACAATAATCCATGCAACAGTGGCGTCTTTTACCATCGGACTATTTTGCGACAGCATTGACTTGGTTACAGAGCAAATGCGTCTGCCTGCGCTCCCTATGGAGTTTCAATTTAGCCATTATTTCTCGGTCCACTCGTTATTAAACTGGCGATTTTCTGAATCAACTTTTCTTCTCAGTTCCGATGGCGACGCGGTTAAACAAACATTTCACATTGGTGCTGCACAGCTGAAAGGAAATGCGATGGCCATATGGATAGAAACTTTTCTTTTTATACTAAGGTTAGTTTGGATTTAGCGTTGATTTTGTAGACTAAAAATACAGTCTTTTCTGAGCTTGTAGATCGGCATTTGTATGCATGCAACCAAGTGTAAAATTAAGATGCAATGAAAAGGAACCTGCACAATATATTTTTAGTCTATTTAGTATATTTAGTATAGTCTATTTAGTATATTTTAGTCTACCAAACTGTATGTAATCAACTAAAACTAGATTAACCCTAAAAGATGACGCAAATTATATTACTAAAGCTAACTTAAACTAAAATAAAATATTTACTGTAAAACCACTGTTTGCGTAGGCTACTGCTTTTCAGCACTACACCACTTTGAGAACCAAGCAATTATAATAGAGAAAAAATTACAGCAAGGTCTGCTCCATGTCTGTGTGTCTCATCAGTCACATACCGTACATGCACATACCAGCAAGCACGCTTAATGACGATTAACAGCCAATTAACACATAATGGATCAATTAACCCTTGGTGTGCTGAACACGTTTTGGCGTTCAACGCGTTATGTTACACTTTAAGCTATTGAAAAAATATCAGATCTACAAGCTCATATCGCGCCACGCGGTGGCGCGATATGAGCTTGTAGGTCTGATATTTTATTTTATTTCTTTTTTTTTTTTTTTTAATTGTGAAAATGATTTAAGAATATATGTGACACCTGACTGTAGTTTCTGACACTGGATTCTAGTTTCTGACAGATTCTAGTTTTTCTGAAAATTCCATGTTCCTGTGTCAGTGATGGTCAGTATATTTCACGCCAAGGACCCCCAGACTTATCTATATTTATCTGCGGACCCCCCCCCCCCATCTGAAAACGTGTTGTTCTAGGGGGTCCCCTAGAAGCAACGATTTTAGTTCAAAATATCTTCTTACGAAAGAATACATTCAAAGATTTGCATCACATTTTCACAATTTTTCAAAAATAACAGAGCTACAAGCTCACAGCGCGCCACTCGGTGGCGCGCTGTGAGCTTGTAGCTCTGCTATTTTTCGATAGTTTAAGTGTAACATAATGCTTTGCACATCAAAGCACGCTTAATGACGATTAACAGCCAATTAACACATAATGGATCAATTAAAAAACCCTGGTGATTTGTAAGGCATTCTAATGCTGATAAATCAGGTGCTGGCTGTGTTTCTGACTATTGGCTTTGTTTTTCTGCATCAGCATTACACCCAGCGTTGGAGTCATTCACCCTTTAATGAATACCGTTGCTGTCGGGCACATTTTAACTTTACCACTGGAAATTAACACAGTTAATAGTGGAGCAAATCTGTCGCCAGCCGCATAATAAAGACAGCATTTTTATTCTCTGGTTATTTGGAAATTCCAAGTCTCCCAAGCAGAATGCCGCAGTGCGGAACTTGTTCTCAAGGTGGGGTCCGTGGACCCCCAGGGGGGCAGCTATAGGGGCCGTAAGGGGCCGTAAGGACGCACACGCATACGCCCATGCACGTACACACACTATAGATTCACTATATAGAGTGTGTGTGTGTGTGTGTGTGTGTGTGTGTGTGTGTGTGTGTGTGTGTGTGTGTGTGTGTGTGTGTGTGTGTGTGTGTGTGTGTGTTCATATAAGTTCTTTCCACATGTGTAGAAATTACATATACCGGTATGTTAGACATATACAGTATACTGTATGTTAGACCTGTACAATATAATGTATGTTAGACATAAGCATGTCCGAATGTGCACATACTGTATATGTCTGACATATGCTGGTTAACCAGATGTAACTCTTTGAGAGCGTAAAAATGAAACCAAATGGACCCTTGCGGGTCCATTTGGTTTCATTTTTACACCCTCAAGAGTTATAATATTCATCATGTGAATCAGCCCAACTTAGTCCACACAACTAGAGAATGTAGAAGATTAATGGTCATTTTGATCTGTATGTTCCAGGCGAGCATCTAGCACATTCTAGTGCATTTTGGAAGTGCCACTAGTGCATTTTGGATCTTGTCCAGCAGGCCACTAGGTGGCGCAGGCCACCGGGAAAACTCCCTGTACTCCAGATGGCCAATCCGCCCCTGCACACCACGCATGGATGTGTACTGTAGTTATAGCAACCTGTACTGCTATGTGACTTATTTCTATCACTATGTGTTCAGATATACAGTATTATTCTAAGGTGATGAGTGAGTTGAAACCCAGTAATACACTGTCTGGATGGGATTAAAAACGGACTAACTGACTATTTCTGACTGTAATTAATGCTTAACACGAGATACCCGAGTTTTGGCCACTAGGGGGCGCCAAAGCACTTTTTTGGGACTTTTTTTTTTTTAGATTTCTTTTGGGGTGAGTGCCCCAAGTAGCCAAAGTGTTAAGACACTTGTGTTTGTGAAGGATTCAGGAATGGGATAAAAACTGTTTTTTTTATGTGATACTGTAAATATGTCATCAAGAAACACGTTTTCACAAGTAATTAAAAATGGACTTTTATGGTGTTTTTATTTAACTATACACAAAAGTTAAAATTGTCCTATTTTTTTGGCATGTACAGAATTGTTGGATATGGCTACATAATGACCACTGTGATGCGATGTGAAAAATCTATTTTTCCACTCACCGGACCTTTAATGAATAAACGTGTTCTGGACAAAGACGGGGGCACTGGCAGCCATTCCCAGACGGGCTCCTAAGTATAGGTCATAAATAACATTAATTAAAAACCAAACTAATTAGGCACATCGCTCTAAACAAATAAGGCCCATTCCCTACAATACCAGCGGGTAGACTTGGAGCCCACCGAACGGCTACCACGGGAGCAACTAGCAGGGCTTATTAAACGAAATAAATACAAACATTGAGGCATAAAACAAATAGTTTGTCAGAAACGTGCACATAAACCACATTCACAGGGCAGAACAAACAAGTTAACAATGGTGCAAAGTACACCAGCTGGCCAGAACAAGCTGGTGCTAAAACCAACCATAAATGAATAAGCTTTGGATCAGGGCGAACAGGATGAATGGAGCCAATATAACCTGGTTAACCAGATGTAACTCTTTGAGAGCGTAAAAATGAAACCAAATGGACCCTTGCGGGTCCATTTGGTTTCATTTTTACACCCTCAAGAGTTAAAATATTCATCATGTGAATTAGCCCAACTTAGTCTACACAACTAGAGAATGTAGAAGATTAATGGTCATTTTGATCTGTATGTTCCAGGCGAGCATCTAGCACATTCTAGTGCATTTTGGAAGTGCCACTAGTGCATTTTGGATCTTGGCAGTTGGCAACACTGCCTCCAGCAGTGAGTGAACGGGAATATGGCAACTCTCCTACTTGAAGGCTCTGGTGTAGGACACCTTTTTCTTTTTTGAAGGATAGAAACACTAGTTTGCCTGGCCTGGGCCTGGTGCCCTGGCCTGCCCTGGACGTAAAAAAAAAAAAAAAAAAAAACTGTCCAGGCCACTAGGTGGCGCAGGCCACCGGGAAAACTCCCTGTACTCCAGATGGCTAATCCGCCCCTGGAAGGCATGAATGAGCAATCCACACCATGCCCCCTCACATCCCTGGGCCTCCTATGTGTAGTATCTTGAGTACTGAAACGGACTTGGTCTTGCTTGCTTGGGCTGTTATTTGTTATTGTATGGTTATTTATTCATTCATATGTGTGCCAGTGGTGAAGCTCTACAATATTTTTTTTCGTTTCTTGTAAGCAATGACAATAATGTTAAATCTATCTATCTCAGAGCTTTTCAACCGTTTTCATGTCAGGGCCCACCATTTATTCGGCATTTGAGGACAAACACATGGAACCCTCTCAGGAACCACTGGTGGTCCCCGGACCACCTGATGAAAACCCCTGATCTATCTCTATGTTGCGGTAGGAGAGACAGCCACCCCCCCACCACACACACACACACACACACGCACACGCGCGCACACACACACACACACACACACACACACACACACACACACACACACACACACACACACACACACACACACACACACACACACACACACACAAAGTAACACTTCTTTTTTTAATTAAATCAATTGCAAAAAAGGCAATTATGGGATGAAATGTTCCTTTAAGCAGTGAACATATTGAAATATGACAACTCCACATATGCAAATTATGTGCTTCGATTCTATTAAGTTAGAACAATTTATTCATCCTCTCTAATGGATAACGGTATACTGTCATATCAGCTAGATTTGACTTTGAACTTAATGACTGCAGCATCTCTGTGAAGAGCGTATAGTGTATTCATAATATTGATACTTCTGTCTCACGTCTGTTGACGTGTCTTTGTGGTATAACGACACTTGTTTCGTCGACAACTAAAACGGCAAATGAAGTCTCCGATGATTTGGAGACAGATGGCGACTTTGGTCCAGGGGCAGATGTAACATGTCCCATTTGGGGGGGCAAGATAACATGTTGGAGGGGCAAGAGAAAATGGTATGGGGGGCGGCTTCATCGCCCGTGTCGCTTCGCGCCACGGGCGATGAAGCCGCACCCATACCATTTTCAGTTACAGGACTTTTATCAGTCAAGTAAAGCATCAATAATAACATCAGTTGTTGTTGAAGTTGCAACAGACACGCAGCATGCATAAAGCTAAAGGTCTGACTCAGAGAGTTTTCTGTTTTCAATGATGAAATGCTGTTGGTTTAGTGGTGCCAAAATTGTAGTTAATAGCAGTAGTAGTGTTTTAAATCATTTTAAATATAAGCACTTTAATTTGAAATATCTTGGGTTGTTTTGCATGGCATCGTGTTTGGGGGGGGGGGGGGGGGGGGGGGGGGGGCAGACTGGGTATTTAGGGGGGGCATTGCCCCCCCATGCCCATGCCTAGATCCGCCCCTGCTTTGGTCCAATTATAAACCGTCATCAATTTCAGTTCCAGTGCCAACATAAAGCAGCAGACTGTTTCAGCGAGGGATTAAGGGCCCATCAGTTGCAACTATATATTTTAATGGCTCTACGTAGTGGCACTTAACGCACACACACTCGCAGTATGCACACGCATACCGCCGTCGGATTGACCATTGGGTGTACAGGGAGGTCTCCCGGTGGGCCACGACCCATATAGGGGGCGGCGATTTATCACGGTATGATTAAAAGCACTGGTTTCCAATCTTTTTGATCCCACGGCCCACTATTCAATCAGAATTTTGAGCCACGGACAATATAATATATATAATATAATATATAAAAATATAATATTTATATACAGGGGTGTAGCCCCAAGTCTACACTACTATGTTTGACTGTATTGTTTCCCAAATCCAGCCTGTATCATGGAAAAAAACAAAAAAACAAAAAAAAAAAACAATAAAGCTTTAGTTTTGGGTTCTGTGTGGCTGAAAGGTCCTCAAATGGTCGTCCGTTGCTCAAATTCTGAAATAAATAGCGGTCCCTGGGATCAGAAATGTTGAAAACCACTGCATTATTTAATTGGTTGGTCCAAAAATAAAAATAACTTGTTTCACTGTCCTATATGGTGTCTAAGGGATTAAGACACTAAACGGACTTGCTCCTCCACCACTGAATGAAGAGCAGGGGCGGATTGGCACATATTTTCCCACCGGGACAATTTTTCCTTTGCCAGGCCACCCTGGGGGGTGGCAGCTGGTTAACCAGATGTAACTCTTTGAGAGCGTAAAAATGAAACCAAATGGACCCTTGCGGGTCCATTTGGTTTCATTTTTACACCCTCAAGAGTTAAAATATTCATCATGTGAATTAGCCCAACTTAGTCTACACAACTAGAGAATGTAGAAGATTAATGGTCATTTTGATCTGTATGTTCCAGGCGAGCATCTAGCGCATTCTAGTGCATTTTGGAAGTGCCACTAGTGTATTTTGGATCTTGGCAGTTGGCAACACTGCCTCCAGCAGCGCGAGTGGTCCAGGCCACTAGGTGGCGCAGGCCACCGGGAAAACTCCCTGTACTCCAGATGGCCAATCCGCCCCTGATGAAGAGCAACAAGGGCTACCTTACCTCCGGCAGACACTGTGAAGTACCAATTAGAGTAGTGTTTGGTAAAACAGTCTTCTCTGTAAAGGGCCTCTCATTACCGGAATAGTCTCCCCATAACAGTAAGAGAGGCGCCCAATTATCATACACATCAAAACTGTAATCATGAGTAAATATGAGTTTTCTCCATGGTTCTGTCCCCTATACACTAGACCAGGGGGTTTTCCACCCTTTTGATACCAGGGCCCACCAATTATTCAGCGTTTGAGCCCCGGACCACCATTTGAGGACATTTTAGAACCACAGAACCCAAAACTAAAGATTTCTTTTGCTTTTGTCCACAATACCAGACACAATACCGGTTTTCAGAAACAAAGCAGGCAAAACATAGAGATCATTAATCTTCTAGTTGTGTAGACTTGGGGTATGAATACTTGAACTCTTGAGAGCGTAAAAACGAAACCAAATGGACCCGCAAGGGTCCATTTGGTTTCGTTTTTACGCTCTCAAGAGTTACATCGGGTTAACCAGGTTAGCTGAGGACCACCTGGAATCCTCTCAGGGGCCACTGGTTAAAAACCCCTGCACTAGACAATAATTTGTATTGTAGGTGGTATGGATAATTTCACTATGTTGTACTGTATTCTTAAGAGCCTGGCCAGGGAAAACAGATGAAAATCAGCTTTGGCCAACTCTGGCCCACTTACACAAAATGTGAAAACTGTTGGTTTTCACAAACAAATAAATGTCCATCTCTGACAGCAGAGCCATATATCCTTATGCCAGCCTTTCTGCCTCAAATCTTCTAGAGGAAGCTACATAGCAAAGATAGTCAAACATGCAGTGATGGGCAAGTTACTGGGAAAATGTAGTAAGCTGCTACACTACATGTTACTTTCGAAAAAATGTAGCTAAGATACACTACAAGCTATCCCCAGAAAATTGTAGAGCAATTGTACAGCAACACTACAAATGGACCCGCCAGGGTCCATTTGGTTTCATGTTTATGTTCTCAAGAGTTACATCTGGTTAAACAACCTAGCTGGGGACCACCACCATGTCCACACAACATCTTTAAGGTCTATTAATGACGTATTAAAATGTTGAAAATGGGTGGAGTTCCCCTTTAAGTAAACACACTATCCACCACGGTTCCTTGCTACTGTACATCACCAGCTCTCCATCCTGGATTCCCTCTCATATTCAGCTCCTGGGATCAATACCCCCCTGCGTCTATTGTACTGTATATATGCATGCCAACACGCATGGACGTAATCCACATGGACACACACACACACACACACACACACACACACACACACACACACGCACACACACACGCACACACGCACACGCACATGCACAAATTACTACTGCACAATGAGTGCTGCGGTGGACACATGCTGCGTATGCAGATGCCCAGATGCATCGACGCGTGCCCAGAACACATGCATTATGCATCCATACAAACATAATGCGTACATGCACGATCTGCATGCACACGCGCACACACATCCTCACACTGTGAGTACTTGGGAGGACTTCAACTTCTCTGAGCTATAAGACTCAACCACCTCAGATGTCCCGAACGCTCAGTTGCCTGAAGCCATTTGTCTAATCAATAACTCTTTTGGCAAACGCTTCAAGACTGTCCAGGCGTAGGCGCAGCTTGCAAATCTATCTTTTTTGTCTAACTTTTTTTTTTTTTTTTTTTTTTTTTATCCTACGATTTTGTAACCCATTTTTTTCACCCAGTGCCAATTCCTAATGTGATCCTGGGCTCTACACTTCCTCCGCCAACCTGGGGAAGCAGCGGACTGGCCCCATGCTTCCTTCAATGCATGAGGAGTGCTTCTTTTCACCTGACAGGGGGGAGTTTCCCTGGTTGGACGTAGCACGTGGAAGGAACACGTTATTCCAACCAGTTCCTGTCCCCTCCATCAGGCGCCCCGGCTGGCCAGGGGGAGGCAGTTTAGAGTCCAGGACTACAGCATGTTTTTGTGAGGGTTTTTGTCTAAATTTAAAAGCATCTCAACTCACCCAGAAGACACATTTTGCACTGCAAGGGCGGGTCTAGGCATGGGCATGGGGGGGGATGCCCCCCTAAATGCCCAGTCTGCCCCACCAAACATGATGTCATGCAAAACAACCCAAGATATTTAAATTTGAAGTGATTTGAAACACTACTACTGCCACTAACTAACTACAGCTGTGTCACCACTAAACCAACAGCATTTCATCATTGAAAACAGGAAACTCTCTGAGTCAGACCTTTAGCTTTATGCATGCTGCGTGTCTGTTGCAACTTCAACAACAACTGATGTTATTATTGATGCTTTACTTGACTAATAAAAGTCTTGTAACTGAAAATGGTATGGGTGCGATGAAGCTACACCCATTTTCTCCTGCCCAATTGGGAAATGTCACATCCTGGCCTGTTAAAAAACGTAACACCCCAAAGAGTTAAAAGTTATCAACTTACACATAAGTGAACTCCAGAGATGGGTGTAACGACTCAAGTAATATAAAACAACATATGACTAAAAGTAATATAACGAGATTATGTTATATTACTTTTACAGAGAGTTAGTAGAATTACTTCTACGAATATTACTGGTTACTTTCGTCATGCTGCTGCTTTCAACAGTATTGCGTTGGTGATGGGTAAGTGAGCTGACGCCACTTTACTTTGACCTGAAAAGGGCGATGAGCAGGCTACAACCTATTATTATTACAGTCAGACTTACAAAGACATCTAGTGTCAAAGTTGCAACATTGAAGGGTCAGAAACAGAGCGTAACATAATGTTACACTCCGTTTCAACAGCCAGAATGACTTCAGACATGCTAGTGATATTTTTTAAGGTGACTTGATTGACATAAATAGGCCTGTTAGCTGCATAACACATATTTTGGATGAAATATATATTATATATATATATATATATATATATATATATATATATATATATATATATATATATATATATATATATATATATATATATATATATATATATATATATATATATATATAACATTTATTATGCGACACCTATTCCATTTATCTATGGCTCCAAAAAGAGCCATAGATACATAACCCAAATGTGCTGACCTCATCGCATGTGACAGATGCTACTTAAAGAATGATTACATTTGTAATTATTACCTTGTATATGATGCTATGCGTAAATATGTTCAAAACTAATACATGTAAACCGCTTTTTTCATGTTCCATAGGGTTCAAATAGAAAAAAAAAATACAAAAGTCTTCACGAAAGAAGCTAAATATAACGACAAATCTGCCAAGTTGGTAAGACTGGTGCCGAGTATACTGACACTCATGATACATTCAAAGCAATTCGGGATTAGACCTACTTTTGATTAAAGGACACAATTGTGAATATGAACACGTTCTTAATTTGCTCTGCCTGGTTAAACAAGGGTAAAAAAAGAGAGAGTGAGAAAAAAAAAGAAATCTAATTCTAATTGCAAAGTGTGTTGTTTATCACACATCAACAGCTGCTAAAGTGCTGAGTGTGTCTAGGACCTGATGAGGTGGTCATTGAGTCGGAGTCAGGGGCGGATGTAACATTTCCCAATTGGGGGGTGGGGGGTGGGGGGGTGGGGGGGGGGGGGGCAGGATAAAATGGTATGGGTGCGGCTTCATCAGAAAGAGCCGCACCCATCCCATTTTCAGTTGCAGGACTTTTATTAGGCAAGTAAGGCATCAATAATAACATCAGTTGTTGTTGAAGTTGCAACAGACACGCAGCATGCATAAAGCTAAAGGTCAGGTTTTCAATGATGAAATGTTTAGTAGTGACACAGCTGTAGTTAGTTAGTAGCAGTAGCAGTGTTTCAAATCATTTTAAAGCACTTTAATTTTAAATATCTTGGTTTGTTTTGCATGCCATCGTGTTTGGTGGGGCAGACTGGGCATTTAGGGGGGCATTGCCCCCCCATGCCCATGCCTAGATCCGCCCCTGTCATTGAGTCTGAGTGAAGCAGCCATGCGTGTCAGAGCCTTTGGCCTCACTGCCTCAGTCTCCAGGCTACCGTTTGAAAAGTTCAGCATCCAAGGTCATCTCCAGCACAGCATGCCTCAAAGACTGCTCCAACTTTTCACAGTTCTATTATAGCTTCTCTTTGACCTCTAGCACTCCGAAAAATGAGCCAGCATAATAGTCCTCCAGTGAATTGCATCGAGAGTTTTGTGAGTAAAGTAACTGTCAAAGAAATATATTTTCACCAACTTCCATTGTCTGTGGGCAGCAATACCCCCCCCCCCCCCACACACACACACACACACACAGACACACACACACCTGTCTGTTTGCAGGATTATCTCGTTTTGAACAAAAAGCATCCAATCATGAACCCAATGTGCAATTCTCACGTTGACCTGTTATAGCGCCACCAATGGGTAGATGTTTGAAAAAGCACTTTTTTGTTGGCATCGAACGACTGAGGCCCTTTTCACATTGGCTTACAGCGCCACCAGGAGGCCACAGCCTGACCTAATGGAGACCTGTGCCCAGAAGGGCACTTTTTCTAATCCATTTTGACAGACTTGCTTTGCCAACTTAAGTGTGTTAGTATCGGCGTGTGTGTGTGTGTGTGTGTGTGCGTGTGCGTGTGTGTGTGTGTGTGCGTGTGTGTGTGTGTGTGTGTGTGTGTGTGTGTGTGTGTGCGTGCGCGCGTGCGCCCCTGCGGCACATTTATATGGAACTTTCTGATATACTACTGATGTTTGCGAGCAGCACTCTTGAAATTAAATCATTGCATTGTTGCTTACTAGTCACCATAATCGAAGTTAAAGTCTTCGGTGTGATGAGGTAGATTTCCATTGTTGGTTTCCATTACCACTGCCATTTAAACATTACTCTACGAAGCTCTCAACCCATGCTGTGAAGGAAGCATCACAACTGTTAGGTGCGATATCCTGACCTTCTGCCCTGTCACCCTACAGTAACTTCCTCCCTAAACCCCCCACAATACTGTATGCTTGTTGTTGGATTTGGGAAAAGGACCATATAAAGAATTTGTTAAAATTGATATGATGAAAAGACTGTATATCTTCGATAGCTCAAAATGTGGAGAACAGGCTATAATGACCCAAACCCAAAGTGTAATCAGAGTAAAATTACCAGAGAAAAACCTTTTAGCTGTCCTGATGTACAATTTACCATAAAATAATGTCTAGCTTTAAGAGCATTTAGAAATAGTTCAAAATGTAATCCTGGAAAAGATTAAAATGATGAGTAAATATACCCATAAACCCTGAAAATTACTTACAAACCAGGACAAGCTGAGAAACCAAATGGACCCATGGATTAAAACACAGTAAAACACAGTCGGCAAGTCAGTTCAGTGAAAAAGATGGAAAAATAATCCGTATTATGGGGGAGAACAAAAGATTTATTACAAAAAGCCCACAGACGTCGCACAAAAATGTTGAAACATTCTCCCAAAGAATTAATGGCGGAGACACACATTATATTCCATTTGTTATCAGGATATACGTGGCATATGATGAACCAACTTCCCGCATGACGTTTACTGCAAAGGCTTCTGGGCAATGAAGTTTTAAAATACAATGAAGTACAGAAATAATATGATGCAACACTTCACTTTAGAACATTCTCGATGGAAAGAGACAGAGAGAGCCTGTGAGGGGAAAATCCCAGCAAGGTCAATGCATAGATAACAGTCTGGGAGACAAAACGATAACCACAACAACCTGGGACCTTGCGATCTGTTAATATCAACAAAGGGCAAACAACACTCTTTGCTCTAATAAGTAATGTGTCAAAGAGCAGGCTGAAATGAATGTGCATCTTGAACGACCCTGAATTTTCCTTGGTAAAATGAATTAATAAGGAACTTGATGTGAACAGTTGGAAACAGCAGATCTACAAGGTGGTAAAATGAATGGAACAGACCTATAAGATGTTAGCAGTAGTTACAATCCATTGATGACATATGTAAATCATTCACAACAAAATTATGAAATATTAAATCCATCAGGTGTGTATTCACCTGGCTTATTCTACCCTTTGATGTACTATTCACCCGAGGTTCCCACCCTGGGGGGCTTCTGGCCAATATAAGCTACTAGAGAATAGCCTACAGACACAGAATCGAGCAGGGGTGGACTGACAGTCTGGCATACAGGGCATTTTCCCGGTGGGCCGACCCCCCCGGGGGCCGTTAATGTTGTGTTTTAATTAAAAAAAAAAAAAAAGAATAAAAAAAAAATCTGCACAAAACCGGCCCACGAATCAGTGCTGGCGGCGAGCCCGAGCCCCAGAGCCCCTTATGTCTTAAATTCTCATGGGGGCTCAGGCCCCGGAGCCCCCACAAAGATTGCACGACTGATTGCAACGCTAATTATAAGGGTCTTCAGAGGGCCGCTCTGAGACAAAATTGCCCGGTACGTTTTGAGCTCCCAGTCCAGGCCTGGAATCGAGGACAGAATCAAACGCACAGATTGGGGGACAGGTATTTCAGAGGTCACAGGGCCTTCAAATGGGCTCAGGTACATGGAACAATGCTACAATGACAATATGCTTGCCTGAATGCAATCCTGATGATGCTATCCTGATGCTATCCTGACGCTCAATAAACCTACAATATCATCTTACAAGAGACTGCTTTTGCCTCTAATGTTTAGTGTACAGTTTTCGCCATATCAGGTGAGATGCCAAAATGTGTTTTAGGGACATCTCATGTGGTCTACCTGATATTAGTATTAAACAGCTGTTAAAATAATACATTCACCTACAGCGTATAGAAGCAGATTGTCGGAACGGGAAGCAATTTTCGCTTCCTATTGTTCCTATTATTACATAGTTTTTTTCTCTTTGTTCTTTTTTAGTTCATTAGCACTGTTGACGATTAGTTTTCTTAGATGGGAAAGCTTAGGGTTGATGAATGCACCTTCTTTGTTTGTTTGTTTTGGGCATGACTCAGCTCTGAAGGTAATAAATTAACTTCTATTCAGTGGCCTATTTCCAATCCACTCCCTTACTGCCCTGACTGACTTACTGTAGGTGTTGTGTTCACCTCCCATCTGAAATGGGTAAGTCAATGAGGGCTCAGCCAGAGCCCTTTAAGCATCCTTTCCGTAAGTCAGCATCAACAACATTGTCTATGTGCGGTTTTCTGCAAAGCCGAGACCCTCCACGGCAAGAACGCTGTTGTTATGTGTCCTTTAAAGAATGACCTGGCTAATAACTTATTAGCCAGGTGATTTTAAGACATGCACAGGCGCATGGCCGCGGGAAGATATTGACAGTAGGGGGTGCTGGACGTTCACTATGGGGTGCTGCAAGATGCGCACAGACGCAAAATATGCGTGAATGCGCATTTTGTGCATGCACATTTTCATGCATTTACACACAGAAAAGTGCCTTTTACCTTCCCTCTCCACATGCATGAGCTAACTGACACAGTTACCTTAGCCTCTGATACAACGATAGAGCAAATGTATAAGGCCTATTAACAGGAATATGTTTTGATTAAAATAACTAGTATTTTCCTCCTCCTGTCCAAGAGGGGGCTGTGTCTGAAAAAAGGGGGTGCTCAAGCCCCCCAGCACCCCTACTTCCCTCAGCCATGCACAGGCGAGGTGGGGAAAAGGGGGACAATTGTAGGGGGGCCCAAAGTCAGGGGGCCCACTAAAAGCTTGCATTAATAAGGTTTTATTTGTATTGATTATATTATGAAAAATATTTGATCTCAAAGTGCACCAGATTGAAGCATTTTAAAGGGGAATTCCACCCATTTTCAACATTCTAATATGTCATTAGTATACCCTAGAGGTGCTGTATGGGTGGACATGATGAAAGCCTTTCCCCCCATTCTGTATTTCCTGGAGATGGAGGTCTGAAGAAAAAAAACACAAAAACGTGATGAAACACATCTTGATGGCATCATCAAGATGTATGTCATCATGTTAATGGATTTCTATAGACACTTCTTTTTTTCTGAGAGCGTACAAATGCAACCAAATGAACCCGTTAGGGTTCATTTGGTTGCATTTGTACGCTCTCAGAAAAAATGTTGAAAATGGGTGAAATTCCCCTTTGACGCCGCCGGGAAAGGGGGGCCCATGTGGAAAAGCTTTGCAGGGGGCCCAGAATTGCTAGCTACGCCCCTGCAAATACTGTATGCATTAAAACACTATACTTGCCTTCTATAAATAAAACGTACAGATAAAAACACATCTTGAATACTCTATTTCTTTCATATTTCACTCAATAGGAGCTGCTCGTGACGCAGGTTGACGATATATGGAGTGCATCTGCTAATAAAAAAACTATTTTAAATATTGCTTTGATGCTCATATTAAATTTCGAGAGTATTAATTTTCTTTTTGTATATGCATTCCATGTTCCAAAGGGCTGGACGGCACATACAGTATGGCATTTGACATCATCAACCTGTGACACAGGAACAGCCCCTACTGAGTGAAAGAATTGCGATCTATGAAAGAAAAGGTAATGAAGACTTTTTTTTACTTGTTTGTTTTAGTTATATGGGGCGAGTATAATGTTTTTAAGCCATATTTGTCAGGGATGCCGTTCACGCATTCAGGCCGGGTATCCATTTTTGGATTCTGTACAGTATACAGTACAGTATTCAAACGTTCGATTTTGTTTGATGCTGCTATATAAATATTTGACGTTTTGCAGAAAACTTACGTGAGGCCTAAATGGGTTAAGTTGTGCATGAGACCTTGTGAATTGCCAAAGAGAATGAAAAAGAGGGTTAGCCAAAGAGAAAGAAGACATAAAAACTCTGTTGACAGATGGTTTGTGGTCTCAGAAGGCTGAGTCTAAAGAATCACTTTGACTCTTGAGTTTCTCAGAAAGGAATACAAAAAAAATGTTTCTGATGCCGTTTGGTGCTGATGCTGTGTCTAAATGAGACTAGATATGAAAGGAAGTTGCTGTCCTTTTGGCAATAAATCAACTTTGAAGAAATGTACCGGGTTGAGTCTTGGGTAAAGGCTCTTTCTGCAGGTTAACCCATTAAGACCTGAGGACAATTGTAAATCTTAAAGAGGGGGTGCCGTGATTTTTGTATTATTATTATTATTTTTATTTTTTTTCAATTTTGTACATGTTTAAGAGGTGACAGTATGTAAATAGACCCCTCTGTGTGTTTTTTTATGTGCAACGATGTCTTCCCTTTGTATCTAGGGTTTCTTCCTTGGGGCTGAACCTTTCCAGTTAAATATGCCAATGAAAAAAAGTTATAGTGACATCACATGCTCAGCTAACTCCTCCCCCTTTATCATGCAACTAAAGCTGTGGGCGTGGCTTCAGTTCAGGTGGATCTCCACCCATCACCACCCAACAGGCAAACCAGGCATACTTAATGAACTGGTAGGGTGGAATCATAAAAATAACAAACACTGCACACTTTTTGGGAAAAAAATCTTACTTTTCATATAACATTAATACCTGATAATCATGATTTAGGGTCGAAAAAATTAATGGCACTCCATCTTTAACACTTTTCTGAAGATGGAATGTTCCAGCTGCGGAACCCAAAAGATGAATCTGCTGGCTCGGAACCGGAATCCTATGGTAAATGCTTACACAAATGATTCCAGATTACTGAATGCTGAGTCTTGAAGTTCTGAATGTACAGTATCTCAGGTAAAATATGAAAAGATAACAAACACATTGCAATGAACTACATTCCATGTATTTATTTCATTACTAAAAGCACATGCTGAGTCTTGAGGTTTCTGCACCGCCTCATAAATTATGTACAGTATCTCAGATACTTAGCAACATCTTCATTAACTGAGTAATCCAGCGAAAGCAACAGACTCATGGAAATTTGTGAACAAATAGTGAAAATAACGTCACTTCCAGACTTGAAACTTTGTATAATATGCTGCCATGTCCTTTATCCAGCTTGCATAATTTATTTAATCCAAAACTGTTCTTTTCAAAATTACCGCAAGTAGCTTCTGTCTTTTTTGGACAGAATCTGGAGGAGTAATATGAAATAATGTGTTTTACAAAGACTGGCCTCCTGGTGGCGCTATGAAAAGCAGATGTGGAAAAATACAGGTCAAAGCCTTTTCCTTGGCCTTCAAGGAGGGTGCATGCAACGTTCCATGCATATCGGTGCATTTATAGGCAGAAATGTGAAAAGCAGCCTCATGGTGGCGCTATAACAAGCCTTTCTATAAATAGTGGGGCAGGGGTTCATTGTTGGCATTCAGTGAGTGTTTGTATGTGCAAAGTTTGGTATGAATCGGACTAACGGTATGGGAGATTAGCTGTACACGGATGGACACACACAAACACACAGACACACTCTCTCTCTCTCTCTCACACACACACACACACACACACACACACACACACACACACACACACACACACGGACAGGCGGACAGGCGGACGGACACACACACACACGGACGGACGGACGGACAGCAAAACATGCTCTTCACCATGCTTTTGGCCTGGTGGAGACGATAATACTACTAGTAAACAACTAAAAACACAAACTTAATGGTTTTATATCCTTGTGGGCCTCAGAGTTCATCACCCGGCGTGTTCCATTTAGCTTAGCATCTTCTGAGTAAATGTTTTTTTGGGGAACGCAGGCACCTCTTGATGAGCCATTAGACGTGGTCCTTCCTGATGAGCTATTAGAGCGGTTCACCAAGAATCAGCCTCCAAAGCTAGCTGGACGTCCATTACAAGGGTGAGTTTAGTAAGAAACATTTTAAACAAAGTATAAGTACCTCATTCATCTTCAGCGTATCCAGGAACTGCTGAAAATGAGTTGAGGCTAAAAAGGGTTTGGTGTTCTGGAGGAGCAAAATGTTAGACACGCAAAAACACTGCGAGCTGCAGGAAAGCCAATTATTGTTGTAACATGAACGTGGGCCAAAACGGGGGCGGATCTAGGCATGGGCATGGGGGGTTCAATGCCCCCCCTAAATGCCCAGTCTGCCCCACCAAACACGATGGCATGCAAAAAAAAAACAAGATAATTCAAATTAAAGGTAGGGTAAGTGATTTGAAATTCATGGTGTAGTACCAGCCTGGTGCACTAGGGGCGTCCAACAGTAGCTACACTATGTGAACCTGCTGCTCCATCCTGATTGGAGGAGAATTCACCCTCCACCTGGGGAACTTTTATTAGCTCCTCTGCTAACGTGGGGGAGGGGGAAACTCCATGTATGATCTGCACACCTTATAATAGAGCATTTTAACAGAAAAAAAAATTGGGGGGTGATATCTGACCAAAGTGAAATCACTTCCCCTACCTTTAAAGTGGTTATATTTAAAATGATTTGAAACACTACTACTGCTTCTAACAAATCACCATTGTGCCAAAAGCCACCACTAAACCAACAGCATTTCATCATTGAAAACAGAAAACTGTCTGAGTCAGACCTTTAGCTTCATGCATGCTGCGTGTCTGTTGCAACTTCAACAACAACTGATGCTTTACTTTCCTAATAAAAGTCCTGTAACCGAAAATGGTATGGGTGCGACCCGTGGCGCGAAGCAACACGGGCGATGAAGCCGCCTGCATACCATTTTCTCCTGCCCCCCAATTGGGAAATGTTACATCCGCCCCTCATAACGGTTCCTCAAGCTCGTTTAGATACTGTAAGGACAAAACCCAGCGCCGGGTTTTGACAGCTGTCAATCCCGCCTGCTAACCGATTTGGCTACAACACAGGAGACTATACAACAGCACCAGAACAGAGTTTCAACTTACCAGAGGCGTTTCAACACCGGCGGGTCCTCCTGGGACCCTCCATGGTAAGGTTCAATCCTTCTCCTCCTGCCGAAAGTTTCTGATCCTCGCTGTTTCACCGCTGCGGGCTCTGTATAAGGAGCCCGGGCCAGTAAGTTTCGCCCACGCGCCATCCAGCTGTTTCCGTAGCCGACAGCTAAACTAGTGCTGCTCCTTGTGTCGTCCTCGTCGCTGGTTGTGTTTTTCTTGTTTTTAACAGAAAAATGGCACCACTTTCGGGGGCCGCTGAGCTGCAGTCCGAACTTCGCTCCATAGAGACCCTCATCCAGAATCTCCTCTCAAGGAAGACAGCGATCTGTTCCAGTCTGGCCAGCCTGGCTCCTGGAAGCAGCCTACAGCCTACATCTTCCGCCGGGTCGGCCATCCAACCTGCCCGCGACTTGGGTCCCTCTGAAACCTGGGCATCTGTCGTCAGAAACGGCCGCCCGAAGAAACAGGCCAAACGCTCACTCCCTCTGTTTAATGGAAGTCTCGACGCAACTTTTCCGACATCGAATGTCTTTTCCCCGCTGGTAATACATACCCCCTGTCGCTCTGTTTCGCCCCCGAGCTCATCTCTGGTCTCCCGGCCAGTCTCGAGCCGGAGTTCGAGAGCCAGGCTAAGTTCCACACCAGCCCCGCAGCGGTCGGTCGCTACAAAGCGCCCTGTAAGCTCCACTCTATCCGCGGGCTCACCACACTCCTCTCCACCTACTGTGGATAAACGTCCTCGTTTGTCCCCCACATTGCCTGTCTCCTCCAGTCCACGAATCACTCCCAACTCCACCATTGACTCTGTCGTTTCCATTCCTGACAGCCACTTTCCACCGGACCCCCTCCCCCCGCGCGCAACACCGCAGCCACCGCCTCTCCTACAGACGCCGCTCCGTGCCATGCAAATGGTAGCCAGGAGGCTAACATACCTGCCCGTCTGTCTCGGAGACTGACGTGCCTAAATAACACTAAGCTAAATAAAAATCCAAGCGCCCTACTCGTGGGGGACAGCTTGGTTCGCCATGTATTACTACCTGAAATCATTACTTATTCCCTTTCTGGCGGAAAAATCGCAGAGTTGATTGAGCTCGTTCCAACGCTCGTAGAACAACATCCCACCATCAACACTGTGATACTACACGTGTGCACCAATGACGTCATGCGTAAACAGTCAACCCAGATGCAAATTGACATGGAATCGCTATGCCTTACTATAGAAAGCCTAGGCAAGCGTTGCGTTATATCTGATCCATTCCCAACTCTCTCCAATAAATCGGAGCACTTTAGCAGACTTTTTAGTTTTCACTTGTGGCTGAAAAACTTCTGCATTGCTGTTGGGTATGATTTTATCCCTAACTTCGACTATTTTTGGCTAAATTCCAGCCTATACAATCAAGATGGTGTTCACCTAAATAATAAGGGAATTAAACTTTTACAGGGCAATTTTATTAACTTTTTAGCTTTTAATCCTTGAAACGGACTGCGGCATGATCCCACAGATCTAGTTCTGCCCACCCCAGGTTGTGGCATTAAAAGGGTGGGTCCTGCCGCTACTGCTTTGCCCTCATCTCCTAATCTCACCCCTTCTCTCTCACCCATCACTACGCCCATGTGTCTCCCTATCCCTGTCCTAATCAGACATAGACCCCATACCAGACATTTCGGGCATTTGAGAGGGCCCTCTCATCTAGTTAATATAAAGACGGACTTCATTTCTTCTAATGAGCGCTTGTTAAAAGGTTGTCTATGGAATTTAAGGTCTATTACATGTAAGGCCTTCATAGTAAACTCTCTCATAATCACTCATCATGTTGACTTCATGTTCCTGGTTGAAACCTGGCAGGACACGGATGTTCACCTCATTGAGGCGTGTCCTCCCGGCTACTCTTTCTGGAACTGCTGCAGAGCATCTGGAAAAGGGGGCGGGGGGCTCGCTGTTATTTACAAATCTGGCCTTAAATGCTCACCTTCTGCCTTCGGCAATTTCACCACATTCGAGCTCTTGTCTTTCACCACCACCCACCCCTCTGTCCTTTTTTGCCTAATATATCGACCTCCTAATTCAAAGGGTGACTTTTTGTCAGAGTTTGGCCAACTGTTATCCATCACCACTACTAATCACGACAACGTAGTGTTTCTGGGGGATCTGAATGTCCACGTGGACTCTCAGGATAACAAATTTGCTTCCGATTTTTTAGACCTTATTCATACCTTTGACTGCACTCAGCACGTGCATGGCCCTACTCATGAACATGGCCACACCCTGGATTTAGTTATTTCGTATGGTCTTAACCCAGTGAATCTTGAGACCATTTTTATGCATGTTTCTGATCATGCTGCTATTCATTTTGAAGTTCCTTCTCCTCCACTGGCCACCACTCCTAGAGCTCCCCGCTATTTTAGGCCCATCACCCCGCAAACTTTGTTGAATTTTGGCAACTACTACCAGGCTTCTCATCAGTTTGGCCTACTGAACCCCTCCTGTTCAGTTGAGGAGCTAACTGTTAATTTTACCCATCGTTGCACTACCTCACTAGATATGGTTGCCCCCCTTAAGCTCTCTAAACCTTCCCTGTCCACTAAACCTCCTCCCTGGGTAAATGACAGAGTCAGGTCAATTAGAAGAGCTTGTCGAAAAGCTGAGCGCAAATGGAAAGCCTCTAGAGTGGCTTCTAATCTCCTCCCCATGAAACTACTCTTAAAAGACCTGAACAACACGGAGAAAGAAGAGCGATCTAAATATTTCTCAGATTTAATCGCCTCTAATCCCCATAACCCTAAATTTTTATTCAGGACTATTAACTCCCTTACTCACCGGCCCACTGACAGTCCTACATTCTCCACGGAGACATGTGAAGCCTTCCGAACGTTCTTCTTAGACAAAGTGGCAAGCATTAGAGCCCAAATTACACCCGCTCCATGCACCTTACCACAAAGAGAGGTTTACCATACCTTTAACTCTTTTTTTCCCGTTTCTCCTCCGGACCTTCTTAAGATAATTAACAGCATGAAATCTTCCTCCTCCCCTATAGATGCTCTACCAACCTCATTTTTAAAGCAGGTTCTCCCTTTTTTATCCTCAGATATTTTAGACATTTTCAATAAGTCTCTATCCTCCGGTAGTGTTCCCTCCCATTTTAAATCAGCCATTGTACAACCTCTTCTGAAAAAACCCAACCTCGATACCAAAAACCTTAATAACTTCAGACCCATTTCAAAGTTGCCTTTCCTCTCCAAAGCTCTAGAGAAGGTGGTTTACTCTCAGCTCCTAACGTTTATGAATCACAACTCACTTTTGGAATCATTTCAGTCCGGTTTTAGGCCGTTCCACAGTACAGAAACTGCACTCCTGAAAGTTTTAAATGACATTAGGATGAACTCTGACACTGGTTGCTGCACGGTCTTGATGTTGCTAGACCTGTCGGCTGCGTTCGACACCATTGACCATAACATTCTTTTAGACAGGCTAGAAAACTGGGTAGGTGTTACTGGGACTGCGCTCGACTGGTTTAGGTCCTACCTGAGTGACAGAACCTTCTCTGTGTCAGTCGGGGGTGCGTCCTCTAGTGTCTCTAAGATCAATTATGGGGTCCCTCAAGGATCAATCCTGGGGCCTCTTTCATTCTGTATCTATCTTCTTCCTTTAGGCCAGGTTATCCGCAATTTCAATGTTTCGTTCCATTTTTACGCTGACGACACCCAAATTTATTTCTGCTTAGACCCGTCAGACCCAGTTTCAGCTTCCACTTTATCCCCTCTGATCTCCTGCCTCTCTGCTATAAAGTCTTGGATGTCTAACAATTTCCTTATGTTAAATGATAAGAAGACTGAGGTTGTTGTATTCGGACCAAAATCTCTAAGAGAGAATCATATCCAGGCTTTAAAGTCCTATGGCTTAGAATGCTCCCCTGAGGTAAGAAACCTGGGAGTTCTATTTGACACTGATTTAACCTTCGCAAAACACTTCTCCAATATCTCCAAAACAGCCATCTACCAAATTAGGAACATTGCTAAGATCAGACACTTTATTTCATTTACAGACGCTCAAACTCTCATTCATGCCTTTGTCACAAATCACCTGGACTACTGTAACTCTCTCTTTTCTGGTCTCCCCAAAAAATCTATCAACCGCCTTCAGCTGATCCAGAATACAGCAGCCCGGGTCCTTACTAAGACTAAGAAATTCGACCACATCACGCCCGTCCTTGCCTCACTACACTGGTTACCTGTATCCTTTAGAATTGATTTTAAAATTGTCATGTTTGTTTTTAAAGCGCTGAATGGATTGGCCCCACCATATATCTCTGAGCTCTTGTCCCATCACAACCCCTCTCGTAATCTCAGATCTGCTGAAAGACTCCTACTTGCCACCCCCAGCACCCGGCTGGTGACAGAGGGTGACAGGGCCTTTGCCGCTAGGGCTCCTTTGCTCTGGAACCAACTCCCATTGGAAATCAGACTGTCCCCCTCTTTACCCGCTTTTAAAAGGCTTTTAAAAACCCATTTTTACACTAAGGCTTTTACCACCACCTAGTCTCCTATGTCTGACTTTTATGCTGATCTCTGCTGTTTTTCTCTCTGTTTTGTACTGTTGTTTGTTTTACTGATTTGCTGTATGTGAAGCACTTTGTAAACTTGTTTTTAGAAAAGTGCTATATAAATAAACGTATTATTATTATTATGATGATTGAGACATATTCCTGGTGTCATGGGTGGCAATCACTTTGAAATGGCCTCATAATGCCCATGGACACTTAATGCTGCAGTCTGTTGTCCTTAGTAGAAAGTATACTCTTCTTTGAACCTTAACCAAAGCACGACACCATAATGCATCCGTGCATCAAGGCGCTTATGAATTATTCTCAGAAGCTTATCGTCAGCATTTTTTGGGGGGGCCTTCGCAAGTGTGCGAAATAAACCTACTGTGTGCTTGCAAAAGTGAAAGGAAAATATGCTAACAGATGGTGCCCGGTGTCAACATTGTCATGTAAATGAGCGAGGGGATATTAAAGATAGATGAGTTTGGCTGTCTTGCATGGCCGACGTGTTTGTGTCGACAAACAAGTTCATCTTTGAAGAATAATAGTGTTAGTCCCCAGTGTGGAACTTCTCAAAGCATGCTGTGACTTGCATATTTTTTTTTTTTTAAATCCAGAGAATCATTTTTTCCCCCCACAACTGACTTACTGCAAATCCTACCTGGTGTATATAGACCTACATAGGAAAGTTAGGCCAGTGCATTGGCTGCAATAAGACATGTGATGTTTTGGTTATGCAATTTTCCTATTTACATTTTTATATTATTTTATTTCATAAATCATTTGAAATGTTCAGTGTCGTTATAATAATCTATCTGTATTGTTGAGATAGATATCAACTACTTGTGCGAAGAGGGTTAGGAGGACCTAATTGCATCCAAAACAAAAACAAACCTATAACAACATAATTTGGACGGAATTCCTCTGAATAGAGTTGATCACATCAAATACCTCGCATGGTTAGACTCTGAACTTTTGCACAGTGTGCACAAATAGGCCGTGGCCTAATTGTGCATGAGCAGAGCAGGGTTATTATAGTTATTTTTCATTTTAGTTATAAATAGTTTTCAATATATCTTTTTTAATTTAGTTAGTTTTTTTTTTTAATCATATATTTTTATCCCGCAATTTTGTAACCCATTTTTCACCCAGTGCTAATTCCTAATGTGATCCTCTACACACCCTCCACCAACCTGGGGAGGCAGCAGACTGGCCTCATGCTTCCTTCAATGCATGAGGAGTCCAAGCTGCCTTCTTTTCAGCTGACAGGGGGGGGTCCCTGGTTAGACGTAGCGCGTGGAAGGAAGACGTTATTCCAACTAGTTCCAGTCCCCTCCATCAGGCGCCCCAGCTAGCCAGGGGGAGGCAGTTTAGAGTGCAGGATTACAGCATGTTTCTGTCAGGGTATCTACCCTAGGGGACACAGGGAGAACATGCAAACTCCACACAGAAAGGCCCTTTCACCAACCCCGCCCTCCGGTATGGTCACTGATGACGTGGAGGAGGAGACACGCCGCCAGCACCCACAGCAGTGCCCCGAGCGGGAATCGAACCCAGGACCTTCAAGTTAGTTAGTTTAGTTAGTTTTAATTCGTTTTTAGGGTGCATTTGCTAGTTTTTATTTTTGTAAATGTTTTAGTTTCATTTAGTTTTAGTTTAGTTGTAGTTTTTTTTCATACCATACTTTTTTTGTACTTTGCTTCGTATCTTGTGGTACCATATGTTGCTGAAAACTGAAAAGTTTATAAAAGGTTTATAAAAAAGTCATATGTATATTAAAAAAAAACAAAAAAAAAACTAAAAAAAAAAACTAATTAAAAAATTAAAAAAACTTATTAAAAAAAACTAAAACTAAGGGTATTTTGAGTATGATTTCAGTTAGTTTTGTGAGCCCACGATGCAGTTATAGTTTAGTTTTTTATTATTATTATTTGTAGTTTTTATTTAGTTTCAGTTAACATATATATATATATATATATATATATATATATATATATATATATATATATATATATATATATATATATATATATATATAGTTTTAGTTAGTTTTAGTTAACTATAAATAACCCTGGAGCAGAGCACACGTCACATTACGTCATCACCTAAACCGGCAAATCGGAGAACCACCACCTCCGCTGATGCAAGTAACGATCCAGGAGGGATGAAATCATTTTGCCACCGCTGTAAACCAGTCGCAACCGTTGGGCCCCAACAGTCGCGTTTGTGCCAATAGTGGCAGCCGTTGGCCCAGCGGTGGCCCAGCGGCCCAGAATGTTTGCATTCGCCAACTTTGAGTCTATCTATGTCTGAGATAACTAATCTTACTTATCTTTCATAGTGGTTTAAACCCTGTGGAAATGTTGTATTAAGTTTTACTTCCTCTCTCCCTCTGTCCACGTTTGGTCGGATTCTAGTACACACACTACCATTCCCACAATTCCATGTCCCATAAAATGCTGTATGATAAGCTTTACGATAAGTAATCTTTATGGAGGTTATGTTTAGGGCTAGGGTTAGGTTTAGAGGTGACCGGTAAAGAACGATCGCGGCAGTCAACCGTTTTCACCGGTACTGGTCACAATCAAAGGTCGTTGACACAAAATGAATTTCGCTGTGTCTCCAAATATTACATTGACGGTATTGTTAGAAAAATAAATTATAGCGCTGGTGTTCTTTACTGCAACAGAAATGTTTCCCTATTACAGTCAGAAAGGAATTGGTTCTCCGACTCATATTACCCATTATGGACTATGCTGATGTTGTTTACCAGACTGCACCTAAAAATAACATTCTTCCACTCAATACCATTTAAAACTGTTTATGCAGATTTATTCCTGGCTGTCCACATTTGACTCACCATTGCACAATGTATAAAACAATGCATTTATTTCAATTATCCACAGTATCTCAAACAGTACCTGGAACATTATACATCTAGACACTAATGAGGCCATTGTTCATGGATCTACTTTTATGTTCCACTAGTTTCCACATCTGATGCCAAAATATTATTCAGGTTCAAAGCTCATTCGGTCAGTAACATCTTTTCAAATGTTTAAAACCTTGCTGTCCTCTTGCCTTGATAGGTCCCATGCTTTCACAAACCATCATGTCTTGACCGTAAACTGTCTTCACCAGAGCAAAACTGATTCTTTCGATTAATATGTTGAATTTGTATATGTGAATTCTCAGGCATTTAAATCACTGAAACAATCAAGCCATAAGGAAGTTAATTAACACACTTCGGATCAGAATGACCATAGACCATTCATTGCAAAGCTTTTGCATGTTAGTATGGCGGTGTGGCTCCGCTCGTGTGATATCAAATCTATGTAACGAGACATGGGTCTGATATCAAAGACATAGGCCTGACATTTCTGTGTCTCTGCACCAAGACAGCTCTGATATCAAGGATTCTATGGTGAGTTTAAAAAATGGTGAGTTTAAAAAATAAGTTCCAACAAGATTACAAAAAGATCCAGCAGACTCTCTGTACCTTCCATTCACTATTCTTACTCCCCAAACAAACTATAGTGATGCCTTGTTTTTTTGGGGAAAATTAATATTTGGATATGAAGGGTATACAGAGCTGTCCGAAGATACCAAAGCACTCTCACACTTGTGAGAAGTATGGGGTGCCTCACTTTAAACAAGCATCACGCTCTAAACAATCATTAAAAGTCCACAGACGTGGCTGCTGCACAATGTCATGTGGGATGCTGTTGTTTTTCATTAAAAATCAACAGATATGAAGTAAAATCCAAAAGTTTTTTGAGAACACCACAAAAAACTGTTGGAAATGACAGTGTTGAATAACAGTACTGTATGTGCTGAAGCAGACATGAGCCTGGGGCACTGACTGGACTGCTTGGAAGTCTGCTTTAGCCGTCCCAATACAGTTAGTCCGGATGCAGAATGTTAACTCATATTCCCCATAGTCAGTGTGCCGTTTCGGCTCCCATTCTAGTCAAACATTTGACTCCTTGGGCACGAGTCAAGACAGCCGTTTGCCCATCTTGCAAGTGCACATGTTACCTTACAGCAGGGGGTTTCAACCGTTTGTGAACCAGGGACCACCACCCTGACTAAGAATCAACCTGAAGACCACCTCTACTACCCGTATTCCATCCTCTTACTTCATCCAATGAACTCAGGTCATTATGGACACATTTCCTAAGAATGATGGCTGTTTAGGCAAGCTTTCTTGATAATCTCTGATTTCTGTGAAATTTCCTAACATCGATCAGACTTCCCAATAACTAACAACACTGATGGGCTTCTACGGAGCATTTCACAAACATTTCTCTGGAAGAAAAGATGTACAGAATTGTGATTACTAAATTCATGTTCACTGCCCTATAATAAATCTGAGGACCCCTGTTCACAGGATTTCGTATTTGTCAACCACGAAAGAGGCTTCTGAAAAGAATCTGACAGGAGTGCCTCCGTCCACACGGTTCACCTCGGTGACCTGGATGTTGCAGTAGCCGCGCTTGGACGTGAAGAGCACGTTGATGGGGTAGAAGTCGTCGAGGCGGCCGTTGACGCTGAACTCCAGGGTGCCGCTCTTGTTGTTGGCGTCGATGGTGGGAATGGACCAGGCGATAACGCTCAGCCTTTTGTCGTGTTCGCACTCGCCGCCCTCCAGGTCGCCGAACACGGGCGCGTCCGCGCCGGGCGGCACCGGGATGCTGATGAGGACGTCGCTGAGCTCCAGTCTCTCTTCCTGTAGCTCGTACTCGATGATGACGTCACACCCGCCGGCGCTCTCCGAAGGCCAGCAGTTTATGGCGAGAGGTACGAGTGTCCTGTCTGTGGTCTGCAGCCGCCACCTCAGCAACGGCACGTCCTGGTTGAGGTTGAAGGAATTCGCAGGGTTCTTGTAAGCGATCACCGACTCGGCTCTGAACAACTTCTCGTCGATGTGAGGATTCGTCTTCAGCTCGAACCCCTTGCTGTCGTTCCTGGTGAGGAGGCGGATGCACCGGTCCTGGTCCTCTGTGACTCGGACCGTGAGCTTGCCCAGCACCTCCATGTTCTGTAAGCCGCCATTGCGACTGCACGTCAAAGAGATTGTCTCCTTCGTGCAAAGGTGCACGCCCTCTAGGTTCGCCAGTGTTGGCGGCACTTTGGTTGCGACCGAGCCCCTCCTCCCCACGGCAGGCATGACGGTTTCGCCCTCTGATCGGAGCTTGTCCACAAAATTGTCACCGTCTTTCCCTCTGGAATGCAACTTCAGCGCCTTACCGCTCCCCCAACTGGGTCTGATCGGCGCCATCTTGGCTTTCTCGTACTTCACATAGCCGTCTTCGACAACAGACGCCGAGCTCATGCCGGTCATGCTGCCGTCTCGGCCGAGCCCCAGCATCCTCTTCCGTTTGGCCTCCCTCTTGGCCTGGCTGATCTCCCGGGCCTTCTTGGCCCTCTCCGCCGCTGCCTCTCGCTCTTGGGTTTCCCGGATGGCGAGGAACACCTTCTCCTCTGGGGAGTCCATCTCGGTGAAGGCCAGCACCTGCTCCAGGGTGACGTCCTCCCTGCGGCCGCCCAGGGCCACGATCTCGTCGAAGGCGAAGATCAGCTCGAAGCAGCGCCCAGAGACCTCGCTCTCCTCCAGCACGGGGCAGTACTTTGGGATGGCGCGGGAGAACAGGCCGAGCGTCTCCAGGTCCTCCAGGATGTTGCTGTTCTTGGTGGTGAGGAGGACCACGTAGAGCTTCCCCAGCGGCTGGTACAGGTAGCGAACGCCGTCCGTCTCCGCGAAGGTGTGCTGCTTGCTGGGGTTCATGAGCGTCGGGAAGGCGGCGAGGAGAGCCTCGATGTGCGCCCGGCTCATCTCCACAAACTGCCGGGCCACAATAACCTTTCCACCGTTGTTACACACTGCCACTGACAGCACCACCATTTTCTGTATCTATTTATTTCGTATTACTTTCTTTTGTTTTGTTTTGTTTTTTTGTTTACTATGGTGAATCCGAATCGTATTCAGATTAACAGATTGATATCCATTGTCTTCGGGAGGTACAGTTTGTTTTTCTGTTGAGACGAGACCTATTTTAACTTAATAAAAATTGCTTGCTAAAATTAGTCAGCTGACGGTTTTAGGGTTCTTTATTAGCGTCAGCAAAACATGTTCCTGATATACATCCAATAGCACTGGTCCGGTCCTTACTGAGCTGGCTTATACGCTGATGTCATCCTACTGACCACAATGACCAAGCCATAAAAGTGCATGGAGTTCCCACAACAGCCAAGTGAACTGACGACATTTGAGCCATTATGTGCGAGATCATGTCTGGTATATGGGAATGCCCATATAAGGGCACAAAAGCTCACATTTACCAGACAGACAGGAGTAATGGGCACTCTGACAGAGCTCCTTTTTATACCCATATACGGACATCTTACTGGACGACTTACTGGACAACATACTTGTCTTACAGATAGATCAATATCATCAATTTTGAAAAGAGGTATAGATCAATATCTTATATATACATCAATTTTGAAAAGAGGAAAATGAACAGAGGAATGCACTACCGGAAATAGGCACTGTGAGGTACTAACCTCACAGTGCCTATTTCCGGTAGTTTTAGCCTTCTTTTTTCTAACGTATCTTATATAACACTGTCTATAATATTTGTCTATGTGTCTATATGTTTTGTGTCCTGAGGACAACAGATGACATTTAGCTGTAGCTAATTATGACTCGTTATACACTGGGATGATTGTATCTATTACTAATATGTCAATGTCTTGTGTTCTCCAAACTAGTGTTTCTCTGACTAAATAAAGTAAGTAAGTAAGTAAGTAAAGGTACATTTGTGTGAAATCAGGTGGGGCTCCGAAATCTAGGACCTACGTGCTGTTGGAAGCAAATTGACGTCTTTGAAAGCTGCTCCCGACTTGGTCTTGGAGAACTAGGGCTCAACGGCTACAGCGGATCAGAGCGGTTTAAGAAGGTGAACGCAGAAGGCCTGCTGCTGGACATAATTACACAGACGCCTTGAGGCGATCTGACGACATCTGGCCCAAACGTCACTTTGACTCACTGATTAGAAGTAGAAGGTCAAAAATCAAGGCAGCTGGAACTTCACAAATACCCTTATTTACTTCCTTCCTTTATTAGTTACTATTCGAGTTTTGTCTAGTTACACTTAAAGGAGAATTCCACCCCAAAAGGCTTTCTTACCTATATTTGCAGTTTATTTCTTTAAAAAAAGCAGTTATATTCAGCTGTTATTTTGTTATAAAACTCTACTGCTTTCCCCTCCTCTACCATAAGCTTGAAATGGGGATATAGGATGTTCAAATTCACCTATTTGCATCGCCCCAGAACGCAATGGTTTGCTACCGGTATATATTTTCTCTCCACCAGGTCAATAGTGTGCTGTCACTCACACTTTCACTTTTGGCTCAGCAGTGGTTGTTCAGCTGTCTCAAAAGGTGTGGGCATGGCACATGCCGGATTATGGCTGAACCACTGCTGAACCAAAAGTGAAAGTGAAAGTCTGAGTGTCACACTACTGACATAGTGGAGAGTGAATGTATAGCAAAAAATTGCATTTTAAAGCAACGGAAATTGTTGAATTTAAACAACATCCCACAGCCGTATTCAAGCTTATTTTGGGAAACAGATGATGAGGATTTTTTTCCCCACCACAAAATAACAACTGGACCACGTTTTTGAAAAAATAGATAAACTCCTTCAAACTATACCTCTCCCTTGTTCCGCCCCTCTGTCCCCTTCCCCTTTCTTTTGGCCGACTCCTACAATAAAATCTAATATTATCACAGGGCCACAGATGTCGCCAATCTGCTCAAAATTCTGTTGTCATCTAAAAAAAAACATCTTTCCGTCCTTATGTCTTCCATGGCTCACTGACTTCTTATTGTCTTTCACTTCTCTGGCTTTCATTGCTTGTTTCCAGGACAGCCCGTTATCAGAAGCAAGTGTTCATGTCCTCAGTTCTGGCTGCTGGTTTCACTCTGCTATCCAGCACCTGTGATCAATCCCTCATACATACAGTATATCGTCGGTGTCCTGCCAAAAACACTTATCTCCAAAAACGTAACTTTTCAGGAGGATGAAAAAACTGTTTTTTCTCAGAAACTAACAGGCCAAATAAACCTAAAATGCTGTTGTTGAACACACTTAGCATGTGTTCATGTGTTCAAAAATCATCAGTCAACAGTTTAAGGTCTTTAGTGGAGATACAGGGTTTTACTTTTGAGATTTGTGGAGAAACTGGAGATAAGTGGTTTTGTCATCCCATTTTGACTGAGACTGATTCTAAAAAACGGCTTCAAAATACTGATCTAAGTTTTCTGGGGCAAAATAAATATTTTTTAAATGCTGTGCATACTGTATAGAACCCCAATGGGGCTTTCCTTCCAGAAGTGGAGGGTTATAATCAGTTTCCACCTATAATGGTCTATGAGATAGGTAGAGATATGCAATAATTTGGACCAATCAGATTGCACATGTGACATCAATGAGCTGATGGTTGTTGTGAAACAACCATCAGCTCAGGGATGTCAAACTCAAATAGACTACCAAAATAGAACAAATGGTCGAGGGCCAGAGACACAGCACTCTGTTTCAAGATAAACAAGGTAAATATAAAGATGAAACTGCATGTATTAAAAAATGCTTTCATAGAGAAATGAGAAAGTAAATTCATTGAGTTGAGAAATAGATCCGTCGACTGTTGTAACGTTACCTGTTGTCATAATGGTTGCTATGTCAATGGAAACTTCGATCTGACAAGTTATAATGTAGTTAGTAATTAAACTATTATTACACTATCCCCCCCCCCCCCCCCCCCGGCCAAAATCACTTGAGTTTAGGGGAGGGTATTACACTATTACCCTATTTCACATATTCCCCTATTGCTCTATTACACTTATTAGAATATCACCGCTATTACACAGATATTTCCCTATTGTGTTACTACACTTGCACCATTATCCTATTAGCCATATTTTCCTATTACACTTAAAGATGAAGTGCCATGTTTTTTCCCAATCTAAAACATGATCATCAGGTACTACTGTTATATGTAGAAAAATAATGTTCCAAAATAATTTGTTTGCCTGGTGGGTGGTGATGGCTCGAGATCCATCTGAAATGAAGCCACTCCACCCCATTTATATTATAAAGGGGGAGGAGTTAGGGGAGGGGCTGATGTGTGATGTCACTATATTACATATTACATTATATTACATTCTTTAATAAGCTATTACAATATTACCCTATTGCACTTATTAGCAGAGATGTCCGATATTGACTTTTTTACCGATACCCGATATTCCAATATTGTCCAACTATTAATTTCCGATACCAATATCAACTGATAACGATATATGCAGGCTTTTGTGGTGAAAAAAAAATAATAATAGTGGTATTCAGTGTTCAGTGATTTGGCTGATTCGGAAAAAAAAGGGACCAACAGGATGGTCCCCCATATATATTTTTTCCCAATTGTGTGGGAAAAAATATGTAAATGGTGTTTTATTAATTTTAAAAAACAAAAAATAGTCCTATTTTTTTAATGATATTCATCTCAATAGAGATATTTTCTGATATTCTTTTTTTTTTTTTAAATCCTTTACTGGGCGATGTTATCTGTTTGGCCAACATCACTACTTAATAGACTACTACACTATTACCCTATTATACATATAAACCTATTACACTATTACCATACCATGACATATTCCTATTACTCTTACACTTATTAGACTACTACCCTATTGCACATATTGCCCTATTACCACAATTTAATAACCAATGTTGGGCATCATAGAACGCCATCAATGACCAAGGGAGTCCCAGGACCACATTTTGATAACGAGTGGCTCAATATGGCTCTCTGTTGCCCCTGTTGACAAAATGTCATGTACAGGAATACCAGTCGCGAGCGTTCGCACTCTGTAGTAACTATGTGAAGTGAACTGTGCCATGTACAGTTTGACATATCCCTGAGACCCTCAATGTATATTGTAAAGTCGTTAATAATGTAGCTCAGCTGTCGATTTTCACTCAAATGGAAATTGACCCTAAAGGTCCATTTGTACAGAGTTGCAGTGGGTCCATTTCCAAAGTCTACTTTGGGAACCTATTGAGTGGGGTCCACAGCATGATACACAACTATAGACCTCACATAGGCACTACACTACATAGTAGCATAGGTCTATACTATATAGATATATAGTATAGATCTACACTTTAGTAGCATAGATCTTATTTTCTGACACACACACACACACACACACACACACACACACACACACACACACACACACACACACACACACAGACACATACAGACACACACACACACACACACACACACACACACACACACACACACACACACACACACACACACACACACACAGACACACACACACACACACACACACACACACACACACACACACACACACACACACACACACACACACACACACACACACACACACACACACACACACACCCCACACCTCACACACACCACACACACCCACACACACAGTGATGGACAGGTTCCACTTCCATTTGGCAATATTGTATTGCATTGTATTGTGGTAGTGGAGATAAGTGTTTTTGCGTGACAGGTTTAACAGCCAATGGAGGTAAGTGTTAAATGAATTGTTTTAAAAAAAACACCTTTTCATTGGACATAATCACAAAATCTCATACCAGCAGATAGAGCAGAAAGGGTACATTCCAACCATGTAAAAAAGTGAAATTCATAAAAAAAATGGACATAAGTGCTTTTGGTTGGACATTCTCTAACCCTCATCCTCACCGTAACCGCAAGCACGTTACAGCTGAGAGTGGATTTCCAGCACATGTTCGGACTAATGGGAGTTCTAATCTATGGGACTTTGGTACTTAGATCAGTCCCCAAGACGGCAGGGTGTCAAGAAAGAAAAGTTCTCACTCCTTCCCTCTCCATTTCTTGCTCACACACACACACACACACACACACACACACACACACACACACACACACACACACACACACACACACACACACACACACACACACACACACACACACACACACACACACACACACGCAGTTTCTGTCAGTTACTTCAACTAATATTGCTATAGTTACTTATAGAAAAGTGCGACAAACAGGCTAAATAGAAAAATCACACCCGTGTGAGGTGAGGGGCGTTCTTACAACATCGATTACGAGATAATGCTTTTTACGCTTGCAACGGGTGATAATGTTCATCAGCCTCAGGACAAACATTATATTTCCCCTACATTGTATCTGGCTGGAAAAAACAATTATTGAAGCCATATAAGGAGGGGCTAGCACCCCTCTCCTTTTATAAAATGGTAAATGGTAAATGGTGCATTTATATAGCGCCTTTATCCAAGGCGCTTTACATACAACCCCAAATCCGTTGAAATTGGGACGTTGTGAAAAATGTCAATAAAAACAGAATGCATTGATTTGCAAATCGTTTTCAACCTATATTGAGTTTAATACACTACAAAGACAGTATATTTAATGTTCAAACTGATAAACTTTATTGTTTTTTGAAATTATACAATCTTTTGTAAATTGATCCCTGCAACACGTACCAAAAAAGTTGGGACGGAGGCAACAAAAGACTGGGAAAGGTCATGAATGCACAAATAACGCCTGTTTGGAACATTCCACAGGTAAACAGGTTAATTTTAAACAGTTTAATATTGTTATTGAGTATAACGGGACCATCCCAGTCGCTCACAATCAAAGATGGGGCGAGGTTCACCACTTTGTGAACAATTCTGTGAGAAAATCATCTAACGATTTAAAAACAATGTTTCTCAACATTCAATTGCAAGGAATTTGGTGATTTCATCATCTACAGTCCATAATATAATCAAAACATTCAAATAATCTGAAGAACTTGCTATACTAAAGCATCAAGGCCGAAAACCAACATCTAGCACTTGTGACCTTTGATCCCTCAGGTGGCTCTGCATTAAAAACTGACATCATTGTGTAAAGGATATTACTGTGTGGACTCAGGAACACTCAGAAAACCATTGTCAGTTTACAGAATTTGACGCTACACCTGCGATTGCAAGTTAAAACTCTACCATGCAAAGCAAAGCCATACATCAGAAAGGTTGGTTTGAAAAAACAACTAGAAAAACAACCAGAAATGCCTTCTCTGGGTACAATATCATTTAAAATGGTTATACACAAAGTGGAAAAGTGGGCTGTGGTCTGATGAGTCCACATTTCTAATGATAGTGGACCCAGAGAAGGCATTTCTGGTTTTTTTCAAACCAACCTTTCTGATGTATGGCTTTGCTTTTCGATGGTAGATTTTTAACTTGCAATTGCAGGTGTAGCGACAAATTATGTAAACTGACAATGGTTTTCTGAGTGTTCCTGAGTCCACACAATAATATCCCTTACACAATGATGTCAGTTTTTAATGCAGAGCCACCTGAGGGATCAAAGGTCACAAGTGTTTGGTGTTGGTTTTCGGCCTTGACGCTTTAGTATAGCAAGTTCTTCAGATTCTTTGAATGTTTTGATTATATTATGGACTGTAGATGATGAAATCACCAAATTCCTTGCAATTGAATGTTGAGAAACATTGTTTTTAAACCGTTGGATGATTTGCTCACAGAATTGTTCACAAAGTGGTGAACCTCGCCCCATCTTTGATTGTGAGCGACTGGGATGGTCTTGTTATACTCAATAACGATATTAAACTGTTTAAAATTAACCTGTTTACCTGTGGAATGTTCCAAACAGGCGTTATTTGTGCATTCATGACCTTTCCCAATCTTTTGTTGCCCCCGTCCCAACTTTTTTGGTACGTGTTGCAGGGATCAATTTACAAAAGATTGTATAATTTCAAAAAACAATAAAGTTTATCAGTTTGAACATTAATTATATTGTCTTTGTGTTGTATTCAACTGAATAGAGGTTGAAAACGATTTGCAAATCAATGCATTCTGTTTTTATTTACATTTTACACAACGTCCCAATTTCAACGGATTTGGGGTTGTAGATTGTGCATCACATTCACCCATTCACACACACATTCATACACTGATGGCAGTGGAAACCATGCAAGGTACCTACTAGCACATCAGGAGCAATTCGGGGTTAAGTGTCTTGCTCAGGGACACATCGACACTAACTCTGCGGGAGCCCGGGATCGAACCGGCAACCTTGTGGTTACCATCCGGTTACTCTACCTCTGAGCCACTGCCAAAAAGATCTGCTGTT
>CM076974.1:52020008-52032508 GCA_039105355.1 Benthosema pterotum
CAGAGATATTCGGTTTAATAACTTGGAGCAGCCTTTGCCCGGAGGAGATTTCTGGACGGACACACAAATATTGACTTCCTACAAAACAGGTCAGCTGGTCACCTCCCAATCTTGGCTTTTGTATATTGTAAATACACTCAACAAAAATATAAACGCAACACTTTTGTTTTTGCTCCCATTTTTCAGGGGATGGACTTAAAGCCCTAAAATTCATTCCAGATATACAATATAACCATTTCTCTCAAATACTGTTCACAAATCTGCCTAAATGTGTGATATTGAGCACTTTTGCTTTGTTAAAATAATCCATCCCACCTCACAGGTGTGCCACATTAAGATGCAGATTTGACATCATGATTAGTGCACAGGTGTACCTTAGACTGTCCACAATAAAAAGACACCCTGAAATGTGCAATTTTCTTTTGCCTTATTGGGTGTATGGGCCTCCGAACCAGTCAGTATCTGGTGTGACCACCATTTGCCTCATGCAGTGCAACACATCTTCTTCGCATAGAGTTTATCAGATTGTCAATTGTGGCCTGTGGAATGTTGGTCCACTCCTCTTCAATGGCTATGTGAAGTTGCTGGATATTATAGTGGTAACTGTTATGCGCTGTCAAAATGGTAATAATGTGGTAGTATTGTGTTATTACCATTTTTACAGTGTGTGAGAAATGGTTATATTGTATATCTGGAATGAATTTTAGGGCTTTAAGTCCATCCCCTGAAAAATGGGAGCAAAAACAAAAGTGTTGCGTTTATATTTTTGTTGAGTGTATATATAAAATACTGAACCGTGCACCCTGCTTCACTCTCCTCGTGAGAGTGTAAAAATGAAACCAAATGGACCCGCATGAGTCCATTTGGTTTCATTTTTACGCTCTTAAAGAGTTACATCTGGTTAACCAACTGTCCATCATTTAGCCTGGGAACCACTGGTTGAACACCACTGTCATAGGAGGAAAAATGGTGAAAAATGAGGGTTTTATCTCTGGCACCTGTCATTCAATTTCTCACTAGCCAAAAAGCACTAGATTTTCCGTTAGGAGTTTTTCACTAATTTTGAAGGGTCTGAAAAAAGCTAAATAAAGCGACAAATGCACTAAGTTGGCCACATAGGTCCATACAAAGTTGTGCACAGATCAGTGGGGTAATCAGGAATTGGCCTGTCCTAGCGCCACCAGGAGGCAATTTGAAACGTCTTCCTCTGCCTAGAGGGAATGTGTGTATAATTGCAGGAAATCACGAGCTGTGTAAATATTTCTTGCATTTTCTTCAAAACAGACCCATCACGGCAAAAGTTGGAAGGCATTCTTGGCCAATGGTGATGGAATAGGGGCATAAGTGAAAAAATCTGTGTTGACCACACAGAGATTGTATATACCAAGATACTGAAGTATTACATTAATACTGAAGTATTGCATGTGTGCATGGGACAAGTGGGGGAAAACATGTTGCCAACGAATTAAGATTGCCATGTCATGTTAAAGAAAAAATCAATTCAAATATAGCAAAAATAGCTGATCTACAAGCTCAGCAAGTAACAGATGCTTTTTGGGCTTATGGATCAGCTATTTCTGATAAGACAGTACATGCAACGTGGCCCCTCCCGGATGAGTGTGGAAATATAGTGGCACCAGGGGAATAGTGGGGATATATTTATATTAAGCAGAGTTCAAAACACATCTATAGCAGGAAAAGAGACAAGAGAAAGTCAACTAGGGGCATTTGAAAAATGATGTCTGTCAATCATGATGTGGGACAGACAGGGTCTTAATTTGTGGGACACCTGAAAAGTCTCAGAAATGAGGGACTGTCCCACGCATGCAGGGACATCTGCATGCCACCCTACATACTAGTGCAAACATTGCTACTATTGATACTAATGCTGCACAATAACTAATTAAATATTACATGTTATTTGGATTTTAAATAAGGACTTCTGTTTTTTAAGTGTTTGTATGTTTTTAATTGTCTGTATGACTTCTAACGGCTTTGGCTGCAAATAAAGTCGGATTGGATTGATTGTAATATTGTTACGTATTCCAGCAAAAGTAAAGATATTACTCATTACTTTTGAGCTTGTCGTTGCATGATGTGAAAATAGAACAAATTTGCAAGCTAACAACAGATAACAGAGATGCACAGTAGTTAGTAGATCCAAATCTACCACAACATTCTGCACACATGACGTACACTACAAGTTATCGCAGTTGTCACAAGTTGTCGCTAAACAGATTCTGTTGTCCATCTCTAACCCTTTGTGAGTTCAAAGAGGGGGGACTTGGGAAAGTATAATGTAATGTGTAATATATTATTCTTTGATTCTAGTGATAAGCAGTGTTGGGACATGTGCACTACGTAACTTTTCTTTCTGCATTACTGCATTACTTTCAATATTACTTTCTGTCAATCTCTCGTTGAAAATGTTCTTGTGAAATTTTCTTGACAACTGCAGAAGTTTAGTAATTACTTATTTTCTATAATTTGTCATCAAATTATTTATTCAGGAGGACGTTTTTTCAAGTTGATTTCATATGGATTTCCCAGATAGCCAAGTGCGCTTTCTTTATTGTAGCTATGCCACTGGCCTACACAATATTTGATTAATAGTGACACTAAATATTTAATTATATATTTTGTACAACATTTTTATTAATTTAGTAATATGTAATAGTAATATTAATATATTACACTTGCTCAGACAGCAATATTGTAATACAATATATTGCTTTAAAATTAAGGTAATAAGTAATAAGTAATACATTAACAAGGTATAGTAATATTCCCAACACTGGTGATAAGTAAAGCAATATAATTACTTTTTCTAAGGGGTCATAAGTAAAGTAAATGCATTGCTCTCCTAAGTAATATTGCCCAACACACTGTTCATAATGTTATTGTTTTGTCTTCCAGCATTCCTGTGGCATCCAGTAACGTCTTCAGAGACCATTCCAGATCTAGTGTTGTGTGACCGGCAGAAAAAAAAAATGGGTTCCCATTTGACGGTTCCGGACGAGGGGTCGACCTGTCCCGTGTGTCATGATGTCTTTAAACTCCACGACGGAGAGAGGTGTTCGGGGGGTTGGTGCGTGCTGGGCCCCGAGGGCTTCAACTCGGGGTACCACAGCTGGGATGTCTACGTCGGAAACAATCGACGCTGGTTGGCAGGCGTGTGCTTGGAGCCTCGCCAGGCGAGACGGAACACAGGCAGCGAGTCCTGGTTCGTAGAGTTCTACGGGGATGAATACAGAGCCGGATACAGAGCCGAGGCCTCGTCGGGGCTTGGATTTGCTGAGGGTGAGGAAAGCTCAGCATCTGAGGAGGACGAGGAGACCTCAGAATCTGATGAGGACGAGGAGACCTCAGAATCTGATGAGGACGAGGAAACATCGGAATCCGACGAGGGGATTTCAGAACCCGAATGGCTAGAACATCGGACCGTTCTCTCTGTGAAGCAGAAACTCCGGCGGATCAGAGTCCAGCTGGACTGGGACAGAGGGCAGCTGTCCTTCTCCGATCCCGATTCCAACGCACACCTGCACACCTTCGCGCACACTTTCAGCGACACCCTCTTTCCGTGCCTTTATAATGGCGATCATAAAGCCGACGATCGCATGTCTGTGGAGATGTTACAAGGGGCAATGGAACGCAGGGTCCAGGAAGCGCTGAAGCCCCTAAGGGCGAAACTGAAGGTTCTCGGCAAAGTAAAAAATGATTACAACAAAACGGATGATCACATCAAGCTTCAGGCCAGGAACACAGAGACGCAAATCAGGGAACAGTTTTGGAATCTCCGTCGGTTCCTACACGAGGAAGAGGAGGCCAGGATCGCCGCTCTGCACGAGGAAGAGGCTCAGAAGAGCCGGGAGATGAAGGAGAGGATAGAGGGTCTGAACGGAGAAATGGAGGCCCTCTCCAGTGCAATCCGAGCGGCCGAGGACCAGCTGAGAGCAGAAGACCACGCCTCGTTCCAGCGGAACTACAAGACCACGATGGAGGGGGTCCAGCAGCTCGCCCTGCAGGACCCGGCGCCGGTGTCGGGAGCGCTGATCGACGAGGCCAAGCACCTGAAGAACCTGTCCTTCCGGGTCTGGGACAAGATGAAGGACATCGTCTCCTACACTCCCGTCGTCCTGGACCCCAACACCGCCGATCCTCGATTCGTGCTGTCCGGCGATCTGACCAGCGTGAGACGCGTAGAGCAGCGGCAGCTTCCCGAGAACCCCGAGAGGTCTAACTGCTGGCTTCAGATCCTGGGTTCCGAGGGCTTTAACTCGGGTTCTCACAGCTGGGACGTTCAGGTCGGTGACCGCACGATCTGGGAAGTGGGTGTGTGCGAGCAGTCGCTCCAGAGGAAGGGGCACACCGGGAGAGGGTACTGGTTGGTAGGCCTCTATGAGGGTAAATACACGGCGTGCCGCTCATCGGGGCCTGAGATGGAGATGACCGACCTCTCGGTGAGTCAGAAACCCAGGAGGATTAGAGTCCGGCTGGACTGGGACCGAGGAGAGCTGTCCTTCTCTGATCCCGAGTCCAGCACACAGCACCTCCACGCCTTCACACACGCTTTCACCGAGAGAGTGTTCCCGTACATTTTAAATTATGACAATGACGACGGTGTGTCTCTGAGGATGTTACCGGGGAAGATTTGTGTCACTCTGGAAAACCACAGTTAGGATGTCTACCGTCAAATAAAAATCCTATTGAAGACATTGCTCTGGTTGTGACTAAAGGCTATAATTTCCCAGTAGAAAAAGGGAACCAATATGCACATCTCAAATGTATGAGACGGTGCTGGAGGCTCTTTAACCTTTTGGTATGAATTTGGACTTGGATATAAGATCATTCCTGTAACTGTGTATTGGTTTTCCTTTACTCTCTGGATGTATCATGAATTGAATTAATGTTGATATGTTTGTATGTTTTAATTGTGTATATTGATTTATATTTTTTATAAATCAATATGCAATCAATATGTATAAATGAATGTATGACTCCTTATTGGACTATCTATTGTGGGCGGTCACATACAGCCTATTGGCTAATGAACTGATTGAATGACAACACCCAACAGACACCATGCTACATTCAAGACTCCTCGGACCTAATTCAGGAAAGAAAATATACGCACATTCAACGATAGGGGGTGCCAAGTGCCCGTAAACACGATCCACTCGAACCAACGGTGCAATACAGAGAACCCTGAGTACGCTGAGCGTAATCCTCTGGAGGTAGCGTACGTCAGGTGCCCGTGCACGAGCATTCCCAGAGGAATACCAGAGTGTGAGAATGATCGCAAATGACAGGACCATCCCATTTTCATTCTTCCACGCCCCATTTCTTACCATAAAAGGCAACAAACATGAGTCAGCAGTTTGTCTGAACTCTAGCTGCAGCCCAGAGTTCTGAAATTTTACAACTGAACATTGTGGTCTCTCTGTGGTCCCCCATGTCGCATGGACTTGTTGATCAGCTGATTTTGACAGAAGAGTCACTTGCAATGTCAACTGATTGAATGCAAGCACTAAAAAATATAAGCCGCCCCTTATATAGCCTAATGCAAATGCATTTATTTAGTATTTAGTTCAACCTCAGCTATTTGGTAATTAAAATATAAAAGCCCTTTCTATTGAACAATTGCTCACTCTCACCTTTGCAAAGGTAAACAATAATATAGGCCTAATAAAAAGATATAAGCACGATCATAGGCCTACCATAAAATACCAAATAACAGCCCTTACTTAAACAACCGCCTACTAAATAAGGCCCATGTTCCCACATCATTTTGCTTAATAACGCCTTGTCCAAAAAGCGCCCATGAGCTGTTATTTGCAAACATATTAATACTATTATTATTATTATTATAGCTTATGGCGTTACTTTGCAGATCTCCTCATTTCTGCCTGACGCACATGCCCTCAGCATCTCGCATGTCCCAATGCGACAGCAGTCCTCCACCTCAAAATATATGTTTAATTCTGCCACACACCGCTTATGTAGCCTACAACAATTGTTCAGACTGCATATTTTGTCAAACGTGTGCGTTGTAAGCAGGCACTTACCATATATGAATCCAAGCATCTGTCAACAGGCATCAACTCCACACGGACTCCGTCAAAACTTGAGATTTCAATTGTCCCTTACTCACTCAGTTTGCAAGCGATTGTTTTAATTCCAATGTGTCAATACAGTGTATATTTTATATATTTTATATTTCATTGGGTATAGGTATAGGTATAGGTTTTATATGACTTCAAACAATATGAAAAGAGATAGGCCTAATGCGTCGTCCTTCTTTTTATCTGCGCAGCTTATAGAGCTTAGACAGCTTAGACCACATGTGCACGCCTATTAATTATCAGGGGCTTGATTTGAAAAACTGAGAACCATGTAGGCCTATTCTATAAGGCAAAACCTCATTGAACGAATATACTGTAGGCTACATGTTTGAGGCTATATTACAATATTTTAAAATGTTAAAATATCGAATGTTACACAGCTGTGCAACCAATTAAGTAATTACAGTCAATCATGCCAGTCTGAATGTGGGTCAGATCTATTAAGCAACGCTGCCTACAATATTAAATGAAATATAATATAACAGGCAATAATAATATTTATTATTGCGTATCTGCTGTCAAAATCAGCTGATCATTAAGTTCACGGGACATCGGGGTCTAGGCTAGATGGACTGATCACTCCTCCTCGTCCTCGAATAAATAATAGGCTATTGTGAAGAACTACAAAACTATAAGCGAAAAAGTCAGGGGGGGTCCTGGACCACCACCAAAAGCATCCGTTTTCTACATATGGATACCTACCTTCTCATGCATTTCAACCCGAAGCACAGCATATTCTCACATTTATTTATTTAGGCTATTCATTTATTAGCCTATTTCTGGCAAGGGCGCCACCCAGCAGAGCAGCCTCTGCATGTGGTATTTGTGAGATTGGAGAGTCGCACAGACCCATCCATGATAAAACAAAAACAGACACAATAATTTTCGGTGTTGAATTATAATCCAGCGAGTTTGAGGTGGTGTTGGACCTTTGCACAGTTCATTGATTTGGCCCAATATGTAGGCTACAGACCTGCTCCAGTGATTTAATTAATTTAGCGCGTCAGCTGCATTCATTCCACTGGATATAGGCTCCAGTGTTGGATATAACCGGTCCTTTGAAAAGACGTAAGGAGGTAAGTTACTAGGCACATTAAACTATTCTGTGTGGAGTTGGAAAAGCAGTGATGGGCCGTAGAATTGTTATTTTTAAAAAATCGTTTAGGGACATAATTAATGTAAGTTTTATTTTTTTCGTTAAAGGAAAAAGGTATACCTATGTATTATTATTTCCATAGAGGTCCGGGCCTTGTTTGAGAGCTGGAATTGTCATTAAATCCCTTTATAATGCCTTTGATTTCGGTGATCGGCGATTTGTTCACACACACACACACACACACACACACACACACACACACACACACACACACACACACACACACACACACACACACACACACACACACACACACACACAGGTGGTCCATTTGGTGGTCCGTGGCTCAAATGCTGATTAAATAGTGTGCCCTGTATCAACTCCACTGTTGCAGGTACATATACGCAAGCCATGTGCTCCTTACACCACCTCCTGAGCTGACTTGCCAATGTGCGTATTGTCCGACGGCTGCGCGATGAACGTCTCGTCCTGCGGTGTAAAATTCTTCTTTCTGATTACCGGCGAGGCGAGAGAATGACCGTTAATGTCGATACGCTTCAGTGCGTGGGCGTATTTGCTTCCCTGAATCTGGTCCCAGGTGTGTAAAGCCTGTGCTCATTCATTTACTTGAAAATGCCCGGAGGGGCGAAACATTGTGAGGTTGAATAAAGACGGGGGGCAGACAGAGATCGTGTGCGGACTTTTCTTTGATCTCATATAATTTCACCCAGGTCATTCATCGGTTGCAGTGACTTTCATCAATGAACCATTCAGTTTCAAATTATTTGCTATGACGGACGGACAGATGGACAAACATTTTCTGTCCAGAACCTAGACATTCTGAATGAACATTAGCCAAACTTAAAATTACGTTTGTTGTATTTTTTGTAAAGAGGTTTAGTGTATACTGTAGAAATAAAAGCATAACCAGGTGCAGAACTAATGGTGAAATAACATTAATGCCTAAATATACAGAATGAATACCGTGATATGAAAATGGTTGGAAACCACGGGCATATAACCTTGTTCAATTTGACCATGACAATGTCTGTTGATACGTTTGATTGCTCATAATAAAGAGATTCAAATGTTTGTTTCATTGTAATAATCAGTGTCTTACATATTTTCTTTTTGGGGGGAGAATGTGGGAAGAGTCATTACTCAAGCATACATACAGTTTGGTGCATACAGGAAACTGGATGAGCCCCTGATCAGTTGATCTATGCGGCCTAGGGTTGTCTGTGGAGTCTTCATAAGAAAACAGTAAAAAAAAATATATATATTCTAAATTTGACCGGGAGCCTCTGGAGGGAGACTTCTGGATCCTCCTGCCAGGCCGTGTGTTGATAGAAAACATTGCATTTTGCCGACTTAAAGTATCTGACACCTTTAATGTTTAAATACAGCATCATCCAACTTAAAATCTGCATGGGAAGAAACTGTGCCTGAGCCTCCAGGGTGCATACATTATTTCATCGGAGTATTTAGTGCATTATGAATAATGTTAGATTTTACCCAAATTCCATGTCGGCGCACACCAGAGCACACCAGAGCCCTTAGTATAGACGGAGTTATGACATCTCTGTTCACTTCCATGGAAAGGTCTAATGGCGGCTGCTCTACATAGACTTCTATGAGAATGGGGACAGCCAAGTGCTGGTCCTGAGAAACCCATTGGACATAGGCAACAACCGACCTTTATTGATCTTAAATACCTAATTTTAATCGTTTTGTAATGATAGTACTACATAAACCAAACAGAGGCTATAGTTGTTACTGTACAATACAGTTGACATGTTACACACAACCTAAAATAGCTCTCATTTGCTCCGACCTCATTGAAAACAATGTATTTCCAACTCAAGTTTGTCCCTTTTCAGGCTGCATAAACATCAGCTCGATCACTGTTTTCTGTGCCCCCTCAATGTCGCACCCCTCTTCTACTAGATGGCTGTTGTATGGGTCATGCATTTCCGGTTTACTCCAAGTCCAGTGCGCTCTAGAGCACGTAAGCATAATGTGCTTGCTGTTTCTCTGTGGCATATCGTATCGCCAATGACATTTTAGCCCCACAGACCCCAAAACTATTTTGCTTTTGTCCACAATTCCATGCTGGATTTGGGAAACAAAACGTACTTCCCACGGCCCTGGGACTGTCCTGGACTGCAGGGCCGGTTCACACAACTTGGTGTAGATCTGCTGTTTATCAATAGCTAATGTTCAGATTGCGTTCCCACCCAAAATGGGAAAAAAAAACGAACATTCTCCCTGTGATTTGCCCCCCCTTCGTGGTTGTACCTCTAAGCAACCGCTGTTTGTGTGTGTGTGCAACGCTGTGCGTGTATCTGTGTGTGTGTGCGCGTGCGCTAGTGGTTAAGCTGTGAAGTTACATAGGCTAAAACGTACTCAATGCGTGTTAACATGGCGCGGCAGCGTGCACACCGAGTTCGAGCAACAAAACATGCTTTGTTGCTTCCATCCATCATTTAAGCTGCAGATAAAATGGAGATTTCCTCAGTAGAGCTACACATTGTCCTCCTCCTTGTCGACGCGCTGTAATGAGGACAGCCGTGTGTGGTGGTCACACATGAACAGCTGTGGCAGGGGCGGATTGGCGCAAATTTTCCCACCGGGACAATTTTGCCTTTGCCAGGCCACCCTGGTGGAGGCAGCTGGTTAACCAGATGTAACTCTTTGAGAGCGTAAAAATGAAACCAAATGGACCCTTGCGGGTCCATTTGGTTTCATTTTTACACCCTCAAGAGTTAAAATATTCATCATGTGAATTAGCCCAATTTAGTCTACACAACTAGAGAATGTAAAAGATTAATGGTCATTTTGATCTGTATGTTCCAGGCGAGCATCTAGCGCATTCTAGTGCATTTTGGAAGTGCCACTAGTGCATTTTGGATCTTGTCCAGCAGGCCACTAGGTGGCGCAGGCCACCGGGAAAACTCCCTGTACTCCAGATGGCCAATCCGCCCCTGAGCTGTGGGCTTTTAGCTGTTTGTAAATCCACTGGAGCTGAACCGTTCATGTTCTGCCAGTATTGTCACCGCCTGCCTAGTAAATGTGAATGAGAAATATGCCTGTTGAGATAATCCCTTGAAAACGCATGTGTATGGACTGGAGGCGACACACACACACACGCACACACACACACACACACACACACACACACACACACACACACACACACACACACACACACACACACAGACACACACACAGACGCACGCACATGCACATGCAATTCAGTGTGACAGCGAATGTGCTTTGTTGCAAACACTGACACACATTTCATGGAGATTCTTTCATTCCTACAGCTGCCCGGATTGGATTTTTAACGCTGTCATGTTGTTTTTGTTACATATTCATGCTCCCATTCTAGGGATCTCCCATTGAAGACACAATCACTATAATTGTCCGTGACAAAATGGTGACGACATTAGCAGAGAAGGACTGAATATTGAATTATTACCAATGCTGGGAATCTTTCTTTCTTTCTTTCTTTCTTTCTTTCTTTCTTTCTTTCTTTCTTTCTTTCTTTCTTTCTTTCTTTCTTTCTTTCTTTCTTTCTTTCTTTCTTTCTTTCCAGTCAAATGTGCCAATGACAAACACTAATATTGTGACATTACACTATCAGCCCCTCCCCTAACTCCTCCCCCTTTATCATACTATAGCTGTGGGCGTGGCTTCAGTTCAGGTGGATCTTCTCCACCCATCCCCACCCACCATGCCATCCAGGCAGACTTAATGAACAAATACTGTACACATTTTTTTTTAATTTAATTGTTCATATAACAATTATACCTGATGACAATGCAAACCCAGAACACCATAGACTAACCCAGTGGTGTTCAGCCTTTTCAGTCTGTCACCCACCTAAGTAATCATATTGGAACTTGGAGAGGGAATCCCACAAAATAACATTTGATCTGGGGACCTCCCCAAAACAATCACACTTGTAGGATTACACTGGTTCTGAGTCCTGAAGGCTGCTGTTCCGTACTGTCAAATCTGTGTTCTGGTACTGAATCTAGTGGACCTGTATAAGTGTGATTCATTATGCCTTTCTTGGGATTCAAACCCCGCATGGTCTTATAGATAAAAGTCTGCGATCTAAATATCTGAAATCCATGGGAGAGATCATACGTCCAACCACTGTAGATATACCAACAGCCCACTAGATAAGTTGTATACATGTATACAAAAGTAAGACGGAAGGAAGCGGAGAGAAAACGAGATGCGGTGGCAAATACGAAAAGAAAATAAATAATACTGGTCAAAAACAACGTTCCAAAATTGGAAATTAAATGAACACCGAACACAGCTAAGCTTAAAGGATCCCTGCCTAATTAGACAAATATGCCTTAAAACACTCTATTTGCTTTCTATATAAAAATACAGATAAACACATCCAATACTTTTTATTTCATTCATAAATAGAGAATATTTCACTCCATAGGGACTGCATTGTCACAGGTTGATGATGTCACATGAGACTGTGTGGTTCAGCCCTATGGAATATGTGCAATGCACATGCTATTAAACATATTTAAAATGTTGCTTTGATGCTCATATTACAGTTACAACATAATAACTTGTAAGTTAAAATAAGTTGTTTTTTATTATCATATGCGTTCCATATTATTCCATAGGGCTAAACGTCAGATGCTCGTGTGACATCATCAAACTGCAACAGGAGCACTCCCTGTTGAGTGAAAATTCTATATTTATGGAAGAACTATAAGATACTGATGGTGTTTTTATTTGTTTATTTTAGTTATATATGGCAGGTATAATATTTTAAGCCATATATGTCTCATTAGCCAGGGATCCTTTTAAGGTACCGTATTTTCCGCACTATAAGGCGCACCGGATTATAAAGCGCACCGGATTATAAGGCGCACCTTTTAAAACTGATTTCATATATAAGGCGCACTGGATTATAAGGCGCAGTGAATAGAAGCTATACAGTTAATATAGAATAAAAGCACCTGCAGCCGAACAATCCATATATAAGGCGCACTGGATTATAAGGCTCACTGTGGATTTTTGAGAAAATTAAAGGCTTTTAAGTGCGCCTTATAGTCCGGAAAATACGGTAATAGAGGCAACTTTAGTGTGAACAAACATTGTGTAAACAGATTTGTTTAAGAGAGTTTAAGAGAGTTTAAGTTTAACAGAAATGCCACCTCACCTCCACTCGATTGGCTCATTGTGAATCTGCTGGAGACTGCTGCGCTGTGATTGGCTAAAACGCTGCCTCACCCCGCACA
>CM076974.1:52037508-52060008 GCA_039105355.1 Benthosema pterotum
ATGGATGGATGGATGGATGGATGGATGGATGGATGGATGGATGGATGGATGGATATAGTCCATGGATTGAGTGCTGTAGCCCAGACTACTAAACAGGCTCACGACACGCCACGCCGTGAGCTTGTACATTTGCTTTACAGCCGGGGTTTTCAACCTTTTTCATCTATTCTGCATTTTAGCCACGGACCACCTTTTGATGTTGAGTGTAGTCTCTTGGACCCAAAACTACGGATTTTCAAGTTTGTATGTTAACGTGGGTTAAAATAACAATTATTCAATTTTTTTTCTAATTGTGCAGATTCTGGAATCCTCTCAGGGACCACTGGCAGTCCCCGGACCCACTGGTTGAAAACCTTGGCTTTATACAGTATATTCCCAGCCTCGGGTCTTCATGGGTTAAAGTGCACCCTGAGAAAGCGCCGGCAGCGTGCCTGTGGTGGTGGAACAGGACTTTAATGGGATTGAAAAGTCTTTCTTTGACTGATCCACTGGCTGGTGCTGGGCTGAGTTTTTAGCGGAGTTCCTTTTCTTTAATTGGAATCCAGAGCAGACAATCCATCATAGGGTCAGATGTGAGATAAGCCGATAAGCGCTAAGCCATTTCCTTCTGTTTCCATGGACGTAGACGTCTGTAGTCGGCCCCGGGCCGGCCTAGGAAAGATATCAACAGAGGGACAGTCTCAGGCTTTCTGGTGACGCTGGTGGTAGCCATGGGTAAAGTAACAAAGTACGTGATTAAATAATAATCACATCATGACGTGACATATAGACAGATCAGCTATTTTCACATTTTTGAGGGGTGCTAGCCCCTCCTTATGCCCAACGTTGAGGGTGTGTTTAGACACAAGCCTTGTCTGCTAACTTTACACAAACACTGAACTCCATTGATAATGAATGGCCACTCCAAAATGCCATTGTAATAACATTAACATTGCAATAACTATTGGCAATGAATGGGCAGTTGGGCAAACGCAAACATTTAATGCAAACATTCAGTACAAACGTGTGTGTTGCGCACAAGTAGGCCATGTCTAATTGTGCATGAGCAGAGCGTTCCACTCACGCAAGTAATACAAAAATAATGATATTGTTTTGCTTTGTGTTTTAGTTATTCGTCCTCATCTGCCCGGTGCATTATTTGATTTCCAGGCAAACAGAGATGCATTCTTTATTCATATGGTCCAACACTCGACGCCACAAACACAATTAAGTCATTATTATAGAACAGGAGCTTCTGCCTTCTCTTCTCTCACGCGGCAGCACAGCTTGAAGCGCAGCAATAAGACAGCAGTGCTCAATTCTAGGATTTGAAATTGCCAGCAAAACAACCTTTTTGTTCTAATTGCTTCCCATGATAACCCCGGGAAGTCCAGTGGTCATTTGGCATGTTTCATTAACTTTTTAATGTCTCTGACAGTGTACCATATGGTTCATTTCTGTGGCTGTCCTATTGAGCTGTGTTCAATCATCGCTCGCTGGGGGCTTTGGTTACTGGAAATGTCTAGCATTCGTTAAAGTGCGAAGCCTGCGGAAAGTCCATATGTTGATTATGAATAGTGTTGTAGTCAAAACCACCTAAATCGAGACCAAGACAAGACCAAGACCTAGGGTGGTCGAGATCAAAATGAGGCTGAGACAACCACGATACTTGGGAAGTAGAGATCGAGACGAGACTAGAGACCAAGAACAAGACCAAGTCCAGACCAAGACATTATTTTTTGTGCTCCTAAATTCTTTCTGTAGTTGTGGACTGCTAGCAATATACACGTCATCCATCCAGCGCTACGCACCACTCTTTATGATTGGGCTCATCGGTAATGAATATAGAACATTTACTTTGCATTGTCTCATCTCAAGCGGTCTTGTTGGCATTTGCTCCGAGATCGCGGAAAGAGCAGGGCAAATTGAGGGCGAGACCAAGACAAGACCACGAGGCAATGAAGTGTGAGAGCTGCGAGAATGAGACAAGACAAGACAATTTGAGGGCGAGGCAAAAACAAGACCGAGACAATGATTTTTTTTTTCTTGAGACTGGCCTCGAGGCGAGCCAATGTCTCGAGAACTACAACACTAATTATGAAAGGCTTCAAAAGCAAAACTTATTCTCCAAGGCACTGGCATCCTCCTCAGTTGAGCCCTCCTCCTCCATCAATGCTTCCCAGTCTTACCCGTTTTCGAATATCTGACCAGATCGGCTGTGCTTTTCTGCGTCTGTATCCTTTCTTAATAGTGCATCCACTAATGCTCATGTGGGAGGTTCTTGTGACCGTTGCCCATGTGTCGGTTCCCACAGCACCAATTTGCTGACTGGCAGCTCTCTCTCTGTGTCCTTGGCAGTGTGTTTCACTCTCCTGAGCCTTGGTTGCTATTTTATTCACAAACCCTTGATCGCCCATCATACAGATCCTTGTATCCATGCACTCGCACTGATGTTAAGTACTGCACACACAACAGTCTGATACAGCACACGTCTGGACGCTCCTGGGGGGTAGCAAAGCAGACTCTATACCAGGGGTGTCAAACCCAAATACAGAGTGGGCCAAAATAGAAAAATTGGTACAAGTCGAGGGCCAGAGATACCGGTCTGTGTTTCAACACCGGTTTACGATGACTGCTATTATTTTCAGTGAAAAGTTTTATTGAAAAATAGCAGGTGTTCACGTCTCATAGCGCGCCACTCTGTGGCGCGCTATGAGACGTGAACACCTGCTATTTTTCGGGAAAAACGTTAAAACACAGCACAAATCTTTGAGTATCCTTTCGGAGTTAACTTTTTTATACAATCTATAGTGCCAGGTCACAATATGTTAAAGCTAAATGAGACTGAGTTGAGGAAGTAAAACATCATTAATTTCTTATCATGATGTGTGCAATATACCAGAGGGCCAGTTCCAAAACTAATTCAATATCATCCCGCGGGCCGAAGATAATTCATTCACGGGCCTGATTTGGCCCCCGGGCCTTGAGTTTGACATATGTGCTCTATACCGTTGCGTAGAAGAAGTTGAGATTGATTTGTCAGTGGGAGGTTTGGAGTTCCATACACTGGCCGTGCCAGTCAGGGGCCCTCTGAGGGTTTTTTTTTTCCTTTACTTTAAGATCTTTCTCACTTGAGTTGACATTTAATGTAGCCCTTTCTTTATATAACCAGGGTACAGCACAGTAAGGTACGCTGAGCATTCTAAAGTGCTTCACAGCACTCACACAGACACATTACAACCTGGGAACCCGTTTAGTACAACCAACAGTTGGCCTTACCCTGTTGGCCATGCTGAGCAGTTCCATTATACCTTTAGTTTAATCACATTTGTGCAGTAGTACATTTTTTTGCGGGGAGGATTTACTCGTGTCGTACAAGTTTGGTCGACAGGCTCAATACAGCTGGAATCTACTATTTCAAAGACACACGCGTGCACCTGTGCACATGTGTACACACACACACACACACACACACACACACACACACACACACACACACACACACACACACACACACACACACACACACACACACACACACACACGCACAGATTAATAGACCGGGTCACCAGGGTCAGCCCCAGTGCTCCAGGGGGGACCTGCATGGCAGCCCACAAGCATCAATCAGCCACAATAAGGTATTCATTTCTTTCCACTGCAAACCACAGTTGTTGTTTTTTTTTGTTCCATGATTTGTGTTTGTGGTGCCATGCACATACAATCTGAACACACCATACAATCTGAACGCGCAAAAGCACAAATGACCTGGGAGGGAGAGGGGAATGAAAAACAGAGCACAGCAGTGAACAACACAGTGATGAAGTGCTGGGGAACAAGTACTGCACGCCTCTATAATGCAATGGCATTATTGTCAAGTGTTTTGGATTTCTTAACCGCCTTTGTACCGAACACAAGGATTACGTATAGGCGTCTATGCCTTGGCTTTCACGATCAACACCCTTATTTTAAATCCTACACCGGATCTATGATGATGATGATGATGATGATGATGATGATGATGATGATGATATTATTGTGTTTCTGGTGTCTTGACCATTCTCTGCCCTCTAACGCCCCCTATCTGTGCAAGAACATCCGGGTCCTGGATTCAGTTCCGTTCAGTCCCATTGGAAATAGCTGATTTGCCGAGAACGAGGACATTGCATTCCATTCCATTCGAATGCATGGAATAGAATGGGTTTGTCTCAAATGAAATGCAACAAAACGACGACCGGAAAAACGATACGTTCGGATCTTAAAATGGATTAAGGAATGGAATCGATCGATTGCTGCGTTCGCCTTCGTGTTTGGTTTGGCGCAGGAGGACGGCAGGTAGGTGCGTGGCGGCGCTGATTGTATTAATAATAACCACTCCAATCCCTCCAACAAAATGAAATTCGCTCTCCAGCAATCAGCCTATAAAATGAAGTAGTGGCACTCGTAAGACTTGCAGGGTGACCTTGGCGGAGGGAATGATCAATTTCAATGACTTTGTGCAAAAAAGGAGCAATACCAATCTGCAAGGGAACATTTATGACTAATAGGGAAAACAAACATCAGACACATTTCCATTGTGTGTATATATACACTCAACAAAAATATAAACGCAACACTTTTGTTTTTGCTCCCATTTTTCAGGGGATGGACTTAAAGCCCTAAAATTCATTCCAGATATACAATATAACCATTTCTCTCAAACACTGTTCACAAATCTGCCTAAATGTGCGATATTGAGCACTTCTGCTTTGTTAAGATAATCCATCCCACCTCACAGGTGTGCCACATTAAGATGCAGGTGTGACATCATGATTAGTGCACAGGTGTACCCCAGACTCTCCACAACAAAAAGACACCCTTAAATGTGCAATTTTCTTTTGCCTTATTGGGGGTATGGGCCTCCGAACCAGTCAGTATCTGGTGTGACCACCATTTGCCTCATGCAGTGCAACACATCTTCTTCGCATAGAGTTTATCAGATTGTCAATTGTGGCCTGTGGAATGTTGGTCCACTCCTCTTCAATGGCTATGTGGGGTTGCTGGATATTAGTGGGAACTGTTACACACTGTAAAAATGGTAATAACACAATATTACCACATTATTACCATTTCGACAGCGCATACCAGTTCCCACTAACATCCAGCAACTTCACATAGCCATTGAAGAGGAGTGGACCAACATTCCACAGGCCACGATTGACAATCTGATCAACTCTATGCGAAGAAGATGTGTTGCACTGCATGAGGCAAATGGTGGTCACACCAGATACTGACTGGTTCGGAGGCCCATACACCCAATAAGGCAAAAGAAAATTGCACATTTCAGGGTGTCTTTTTGTTGTGGAGAGTCTGGGGTACACCTGTGCACTAATCATGATGTCACACCTGCATCTTAATGTGGCACACCTGTGAGGTGGGATGGATTATCTTAACAAAGCAGAAGTGCTCAATATCACACATTTAGGCAAATTTGTGAACAGTGTTTGAGAGAAATGGTTATATTGTATATCTGGAATGAATTTTAGGGCTTTAAGTCCGTCCCCTGAAAAATGGGAGCAAAAACAAAAGTGTTGCGTTTATATTTTTGTTGAGTGTATATATATATATATATATATATATATATATATATATATATATATATATATATATATATATATATATATATATATATATATATATATATATATATATATACTGTACATGAGACAAAATTGAGTACTAACTGCTACTAACTAATTTCAATTGTGGCACCACTAAAACCAACAGCATTTCTCATCATTGAAAACAGAAAACTCTCTTGAGTCAGACCTTTAGCTGTACGCTTGCTGCGTGTCTGTTGCAACTTCAACATCAACTGGTGTTATTATTGATGCTTTACTTGCCTGATATATTGTAAGTTGTACAAGATATACTGTAAATCTTGTGGGTCACAGAACTAAAGAAGTTAAATTAAAATGGTATGTGCCATGAAGCTGCCCTCATACCATTTTCGCCTGCCCTCCACAATTGGGAAATGTTACATCTGGAGCCTGGTGACTTTGAGCGTAGGCCACTGCCATCCATTGATCGTTGGCCTGTATATGGTGCAGCTAATGAGTGTTGTTGGAAATGTTCGCAGCCTGTGCTTTCCTCCTGCTATATAAATTATGCTAATATTGAACTTGATTTGATGGAATGTACCATAGAGCTATACACAAGACAGACGGTTCTGCCTTTTGCCTAGACAAATGGAAGGTGCTGTCCACGGTGATGGAATGTCTATGTGTTTGTGCATGGGTGGGTGCATGCAGTGTTGTAGTGGGACTTTTAGAAGTGGGGGGACGCCTCTTAAAGGGGAATTCCACCCATTTTCATTTTTTTTCTTAGAGTGTACAAATGTGAACCAAATGGACCCTCGCGGGTCCATTTGGTTCCATTTGTACACTCTCAGAAAAAAAGGAAACTCATTAACGTGGTGAAACACATCTTGATGATGTCATCAAGATGTATTTCACCATGCTAATGATCTTTTTCAGACCTCCATTTCTAGGAAACACGGAATGGGGGGTAACTTTTTTTTTATCATGTCCACACAACATCTCTAAGGTATATTAATGACCAGTGTTGGGACATGTGCACTACGTAACTTAATATATTACATAATATATTACCAAAACGCAGTAACTTGTAATATAAATATATTACTGAACAAAAAAATCTAATATATTATACTTTTCTTTCTGCATTACTGCATTACTTTCAATATTACTTTCTGTCAACCTGTGTCATTGCAAGTGTTCTTGTGAAATTATCATGACAACCGCAGAAGTTAAATAATGACTTATTTTTTATAATTTGTCATCAAATTATTTACTGGCTTCCATGAATTTAAGGAATACATTTAACTCCTGTGTTAACTGTCCATAGCTGAGTAGGATGAGGTAGGTCTACCCCAGGACTTTTTAAAGTAATATGTAATAGTAATATTAATATATTACACTTACTCAGACAGTAATATTGTAATATAATATATTGCTTTAAAACGAAGGTAATATTTAATAAGTAATATATTAACAAGGTAAAGTAATATTCCCAACACTGTTAATGACATAGTAAAATATTGAAAATGAGTGGCATCCCCTTTAAGACACGTGCATGCACATTTGCATTTGCGTGCGCATTTGCGTGCACCTGCGCAACACACACAGGCACCCTATTAAAACAAGTATAGCATATTGAGAAAGATTGTTTACAATGCCTAATTGTATCCATAAAAGTAAATTAGTAACATACAGTATATAGGCCTACTATTGCCCCAAAAATATTTTAGATCGCAGAAGTGAGGGGACGCCGCCCCCCTTGGATGAACACGCACATGTGCATGGAAGACACATGGAATTATCTGACCGGCTGAATTAATCCATTCCGGTCTTCACTCTGAGGTTGCTGTTACCAACGCTAGAGACAACTTTTAATTGTATTGGTTTCACTGATGATGCATAACATAACCTTTCGGTTGTGACACCGTGAAGATATAATATATTGTGCCTTTCACAAAGTTCCCCCCTTGAGCCAAAGATTTTAATTGCAGATGGAAGCAGGGTAGGCCAGATCAGAAGAAGACAGGTTCCGGTGGCATTTGGTGGAGGTCTGTATTGGAATATATGGTGCACATTGAGTCCTGACCCTCGATTCGAGTTTCATTCACTACAGTAATTTCCGACACTAGATTCTAGTTATTGACACTAAATGATAGTTTCTGATACTAGGATCTCCTTTTTGACACTAGAATCTACTTTCTGACGCTAGAATCGAGTTTTTGACACTGGATTCTATAGTTTCTGACACTAGATTCTAGTTTTTCTGAAAAATCTGTGCTCCTGTGTCAGTGGTGCTAACATATTTCTAGCCAAGGACCACCAGAATTATCCATATTTGGCTGCAGACCCCCCAATCTGAAAACATGTTGTTCTCGGGGTTCCCCAGAAGCGAAAAATTGAGATAAAATGTTTGCTTCCAAAATAATGTATTCAGAGATTTGCAGCACATTTTCACAATTTTTCAAAAATAGCAGAACAACAAGCTCATGTCGCGCCACTCGGTGGCGCGACATGAGCTTGTTGATCTGCTATTTTTCAACAGATAAAACACCAAAACGCGTTCAGGACACTAGAGGAATATATGGTGCACAGCGCAAGGGCTACATCATTATTACAGGTATACTTGTTTTGTCAGCAGCGCGGCTAATGAGAAATAATGAGTTGTTATGACGGTTCCTTTGCACCTGCTGTCAACTAATTTGGGTCATTTCCTGCTATTTTAGGTTTACAGACGCTAGACGCCTTTAAGAGCAAATACAGGTAGACCTTTACTGCTAATGGTTGCAATTTCCCCTTGGATTTTCTCCATCAAAGGCCGTGCAGGTACAGGCGAGCATGTGGTTTGCTAGCATGAGAGTTTTTTGGGGGGGGGGATATTTTAAAGTTGTTTATCTTTGCCCATGATTTTTTCAGAAGGTTCTCCTTCCATCACCATCATAGGCGTGCATACATAGACGTCAAGGGGGGTTTGAGCACCCCCTAGTGGCCCTCTCTGGACCAACATGCCCTTTTTAAAAGAGCAAAAAGATGCTGAAATGCTGTTTTCTATGCGTTTTCAACCCCCCCAAAACTCAATTTTCCGGGAGTAACCAGGAGTGCCCTCCTGGTTACATTTGAGCACCTGCCCTTGAAACTCTCTGTGCACGCCAGTGATGAACATCACCATCCATCATCATTCTATTATCTCAGATTTTTTTTGTCATCTGAGAAATATCTAAATGTGAATTTAAGCAAATGCTAATGCTGACAACTTTTTTCCCAGGCATGCTAGTGTTAACCAAAAATCATTGATGAATCGACGTATTGGTTCCCCTCAAGCCAACCCCACTAATAATTACATCACATCATCAACTTATCATTACGTCATCTCATTTTTGCCCATTCACAATTGGCGTCCTCTCTTTTATCATGGTGGTTACACACACACCCACACAGAGGCTAGACGGTTTAAAGCTGCAGCTTTAAACCGTAGGCTATGGACATACAGGCTATCGGATGACCAGAATGGTAAAATGTGATTTACTCAAAGTAGTACTTTATTTGAGTTAGCCTATATGATGCAATTTCAGATGGAGATTTTCCTTACGGTGAAAATGCAATTTAAAGGTGCATTCAACACGTTTTGGTCATTAATGGTTTATGACAAAGGGTATTGTGTTAAACACAATGAGAGTTATTAAGTACCTGTTGGTGCTGTAATATGACAGAAAAGCATATAGGCCCTAATATAGGCCCAACAAGTAGGCCCTGGCCTGCTTGTTGTGCAATGTGTTAACTTGGCATTCTACTGAGTGCAGCTCCAAGCTGTCGAAAATACTATGGGAAAATAATGGTTCTGTGAGTGCGTTCACTTTGGTGATAAATCAAAGTCTAGAGACAATTAACGTATCAGCGAATTAGCTGGGAAATTTCAACAATATCCAATCACTCCTGCGTGTAATTCATTCTTGAGCAATCAGCCTACAAAGGACATAGTAAAAAAAAAAAGCCTTACAAGGTGACTTTGCTGGGAGAACTTCCAAAGTGCGGATAATCCACTAAGATCAACTAAAACCAACAGGGACACAGGCAGATGGGTGCCTAAACAGAGACCCTGGCACATAATATTTGGTGAATTGGCAGCGGCCTGCTGACCAATATGGATGATTGACATTTTAAAGATGGAAAAGATGGAAACATGTTTGTTAAACTGTCATTTTTATGATTCCACCCAGCCAGTTCATTAAGTATGCCTGGTTTGCCTGGTGGGTGGTGATGGGTGGAGATCCACCTGAACTGAAGCCACACCCACAGCTTTAGTTGCATGATAAAGGGGGAGGAGTTAGGGGAGGGGCTGAGCACGTGATGTCACTATATTGAAGTATTTTTCATTGGCATGTTTGACTGGAAAGGTTCAGCCCCCAGGAAGAAACCCTAAATACAAAGGGAAGACATCATTGCACACAAAAAACACACCAAGGGGTCTATTTACATACTGTCACCTCTTAAACATGTACAAAATTGGAAAAAATACAAAAATCATGGCATCCCCTCATCCCCTCTAACAAAGGCAGCCATGTATATTAACCAAACCAAATCTAGGCATTGGATATTTATCAAGTTGCTACGATTTAAACATTTTATTATTTGTGATTTGTTTGCTAACTAAGTTACTTACACTTGAATACTCATACTTACTTGCCAGGGTACATCAAATGGGAATACTCAGTGGCGTTTCTAAGCAATTTGGAGCCCCAGGCAAGTTTTTCTCTAGAAAATCTCTTGTGATGTCATACCTATGACAGGCACAGTAAAATGGCACCCCTCAAGGGATAAAACTATGAACTATTTTTAAACTAAAGAACATATTATACCTGTATGTGTTTTAAATGTTCAATTCTAGTTATATAGGACACATATAATGTATCCATGTGAGGCTTATTAGCCTGGGGTCCTTTCAAAGCATATCTGGTGGTCCGGTGCCCCCCCATGACACTCCAGGCAACTGCCTAGTCTGCTTAGTGGCAAAAACGCCCCTGGGAATACCGTAGCCTACATAGCCTCTACAGCCTTACACCAGTGTTTTGAGACGTGTTGTGAGTCTGTAGATCTGTTATGTTCACTGGCTCCTCGTTGAGTGGGATGGACTCCACCTTCCACTCGTAGGGGAGGGGCGTGAGCTTCAGCACCGTGTGGAGTGGACACTTCAGGTACGGTGTCTCCTCCGCGCTCTTGTCCATGAAGTAGGCTAGGAGGCAGCGCATGACGGCCTGGTGGCAGACGACCAGGACGTTCTCCTGCCTCTCCAGCTCCAGAATCACCGGCTCCAGACGCCGAACCACGTCCTGGTAAGACTCCCCCGCGGGGTAGCGGTAGCAGTACTTCTCCTTGACCCTCAGCGCAAACTCCTCCGGGTATCGCTCCTTCACCTCGGCGTACGTCATCTCCTCGCACACCCCGGCGTGCAACTCGTTGAGGGCCTTCCACTGCTCGCAGGCCGCGTTCAGGTCTTGGGCGGTCTGGACGCAGCGGCGCTTCTGGCTGGTCCAGACCTTCAGATCTTTAGGGTTCTGCGCCTTCACGAACCGAGCCAGGGCGGCCGCAAACTTTCTGCCGCGCGGCGAGAGGCCGGAATCTCCGCCCAGGCGTCCCTTGAGGTTGTCCAGGCTCTCGCCGTGACGACACAGGTAGACGGCGCGGGGCCGCGCGTGGACGTTCATCAGGAAGTGCATGATCTTACTCTGGACGTGGTCCCGGATCTGGTTGACGACGAATCGCTGGAACACGTCGATCACCTTGATGAAGGACAGATCTCTTTCGTGATTTTCCGAGTCTAGAGGTTGGTAGCCCGCTTCGTAACATTTGATCCTCTTCTGGAAATCCAACATGACGTCCGCTTTGTTATCAGCGTCCTGGTAGTCTGGACACAACACCGCCTTCACGTCCATGATGTTCGAAGCGATGACGCTGGCGTCGTCGCACACCGACTCGACGAAGAGGACCTTGTAGCCGTTCTCGCCGGCAAACTGGAGGATCATGCCTCGCCGGTCTCTCGTGGTGTTGGTGGCGTCGTACACGGCGACCTGCCCGCCGCCCTCCTCGGATAAGTAGGACTGGAGATCTCTCAAGGCGTTCATGGCGCATTCCTGTCTGATTTCCACAGCACTCTCGTTGTCGGGCTTGAAGAAGTCATAGGAGGTGTAGCTCTTAACCGCTATCCTACGGTATTCTCCGACGTTGAAGACCTTCGTGGGGATGCCGATCCAGTTGAGGTACCGCGAGATTTGTCTGGACATGGAGGTCTTGCCTCTACCGGGCAGACCCACCATGACTACGACGGTGGGTGGCTCAGCCGTGGGTTGTCCCAAGCCAGAGCTGCCGCGGACCACTGATTCATCGTCATTAGTCAGAATCCAGGTCTTTTGGACTCTGTGTTGGGTGAGCTCACTGGACATGATTCAGTGGAAGAAAAGAAAATATACTATGTAAATCTTGTTCTTCCAACTGGCGGACGTCTATGTCTTGGGGGTGATGAGGCACAGATGTAATATAAAACGTTGCCCATATACGGACTTATACCCTCTCCTTGCTGAGAATTTTGAGAATTTCACATTTAAATTTGTCAATTCCTATTGAGTGCAACCCAGCTCTCTTTAGCTACTGGAGATGCAGTGTAACTACATGGAATTCTAAACAAAGTTGTTCAATATAAAATACTGTGTTAGGTTCAGGAGACTTCAGAAAAATGATGACCAATGACCTATGACCAAAGCACCACGGTTTCCAGTGTTACCGTCTAATTAATATTAAGGTGGCCATGTGTTACATGTTGTTACATTTTGTTAAACATAGACTATTGGAGATTATCATAGCTACTAGAGATTATTGCCATAAGACCTTTCCCTATTGTCAGTCATACCGTATTCGCATTCTGCCTGACTTGTCCCTCTCTGCCTGTCTCATGAGGTCCCAGCATAGAGCGGCCATTGTATGTGCTGCAGTCTAATCCATCGTCTTCTCTACTAGCACTGCTGTATACCATCTCACTGACTTTATTTTAACTATTACAGTATCTCATGGTGTGACAGAAACTAATCATTAACCTTAAGATGAGCGCATTCATAAACATTACACGACGACGCACTGTAAGCTTGCTCGGATAGATCGGATATCTATCTTCTGCAAAACCGAAATATCGCCCAATCCTAGTGTGGAAAGGGCAGGGGCTGAAGGCATGTGCATGGCTGGTCTCCGCTGCTGTAGGCCTGTTGTTACAGCTTGTCTGTCAAAGACAATTATCATGTAAATTCCAAAGCACGCTTCTAATATTTGCCACAAACACTGGGTGCGATGAGTCAATAAAGATTAATATGAGATTAGCATTTGCAATATGTGTACATATTGGAAAACTGTCTTTTTTTATACAGACAGCGCTGCTGCTCTCTTGCCTACACAAATACCCGCTTCTCAGGCATATTATATTCTAAGATGTGTTGTTATTATAATCTTGATCTTGGCTGCATGGTAGTTCCAGCAGAATGAAATGTTCTGCCACCATGTGCACGCAAGATAAGAGAGAACTGTAACTAGATGACAGCTCAGAATGAAGCACATTGAGCAAAACATGATAAACACATTTTATGTTTTTAAAAGGCAACATCGAGCACATACAATAGAGTGTATGTAGTCTGTACTCCATGTTCCATATTCTATAATAATAATAATAATAACAGTTTTCTTTGACGTCGTCATCAATCATTAATCATCATCATCATCATCATCGTCATTTATTTGCCTTGACAAACTTTTACGACATGAGCCCCAGCGATAAAGATCCATCTAGGACAGTGGTTTTCAACCTTTTTGATACGAAGGCCCACTATTTATTTAGAATTTGAGCCACAGATCACCATTTGATGACATTAAGCGCCACAGACCCAAAACTAATGATTTCTTTTGCTTTTGTCCACAATACCAGACTGGATTTCAAACATACAGATAAAAATGAGCATTAATCTTCTACATTCTCTAGTAGACTTCGGCTGATGCAGAGGATGAATATTTTAACTCTTGAGAGTGTAAAGAAAGATTACATCTGGTTAGTTGGTGAGTTACATCTGGTTAACCAAATTTCCATCACCTGGAGACCACCTGGAGCCCTCTCAAGGACCACTGATCTAGGAGTTTGGCTTTTAGTGCTTTTAGTCAGACATACCTTTGTTCAGATAACTACAACCATTCTCTAACCATCACCCGAACATCCCATGGGAACCAATACATGTCTGACCAAAGTATGCCTATAATAAAGTGGAGAACTCTAGAGTTTAAAGGTCACTGCAGGTTGCAGTGTGCTGAGCACAGCACTTTGAGAAGTTGAGAGAAGTATTAATAATATGTATGAATTATTCTGCCGTGTAGTTTAAGGGCCCGATTTTGGTTACATTAGCCCTTATGCGTAATTAACGCACATAGCATTGGGGAAGAGGCGTTCCCCCACTAAAGTCGCTAATTTCGTACCATGCCATCTCCCTTAAATACCTCCTTTACCCGTTAAATTATGCATAGGTGTGGTTTGGGCGTTTTTAGCTTTCATCCAATCCGTGTTGGTCTTGCCATTCCCTTTAATTCATCCCTTATCTATTTCCCTTATCCCTACTGCTATGTCTGACCCTCCGAAGCACGCAGCCTGGCTGCGGGCTTAGGACACACACATGCATGAGTAGCCTATTCTCAAAGATTATGCTCTCATTTTGAAACAATTATAGCTCAGTCAATTCTCAATCATTTCTTACCATTCAACATGTTATGTTGAAAAAACATGTTCCATGTTTTTTTTGCTGTATGTGGCGTGCATTTATCCCAAGTCTGCGAAATGTTATAAAGTAAATTGCAAAAAACTCTGGAATTCGCGGCAAAAAAAACGTTTTTTTTTTATCATTGATTTCTCGGTCAATTCTGGACCATTTTTTACATTTCAAAATGCAGCATGATGGGACAAAGCTCCTCTTTCAGATGCTGTATAGAATATGTGGGTAGGTCTTCTCTACGATGCGGGACCGAGCAAACTGCAACTGTCGGGGATTAGGCGGAAACGGTCCGCCTAATCCCCGACAGTTATAGTTTGCCCGATCCTGCATCGTAGAGAAGACCTACCCACATATTCTATACAGCATCTGAGAGAGAAGGTCTTTCCCGTCACGCTGCACTTTGAAATGTAAAAAATGGTCCAGAATTGACCGAGAAATCAATGATCAAAAAAACATTTTCTTTTCCGCGAATTGCCGACTTTTTTGCAATTTACAGCATTGCGTCACAAGTTAATGAATGTATTTAATTATATTATATACTGTACATTACCTAAACACAAGGAAGTGACCGACAGCAGGCAATCTACAGCTGTTCATAGGACAATCCAGCATAAATAAGGAGATGAATTGAACTGGCGCCTTTCCACGTGGAGTTGTGGACATCTCCAAAGGCACACAGACGCGCATCGTGCGCACGTGGCTCTGCCTTCGCGGATCGGTTAAGGGGTGGTCTGATGTGGCGTTATCTAGTTCCCTAATCTATTTGACGAAATTAGCAATTTAAGGGACTGCGCAACAAACACGCCCATGACCACACCTCCAGCCACGAATAACGGTGTCGGCATAAAGAATAGTGGCTAAGGGAAGAGAAAAGGTAACCAAAATAGCAATAAGGGAATTCGCTGCGGGTATCGGGTAACGTTAGGGACAACGGGGGGAATGAAAATCGGGCCCTAAGTGTTATAATGGGGTGGGGGAGGGTGGGGGGTATTATAGGGCAGCCCACCGTCATCATATTTTGTGAATTTGCTGGTTGGCTATTTTGTTATGTGAGTATACAAGCCTTTTAGTAAAGTGGCAGTTACAAGATCATGAATTAGCAAGAGAGGTAGATATTGACAGCTCCATAGTCAAAGAGACAGCACTCTTAAATCACTGCCTGTTCCGGACAAGCCCTGTTTTTTTTACAGCGATAAACGTAGTCGGAGTTGTGGTGCGCTCGATGTTATGACTCGACTCTGATGTGACCCAAAAGCACAGCACGGAGAGGCAATAGCAGGTTTGAGCGGATTTTATTCACAAACTCAGAGGGGAAAAATACGTGCTGGGTCCGTAGGCTGCGTCTCAGAGCTCGGGTCCCGAAGACACTGTAGAGGAGAAGAGAAGGCGAGTCAGGGGCAGGTCCACAGAGCAGGTAACAAAGTACAGTAACGGCGTGACGTTAAACTGTCTAACACTAAACACTGGGGGGCCTAATCTGGCTGTCTAACTATACCAACCATTAGCCTCGACACCCAGGCTTTCATTTTCGTTCGCCTTGCGCGAAACCGGAAAGCCTGGACTAACGCACGTTGGAAAGTGGCCTTCAAGTCGGAGTGAAGCTTCCGGGTGGGCGTCGCTCTAAATGACGTGACGTAGAACAGCAGTGGACGGGCGCGGGAGGGGCCGGAGATGACGACACGTTAGTGAGATCAAATCAGAGCGCAGCACTTCCGCCGTGTGGATCCCACGACACCCCCGCCCCCCAAGGCCAAAATCATTGAGGGCTAGACCAGGCTGTCTAACTATACCAACCATAGACTGGAGACGAACTGGCACGGAGCTGCAGACAGGCCTGGCTCTTGTAGACTCATCAGGTGATTGCAGACGATGCACAGGTGGGGAGGTAGTTGTCACTGGGAGGCAGGTGTGTAGAGAGGTGCTGTGGAGTGCTCTGGAGGCCTCTGGTGGAGGTGGAGGTCTCAGAACACCCACAGCACACAGATGTGACATCTCATGGTGTGACAGAAACTACACTGTAAAATTGATAGCTGTGAAGTTACAGTAACTTACTGGATACTATTTGCCGTTCTTTCACAGTAAATTTCACAGTAATTATCTCACTGTAAATTACTGTAAATTGTGAAATTGTGAAATTAAAGTAATTTACTGAAAATGTACCAGTATGTAGTACAGTTATTTACTGTATATTATGTTACTGCCTTACTGTGAAAGTAATGTTATTTACTGTAAATATACAATTAAGTGGTACAGTTACTTACTGTATATATTCCCCTTATCACTGTGAAAGTAATGTACTTTAGTGTTACAGTTAAAGGGGGAATTCCACCCATTTTCAACCTTTTACTGGAATTAGTATACCTTGGCAATAGTCCAGGTATAGTAATTCCAGTAAAATGTTGAAAATGGTTCCCCTTAAAATGTCTCTAAGTATAAATTGACATTTAACTGTACATACAAACATATTTGATGGATCCGCACAAATACACATATTAGCACAATACGCATTTATTAACAATCCAATGTGCAATATTTCACATGTGCGTCACCCGTACTGGGCCCAGGTCTACAGTCACCCGTTGTGGCTCCATCTAAGGCTTCATGTCTGTATGGAGAGGAGATACACAGAATAGTCATGTCAGGACTTTAGTATTGTCAGGGAATAAGAGTCCCGAAACTAAAACGGAGGAGAAATTAAGCTTAGACCATATTCACACAGCTGCCATCTTGCCTGCCCATGCGAACCAACAGTTTTGAATTTGCACACAACACAGGGGGCAGCAAAAGGGTGCTTTACTGATGAATTCCAAACTCTGGCACGCTGAAAATTAATTAAAAGCAGGACAGGAAGTAGCTCAAAACACGTCTACCGTGAGTATGAAACAAGCACTTTGCAGATAGTAAGCATAATTCAAGTTTTTTCCAAGAGATGCAATTTTGGCATGCTTGATGTTAATACAGTAGAACTTGTGGTAAGCCCCTCTACAAACTGCTACGGTTCAATCACAGCTGGGCAAAGCTGCCCCACCAATAGTTTCCCTACAAGACGTTTAATAAAATGCACATGTCGGGCCTGGTTTATGCTAAATGACGCAGCATTTAATGTGTAAAGTCCATGATATTTGAATGAGTGAGTCTACCTAGAAAGTGCCCGGCCATCTCGATGTGCTCGTGAGCGAGATCTGGTGCTGGGACCAATGAGCTCACCATCATCATCATCATCATAGTCGTCGCCGTCAGATTCATAAGCCTTATAAAGAGATTGTAGCAGATAGGAAGGTGGAGCTAGTCCGGGCGGTGCAATGCATTTTTTTTTCTTTTGTCTTCTTGTTGTTTTTTTTTTTATTTTTTATTCTTTTTATTTATCGTACTTTTTTCTGTTCCTCTTCTTTAATATCCTTTTTTTTCTGTTGTTGTTTGTTTTTGAACGTCTGTCTTGTTCACGTATGCCTGTATTAGCTTGTACTTATTATTTTCTCTAGTTACACTGTGGAGATCTCTGTGTACCTAGTAAGCCTGTATCCACTAATGACCAAATGTACAAGCTATATATGAAAAAAATCAAATAAAAATGTAAATCATAAAAAAATAAAAAAAAATAAAGAGATTGTAGCGTCAGCATTAATTATTGATGGCAATGTTAAATAATCATCTATCCATCCATCTACTCACCAGAATGGTACATGATGGGCGTATATAGAGGGCCTTTGTGCAATAGACCTTGTGAACTGTGTATGCGTCCATAAGCTGTCCAGGCTTCAGTTTCGGCGTCACCAGTTGGTTGCCGCAGGCCATGACAAATTCCAAGCTGTAAACATGTTCAGAGAACAAAGAAACATACACAAAACACATTTTATATTTGATGAATTATATACATTTTATGGTTCAACTACTGCACTGAAAAGACTATAAATTTGTGCTCAATTAGGCCTACCTCGCGTGCTCTGGGATTTTCGGCCCATAAGCCTATCTGATTTGGCCTAAAAGGGTTGCCTTGTCCCAGGACTTTTTTATTTCGAAGGCACTGATTATGTGTCCATTATCATGTAGGAACCGTTTGGGGCCCTGTTTGCAAACGATGTTCCATTCCGGGTCCGGAAGGAGGATAATGTCCTTGGGTCTGGAAAATAAGATTTGTACAATACTTAAATTTTACATAGCAATAAATGTACAAACACCGGTGTAAAAGCATTATCAGGCTTATTGTGTCATGTTAAGGGGAATGTCACTGATATTCAGACAGGCATTACGATTATACAACAAGAGTGGTCGTTTTGAGAAATATTTAAATAACCTGATGACAGAGCAATAAAACAGATTATTGTCAACATCAAACATGTTCACATTAATTTATGGACTGTTGCAGAAAAAAATACTCATGTAACCTAATTCAGGGGTTGACACTAACACTTGCACGCTTGCCCGGGGCAAGTAAAAAAAAAATGGTGGGGCAAGTGAAGACTGCTACCTGGTTGCCCGATCGGGCAAGTGTGCAACTTAGTGCACTATAAGACAACACAAGATAAATCTGTCTTGAAGACAGTCATTGCACTCTGCCTCTGTGTCTTTCCCTGCTTTCTAGCTATCCACAGTTCCAGGCTGGATTTGGGAAACAAAACAGGCAAATTAAAACATCAAAATGACCATTAATCTTAGTGTAGACCTGGGCTAATTAAGATGATGAATTTTAACTCTTGAGAGCGTAAAAATGAAACCAAATGGACCCGCAAGGGTCCATTTGGTTTCATTTTTACGTTCTCAAGAGCAGTGATGGGGATAACAGCGTTATTGATAACTTCGTTACGTAATCAGATTAGTTTTATTAGTAATGGAGTAACCTAACGAGTTATTTTTGCAATTTAGTAGTTAGTTACTTAGTTACATTTCCAAAAAAGTAACTCGTTACTATAGTTCGTCGCAATTCATTTTCTTGCACACAAAAAACTAATCGGTCAAAATTGCAACTAAACACTTCAGTCAATGGTGTTAGGTCACTTTCCTGGGTTATTTCTTGAAGCCATAACCTTTTCCTGGGTTGCAGGGATTTTATTTTGACCGAATTCATGGGTTGTTTTATTTGGTTATTGGTTTTGGGTTGTTTTAATGAGAATAACCAATTTGTTAGGTCACAGACTTTGGTTGATGCCGCGGTGCACTGTGGGTATTGTAGAATTTCTCGGACAAAATGACGAAAAATGAAATTATTTATACTTTTTACAGGAACAGATAGGATACTAATGCCGAGGAATGCATCCAACACTGTAAACACAACACTGCAACGACTTTTCCTTCAGACCGGCACTCAGACCGTTACTCAGACCGGTACGGTAACCAATTTGTTAGGTCACAGACTTTGGTTGATGCCGCGGTGCACTGTGGGTATTGTAGAATTTCTCGGACAAAATGACGAAAAATGAAATTATTTATACTTTTTACAGGAACAGATAGGATACTAATGCCGAGGAATGCATCCAACACTGTAAACACAACACTGCAACGACTTTTCCTTCAGACTGGCACTCAGACCGTTACTCAGACCGGTACGGTAACCAATTTGTTAGGTCACAGACTTTGGTTGATGCCGCGGTGCACTGTGGGTATTGTAGAATTTCTCGGACAAAATGACGAAAAATGAAATTATTTATACTTTTTACAGGAACAGATAGGATACTAATGCCGAGGAATGCATCCAACACTGTAAACACAACACTGCAACGACTTTTCCTTCAGACCGGCACTCAGACCGTTACTCAGACCGGTACGGTAACCTTACCCGTCCACATACTCGCTGTAGTTTAAGTCAGTGGGACGTTCTGACCCAATGACGTCACTGGGTCAGAATCTGACAACTTGGGAAGCACGGCGCTGGAGCCACAGAATCCCAATGTTATTAATCAGGAGGCCATTAGCATGTATGCTAATGACCAACACCACACAAAGAGTGTTGAAAAGTGGCGAAGTTCCCCTTTAAATGGGTGGAATTTCCCTTTAATAAAACAAATGGGTTAACTGAATATTCTGTATCAATTCAACCTGCAGTTGGGTAATCTTGACCCTCAAAATTAGGTTATTAATGCAAGCTAATATGTTCGGTCAAATCAACTGGTACTTAGGTTATGTTGACCCTCATAATTGGGTTATTAATGTAACCAAATGCATTCGGTCAAATATAATAACACGCATTATTCGGTCAGATTGACCAAAGACCCAGTTGGTCCTTATTCAACCTCTACGTTTGGTTGAAATTGACCGAAGTTAGGTTGTTTTTGACCATTGGTTTTTCTCTGTGTGAGATTGCTCGGTGTTGTAGCGTATATTCCTCCTTCTGTTATGGTAGAATAAGCCGACTGCACGTTGTGGCTTCATCCTTCTGCGAGTGATGTGCGTAGTTTACATTTTCTGTCTGCACATCCTGTAAATCCGCCTAAGAAATAATAGTAAACCTACTGTCTAGCTGGTGTCTAGTTATACTCTAGTATGAATCTTTTATTTTGAAAAGGAAGAAAGAGGAAGTCCGCTGGCTGCTTGCGTAGTGAAGCTGTACTCTAGGCGCGACTTGCTAAAAGTCTTGTAAACAATGACGCCGTGCACTGTTGGATTAATTTTTGGATTAACACGCGCACTCTGGGAATTGGGAATCGGCTATAAACTCTGGCTGCGTTATTAGGTGAGTAATGTTTAATTCATTGTTTGGCCGCCGTGCCTTGTCTTATATAGACTACTGTAGTTCATAGGCTGGGTTATGTGGTCAGTTGAGAAGCCTGCAGGAGCTGCCGCCGTGCAGCATGGAGAGGGCATCATCATGCTATCTGACTGGTTGTACCGCGTACAGCATAATATTGTCTGTAGGACTACTGTGGATCTGACATAGCCTACTTTGTAGCAACCTAGTTCATAGTGGGTGATGGGTGACATGGTGTCACTGTTGACTAGTTGTTGTCGGTGGTGGTGGTGGGGGTTCATGTGTGCAACATGGAATGCACTGGTAATACAATGCAACTAAATTGTGCATACATTAAAAACAAAGAGAAAAGGAGTATTTTAATTGTGTTCAGGAACGGAAAATAACGGAAAATAATCTATTACGTTACTTTTTATAGAAAGTAACTTGTAACTTAACGAGATTAGTTTTAGGGGGCAGTAGTCCAATAACCTAACGTCGTTAGTTTATAAAGTAACGATACCCAACACTGCTCAAGAGTTACATCTGGTTAACCAAACCAACTTAACTGGGGACCACCTGGAACCTGGGGGGCAAGTGACCATGACCTGAGGGCAAGTAGAACCTGACTTCTACTTGCCCTCATCAGGTGATTGCAGACGATGCACAGGTGGGGAGGTAGTTGGTGCTGTGGAGTGCTCTGGAGGCCTCTGGTGGAGGTGGAGGTCTCAGAACACCCACAGCACACAGATGTGACGTCGATGGGGGGCGCGACGTAACACTCGAGATGTCATGTAATGTTTTACATGTAGCCTTCTGTAGCACTCCTTGTTGGATATACATTTTAAATACATACGTTTAATTCAAGAAAACAGTTAAAGGGGAATAACATGGAATTCAACTTCTTCATTTATTTATTTGTTTTTGGTGCTCCCATGTGTGTTTTCTATCCCCACAAAGCATCTAGTTTGAACAATGAGTCTTTCGTATCATATAGAAGCTTTAATGTAAATTGCTCTCAGGAACAGCTCTTTTGATTTTGGCCTCATAATGATGCCATCAATGTATCCTGCTTTGCATAATTCCTCCCCTCCTTCAGTCTTCAGTTCCAAATTTGCATTTCCACTTTGTTTATAATGTCCACCATTGTTGATTTTCCAAGTTGACATGAAATTTAAACAAGCCTGGTTTTATTCAGCATCAGTATTATAATGACTCTACTATAAAATATCCTCCATATCAGCGCCCCCCACCACCTCAGGACATTGGGGTACTGCAGCTAAACTGTCCATAACGAAATGACAAGGACTGGTTATATCAGTGGTGATCGAGGCTCAAAGCATTAGATATAAGCTTGAGGGACATTTACAATATGATATTAAGTATTAAAACAAATGTATGAATCCATGTTCGTTGTGCTAATACTCCAGAATTCCACCCCAATACCATTCGCTTCACTCTCAGAATTATAAAGTTGTGTTCAACGTAGGTTCAGGAG
>CM076974.1:52065008-52092508 GCA_039105355.1 Benthosema pterotum
ACTCTGTCCGTGGTGCTGAAATGAGCTTTCTGTTACTCTGTCCATGGTGCTGAAATGAGCTTTCTGTTATGGTAGCTGTAGTGACTCTGTCCGTGGTACTAAAATGAGCTTTCTGTTACTCTGTCCGTGGTGCTGAAATGAGCTTTCTGTTATGGTAGCTGTAGTGACTCTGTCCGTGGTACTGAAATGAGCTTTCTGTTACTCTGTCCGTGGTGCTGAAATGAGCTTTCTGTTATGGTAGCTGTAGTGACTCTGTCCGTGGTGCTGAAATGAGCTATTGTTAAACAGAACAGACATCATATTAGCCCTTCACACCTCACCCACTGTACTCTTAGGACAAGCTGTGAGTCTCTCACCCTCAAGATGTAGCCTATATCAAATGATAGGATTTCTCTTTATAAATAATCGGTCATTTCAGTAGCAAGGTCTTGAAATGCACAGTAGGCTGTGCACTGGGCAACTGTTGAACAAACATTTAAAACACTTAGATGAAGAAAGCCGAAACAGTTTAACAACTTTAACTACCGTCCAGTTCAACCTCTGTTTTCACCAGAGACTTATATACTTGTACTTCGTTACTTTACACCACTGCGCTTTGGTCTCTGCCCCCCATAGGTCTTGGTCTTGTCTTGGTCTCGCTTTAGGCGGTCTTGGACTACAACTCCACAAGGGTTTTTTTTTTCCCCGATAGCAGAGTCGCAGAGACAACCTGTTGTGATTCGGCAGTGTAATTGAATTGGATTGAATTATAGCAGAGCAAAGCCGATTCAGTCATTGTCTCCTCCAAGAAGCCTTGGTGGAATTGTACTGCAATTATCCCAGAGTATAGCTTTCATCCAGAGACACCGCTTTATCAGACAGGCGTCTCTTTCTTTTCAAAAAGATTTGAACAAAACTATCTCATTCTTCTTCAGCGTCTGTATGATGATAGGTTTTTGGGGAATGGATTTCACACAGAGACTTGGATCCCTGCGTCTCGTTTGCCCCACATTCAAGATAATAAGCACTTCCAACTAGACGAGAGCAGGCGGAAAAGCAGGAGACTGGCGAATGTTGGATGTTTCGAGGAGCACAGCACAAGTGAGGCTTTCATCGGAAGGGGATTGTGGTGGTAATAAACCCTGTCTCACTATCCGACACACATACATTAAAGAGGGGGTGCCGAGATTTTTGTATTTTTTCCAATTTTGTACATGTTTAAGAGGTGACGGTATGTAAATAGACCCCTTGGTGTGTTTTGTATGTACAATGATGTCTTCCCTTTGTATTTAGGGTTTCTTCCTGGGGGCTGAGCCTTTCCAGCCAAACATGCCAATGAAAAAAACTTCAATATAGTGACATCACATGCCCAGCTCCTCCCCTAACCCCTCCCCCTTTATCATGCAACTAAAGCTGTGGGCGTGGCTTCATTTCAGGTGAATCTCCACCCATCACCACCCACCAGGCTAACCAGGCATACTTAATGAACTGGTAGGGTGGAATCATAAAAATGACAGTTTAACAAACACTGAACACTTTTTGGGGAAAAAAAAATCTTACTTTTCATATAACATTAATACCTGATGATCATGTTTTAGGGTAGAAAAAAACATGTTACTCCATCTTTAAAGGAGAATTCCACACCAAAACACATTAGGCATCAATCTACCTTGCTCCCTGTGACATTCTGACAGGCTTACAACCCTGGTGAACACGCACGGTCAGGGGCGTGCGTAGCTAGCAATTCTACAAATGGAACCAAATGAACCCGTTACGGTTCATTTGGTTGCATTTGTACGCGTCTAAAGAAATCAATCAACATGGTGAAAATACTGTACATATTGATGATGTCATCAAGATGTTTCACCATGTTAGTGGTTTTCTTCGGACCTCCATTTCTAGGAAACACAGAATGGGGGGAAACATTTTCATCATGTCCACCCGGCAATGTTAAATGCTTCAATCTGGTGCACTTTGAGATACATTTTTTATAATAATCAATAAAAATAAAACCTTATTAATGAAAGCTTTTAGTGCCCGCCCCCACCCCCTGGCTTTGGGCCCCCCTAAAATTGTCTAACTTTTCCCCATCTATCGACACCACTGTTTACGGTGCTCTCAGAGAGCACGGTGCTGTGTGATGACTGACGGCGCAGCACCGATGCGTCTGGTCCACGGAGACCTCATGTGGAGCAACAACAACCGCTATCAATGTTCAATCTCCTGGTGGTCTCATCATGTAATGATCCCCCCCATGGTGAGCCCAACGCAGGTGTCAGCCTGTGTGTGTGTGTGTGTGTGTGTGTGTGTGTGTGTGTGTGTGTGTGTGTGTGTGTGTGTGTGTGTGTGTGTGTTTGTGTGTGTGTGTGTGTGCGTGCGTGTGTGTGCTGTGCATGTATAATTTAGATTAAATTATATGAAAGGTTTTAAGATGCAGCACATCAATCGGCTACCACAGGGGTTTTCAACAGGTGGTCCGGGGACCACCACTGGTCCTTGAGAGGGTTCCAGGTGGTCCCCAGCTAAGTTGTTTTAACCAAATGTAACTCTTTGAGAACGTAAAAATGAAACCAAATGGACCCTTGCGGGTCCATTTGGTTTCATTTTTACACTCTCAAGAGTTAATCCATGCGAATTAGCCCAAGTCTACACAACTGGAAGATAAATGATCATGGACAGAAGCAAAATAAATCTTTAGTTTTGGGGTCTGTGGGTCTAAAAATATCCTCAATTGGTGGTCCGTGGCTCAAATGCTGAATAAAGGGTGGGCCCTGGGATGAAAAAGGTTGAAAAGCACTGGGCTACCACATGTTGCGGGGGTCTGCTAGTCTGCTGTTGTGTTCTTCGGTTGATGTCCCGGAGGCATGCAGCATATTACTCACACACACATAATTGACTCTATTGTCAAATAAGAAAGAGGCAAAAGTTGTGAAAATAGCTGTTGAAGGCAAGCCATTCAGCAAACTCGTTCAGGACCGAACAAATCTATGATTGTCTTGATTGTGGCTTGACTGACCATGGGCATCTGAGACTAGTCAAGAGCGGCGTGTTCGGAAATGCGCCCTAAACGCACTGGTGTGCTCTGTGATCGTTCGTTTATACCTGGTGTATTTGGGGCATTTGGTGCTCCTCGTTGGTTTATTCACACCGGTGTGTTTGGTGCACGCACTGAGCAACCCTACACTGGAGACGGGGTTGGCCGGTGTGGAAGGTATGATTGCGTCACAGCTGTGTCTCGAGCACTGGGTAGCCGTTCAATGAAAAGCAATACAAATGGCACTGTACTGTGGTCCCCCAACCTTTCCATGTCTATCAAGGACCTGCACATTTATCACATGAATGCATGCGGACCCCCATTTGAAAATACTTTCCAGGGGGACCGCCATAAGAGAGGATTCATATGGCTCTGGCAGTGATTATCATCATTTTTTGAGGGAGGTGTGTTGTTTGGTTTTAACTGCTCGTTCGTAAATAAGGCTCACTCAATGCACTTGGTGACGTCTCCGCCCACAATTCAACGCACTCGCAGTGTGTGTTTTCGAACGCACCCTAAGTTAAATCAGTCATATAACTAGTCAGATCTGTCCAAGGATAGCTTAGCTATAGTATTTCAATATATTTTTTCTACCTTAAAACATGATCATCAGATATTAATGTTATATGAAAAGTAAGTATTTTTTTTTTGTTTTGTTTTTTCTTTTTTCACAAAAAAGTGCACAGTGTTTGTTAAACTGTCATTTTTATTATTCCACCCTACCAGTTCATTAAGTATGCCTGGTATGCCTGGTGGGTGGTGATGGGTGGAGATCCACCTGAACTGAAGCCACGCCCACAGCTTTAGTTGCATGATAAAGGGGGAGGAGTTAGGGGAGGGGCTGAGCACATGATGTCACTATATTGAAGTTTTTTTCATTGGCACGTTTGACTGGAAAGGTTCAGTCCCCAGGAAGAAACCCTAAATACAAAGGGAAGACATCATTGCACATAAAAAAACACCCCAAGGGGTCTATTTACATACTGTCACCTGTGAAAAATGTACAAAATTGGAAAAAAAATACAAAAATCACTGCACCCTCTCTTTAAAAATGATTTAAGTTAGTCACAGCCTTGAAAAGGGTCGAGAACCACAAGTTCCTATACGGGCAGATTAGTGTCCAGCCCTGCTGGGTGCAGCCGGCGCAGACGGTGAGATGAATGCAACACATTAGCAGCAAATCAACGGACTGGCAGCTCCTGTGGTCTATACCAGCACTGCTATGTCTTCATAACATGCTTTAACCACCCAGAGGAAAACATGGAGATTAACAGGGATGTCATGCAGAAATCCACTTGTCGTCCCCCTGGCTGTCTCTGCATCACCCACAGGGGCGGATTGGCACATATTTTCCCACCGGGACAATTTTGCCTTTGCCAGGCCACCCTGGATGGGGGGGGGGGGGGGGCAGCTGGTTAACTAGATGTAACTCTTTGAGAGCGTAAAAATCATCCATTTGGTTTCATTTTTACACCCTCAAGAGTTAAAATATTCATCATGTGAATTAGCCCAACTTAGTCTACACAAATCCAGCGAAGCGTTAGTTCATTGAGGCACGGAGGGCAGAAGGTTTATTTAATTCCCCTTATTTTCAATCAGTAATTCATTCTGTTCCTTTAAATCTGCAGTCTCTCCATGTCAACTCCCCTCACTCTCTTTGGCTGTCCCCATGTCAACTCCCCTCACTGTCATTGGCTGTCAGCTAGTCAGTCACACCCACATTCAATCATGTGCTCTATATAAGCAGTCTCTCTCCTCTCTCTCTCTCCCTGCTAAGCTGACTCTGTCCTGTTGATCAGATGTGTTCAAATTTCCTCCCCCTCCCCGGCCTCCTCCCTGTGGCACCAGTTCAGAGTACATGAGTCTCTGATTAATCATGATTTAAGGGTTGTAACTATTGTGGTATCTAATTCTGTTATGGTATCCATGTTTACTGTGGACTATGGTATTTTCTGTATCCATGTAGTTCATGCATTTTTGGATAAATGTTGTAATGTCTCCTGTCAGTCTGCACTGGATACAATGCTCATGTGTTAATGTCTTGTATTTTACTGTACTTTGGCTCTGCTCAGGGGGGTTGTTGATATCTCAAGCTGTGTCTTGATGCACAGATAATCGGAGATATCAAATGTGATATCAGACCTATGACTCAGTTCATAGATCGTCTGATATCACATGAGCAAGAGCCATGCCGCCATACAAACATGCAAAAGCTTTGCAATAAATGGTCTATGGTCAATCTTATTCTGAGCCGAAGTGTGTCAATGAACTAGAGAATGTAGAAGATTAATGGTCATTTTGATCTGTATGTTCCAGGCAAAGCATCTAGCGCATTCTAGTGCATTTTGGAATTGCCACTAGTGCATTTTGGATCTTGTCCACGCCACTAGGTGGCACAGGCCACCGGGAAAACACCCTGTACTCCAGATGGCCAATCCGCCCCTGATCACACGCACACGCACACACACACACACACACACACACACACACACACACACACACACACACACACACACACACACACACACACACACACTGGAGAGTAACGAATCGATCTGGCCCTGGGGTACTGTACAGTTCTATAGCTGCTGTATAGACAATGTACAGACAGACACAGACAGACACAGAGAAAGAGACAGACAGACAGAGACAGACACAGACAGCTGGTACCAGAGGTGGGTCTAAACAGGCTTTACCAACAGGGAGGTTGGACTGACTGGACATAAATCAAGCTGTTATATATATAATCCCATCGGAGGCGTCTAAAGGAGCCGGAGACACACTGTCTGACACAGTACTGTGGTCAGTGTTGGGAATATTACTTTACCTTGTCAATATATTACTTATTATTATTACCTTCATTGAAAAATAAGTAATTATTCAACTTATGCAGTTGTCAATATGATTTCACAAGAGCATTTTCAATGAGACAGATTGACAGAAAGTAATATTGAAAGTAATGCAGTGATGCAGAAAGATAAGTATAATATATTAGATTGTTTTAGTTAAGTAATATATTTATATTACAAGTTACTGCATTTTGGTAATATATTATGTAATATATTAAGTTACGTAGTGCACATGTCCCAACACTGACTGTGGTGGACGGACAGACAGACAGACAGACAGACAGACAGACAGACAGACAGACAGACAGACAGACAGACAGACAGACAGACAGACAGACAGACAGACAGACAGACAGACAGACAGAGTAGGGGGGGGGGAAGTTATGCGATGAAACATCTTAACATCTTGATGTCATATTGAATAAATAATTCAGGATGAAAAAAATATTGTTAAAAAAAAAACTCTCCCAAATGATCAGGTCACTGAAGGTCACTGGAAGACGGGTTTCTGAACTGCCCACAGCCCTCCTGTGAGACAAAGTAGAAAAAGAAAAAATAGTGGTGTTTTATCATGTAAATTTGCGAGGACCTATTAAATGACCTATTAAAACCACAGGGTGGTTCGGTGTGTCGCTCTCTCACCGTGCCCACCACGTGGATCGGACAAGTGTGCGAGATCGTGCGTCATGTCTCCCAAAGAGTGACCAGATGTCCCTCTTTGTGTGGGACAGTCCTTCATTTTCAAGACTTTTTAAGCGTCCCACAAATTGAGACTCTGTCCCACATTGTGACTGACAGGCATCAAAATATGTTCAAAATGTCCCGAATAATTTGTAGTGCCCTAATAGTTGGATTTCTGTTGTATCATTTCTAGCTACGTTTTTTGTGTGGGTCACCCTAGTCTCCCACCTCAGCAGACGCCACACAACACGGGCTGTGCCAGGGGTGGATTGGCCATCTGGAGTACAGGGAGTTTTCCCGGTGGCCTGCGTCACCTAGTGGCCTGGACAAGATCCAAAATGCACTAGTGGCACTTCCAAAATGCACTAGAAATGTGCTAGATGCTCGCCTGGAACATACAGATCAAAATGACCGTTAATCTTCTACATTCTCTAGTTGTGTAGACTAAGTTGGGCTATACATGATGAATATTTTTAACTCTTGAGGGCGTAAAAATGAAACCAAATTGATTTTTACGCTCTCAAAGAGTTACATCTGGTTAACCAGCTGCCCCACCCCCCCCCAGGGTGGCCTGGCAAAGGCAAAATTGTGAAAATATGTGCCAATCCGCCCCTGGGCCGTGCACTTGCTCCCATGCTAAACGTGGCCGTTGGCACGGTGGCTCCAGTCATGTGTCGTAAAACACAAAAGACCAAAAGAAGGGGGAAGCTGTTGCATTATTAAAGTCTCATACACAGCAGGCCCATGCAGGCCACTGTCTGCCTGACACGTGTATGCAGCCCTGGTGTGCATTTAGTTTGCTGATGTTTGTTATACTAGCTACGAGACACTCATCCCAAAGGCAGGTCACGAGTACAGATGTATCCACGGAGACCAGTTTCTGGTCTCCGTGTTGACTCCTAACTTGTGTATTGCAGTCCATACCGATTATACCAATCCACTACCAATGTGAAATTTAACCCATGTATACTAGACCAGGGGTTCTTCTCGAACCGAGGGTCGCCACAGGGGGGTGGGGCAGGTACCGAAATTATTTTGGTGGGGCCCCAGATGATTTAGATCAGGGGTTTTCAACCTTTTTGATTCCAGGGCCCACCATTTATTCAGAATTTGAGCCACGGACCACCATTTGATGACATTTTAGCCCCAAAGACCTAAAACTAAAGAATTATTTTGGTTTTGTTCACAATTCCAGGCTGGATTTTCCAAACAAAACAGGTGTAGACTTCTTAATTAAATAGTGCTAATTCAGATGATGAATATTTTAACTCTTGAGAGGGTGAAAATGAAACCAAATGGACCCGCAAGGGTCCATTTGGTTTCATTTTTACATTCTCAAGAGTTACATCTGGTTAACCAACTTTCCATCATTTAGCCTGGAGACCACCTGGAACCTTCTCAAGGACCACTGGTGGTCCCCGGACCACCTGTTGAAAACCCCAGATGATTTAGATGATTTTGTTGTTGTTGTTGTTGATGTTGTTGTTGTTGTTGTTTAGCGGTGACTAGTGTGTGTGTGTGTGTGTGTGTGTGTGTGTGTGTGTGTGTGTGTGTGTGTGTGTGTGTGTGTGTGTGTGTGTGTGTGTGCGTGCGTGCGTGCGTGCGTGCGTGCGTGCGTGCGTGCGTGCGTGTGTGTGTGTCATGCTACTCTGCCTAATGTTTTTGATGTACGTACATAAGCCATATGTCAAATTGTCTGGAAAGTATATAATTTTAATCTGCATCTGCATATAATTTTGCTAGGAGATCTGCAATATAATGTAATAGATATTAATTATTTGGTGCATTACAAGTGTTTCAGTGTCTTTTGCTCTCTCACTGGCTGTAATGCATGCTTTCTGGGGACGTGGTTCATACTGTGAGTCGATGTCCAGTCTGCCACAGAGTCAAATATCAAAGATGCTAGCTATTCAGAGACTGTCGGGAAGCCGCCGGGACCGCCTTTATCGGCACGATCTTCTCACTGAAACTTCCACACACAGCTCAGCAAAACCTCGGCGGTAAAATTCCGATCTATAGCGAGCGCCAGACTGGGAGTTTTGCCGGCGAGCGCGAAAAATGGTCCCAGGCAGCTTAATCGGAGCCAAATATACCTGGAGTGTGTAAGGGCCACAAGCCTGGGGTTCCCAAACACTTCATCTTTTGACCCAAAGGAGAGATAATCAGAACAGAAACCAGCGAGCAAACTATGACAGACCTGCTCACTGCTTCTGCTTTTTAATTGTATGGGGTGTTTGACGTTTTATTAATCATGTTGGAATTAAGGTAAGTGATTTGAAATTCATTGTGTAGTACCAGCCTGGTGCACTAGGGGTGTAGTACCAGCCTGGTGCACTAGGGGCGCCCAAGAGTAGCTACACTATGTGAACCTGCTGCTCCATCCTGATTGGAGGAGAATTCACCCTCCACCTGGGGAACTTTTATTAGCTCCTCTGCTAACGTGGGGGAGGGGAAAACCCATATATGGTCTGCACACCTTATAATAGAGCATTTTAACAGAATTTTTTTTGGGGGGGTGACATCTGACAAAAGTGAAATCATTTCCCCTAACTTTAAAAATAGCAGGTGTTCACGACTCATAGCGCCCCACTCTGTGGCGCGCTATGAGCCGTGAACACCTGCTATTTTGGGTAAATCGTGAAAACGCAGTGCAAATGTTTGAATAGTGTACTTTCAGAGCAAACGTTTTGTACAATCTACAGTATATTGTCAGGTCAAAATGGGCTAAACAGCTTTAAAATGCATGGAAGTTATTAGAAGTTATCTTTTTTTTATTTATTATTAATCACAACAGCACCACGCTATAAAGGTCACCGGGAATGCCACACTTTAACACTCCCGTCACAACCCTTGCATTAAACATGAGCCTAAATAAGAATGCATTAAATAATCATGAGACGGGGAGCCATTATCACTAAGCTAAAAAGGCCCTCCTCCTGAGTGGCCAATTTAGCAGTAAAATGCCATTCTAAAAGTAACGGACGGACATTGCAATTTAAAATGTCCTTTAAAGGTCTAGTGGATTGAAAAATAAGGTTTTCACACTGTTAGACCACACCCCCATGTATCATTGCATCAAAGCTCCATAAAAATAGATTTTTAATTACTTCCTGTAAATGAAAACATGCTTTGTGATGACTTATCCACTATCATATCAATAAAAGCCAATAGTAATTTAGCTGACCTATTTTTATCCCCATTTCTGAATCGTCCTCCACAAACACAGGCACCTTGATGACAGTCAGAAATACGCTGTTTGTCAGTGTGTTACTCGATTTAAACTCAATCATCACGTTGAAATGTTAATCTGAACACATTATGTGGTAGAAATAAGACACATGGCAGTATAAAGTGGCAGAGATGAGCGTATTGTAAAGAAACAGTCCAAGCGTGTGTATAGCTCATAGAGTAATAAAATATAGAGACCGGACTCGAGCGATAGCCCCGCCCCCTTGTTATTCATTTCAATACAAGTTGCTCATTGGTGTTTTGAAGCACCCGGAAGACCGCCGGAAGTGCGCCTATTTCCGCATTTGACCACCAAAATTTGGTGGTCAAATGCGGAAGTATTTCTCCATGAACGCGCCCGAAGCAAGGGATTATGGCAGGGGTGGCCAACCAGTCAGAGACTAAGAGCCACATTTTTTACTGTGTTATGGCAAAGAGCCACATCATACGCGCACGACACGCGCACGCACACACACGCGCACACACATGCACAGTAACTAACTTCACAGCATCTTGACTACTTGTTTATGTCCACATAAGCTGAAGTAGACTTACAAAGGACAAACACTGGCAGTGCAGTCATAGTCAAAGAACAGTCATTTACAAGCTGCATAGGCAGACAGACAGGCATGCAGGCAGACAGAGACAGAGACACAGGCAGGCAGTGGCAGACAGACAGACAGGCAAGCAGGCAGGCAGTGGCAGACGGAGACAGACAGGCAAGCAGGCAGGCAGTGGCAGACAGAGACAGACAGGCAAGCAGGCAAGCAGGCAGGCAGACAGAGACAGAGACACAGGCAGTGACACAGGCAGGCAGTGGCAGACAGGCAGGCAGGCAGACACAGACAGACAGGCAGGCAGGCAGGCAGGCAGGCAGGCAGGCAGGCAGGCAGGCAGGCAGGCAGGCAGGCAGGCAGACACAAATAAACAGACAGACAGCGCCATAACTGCCTTATGAAAATGAACCACAGAGAAAAGTACAGCATCTGCTCTACTGTCCCAACATGTAGGCTACAACACAAGCACGGGCGATCGGACACACACACACACACACACACACACACACACACACACACACACACACACACACACACACACACACACACACACACTCTGAACGGGCTAGATTTGCTAGCCTCGATTATACCACATAAATGAATGACAGGGGTAGTGACCGAATGCAGGCGCTCCGTTCCACAGTGGAACGGCGTGATATACCACCACCCCCAAAACGACGCACGACACGACGGCAACGGCAGCACGCGCCGCGCACCGTTCCATTCACCACCAACCCGAAACGGCACACGAAGCTTTACAACGGCAGCACGCGCCGCGCACCGTTCCATTCACCACCAACCCGAAACGGCACACGAAGCTTTACAACGGCAGGCGCCGCGCGCCGCACACCGTTCAATTCACCACCAACACGAAACGGCACACAAAGCTTTACAACGGCAGGCGCCGCGCGCCGCACACCGTTCCATTCACCACCAACACGAAACGGCACACAAAGCTTTACAACGGCAGGCGCCGCGCGCCGCACACCGTTCCATTCACCACCAACACGAAACGGCACACAAAGCTTTACAACGGCAGGCGCCGCGCGCCGCGCACCGTTCCATTCACCACCAACACGAAACGGCACACAAAGCTTTACAACGGCGGGCGCCGCGCGCCGCGCACCGTTCCATTCACCACCAACACGAAACGGCACACAAAGCTTTACAACGGCAGGCGCCGCGCGCCGCGCACCGTTCCATTCACCACCAACACGAAACGGCACACGAAGCTTTACAACGGCGGGCGCCGCGCGCCGCGCACCGTTCCATTCACCACCAACACGAAACGGCACACAAAGCTTTACAACGGCAGGCGCCGCGCGCCGCGCACCGTTCCATTCACCACCAACACGAAACGGCACACAAAGCTTTACAACGGCAGGCGCCGCGCACCGTTCTATTCACCACCACCAACACGAAAGGGCACACGAAAGGGTACAACGGCGGCGCACGTGCACCGTTCCATTCCATCACGGCCACCACCACGAAATAGCGCACGCAACGCTAAAGAACAGCGGGCGCACCGTTCCGACAAACTACTCACCAGGGGTGTAGTGGAGGGGGGACGCGGGGGACGGCGTCCCCCCACTTCTCACATCTAAAATATTTTTGGGTCTGAAAAAAATCATTAGCATGGTGAAATACATCTTGATGACATCATCAAGATGTGTTTCACCATGTTAATGAGTTTCCTTTTTTCTGAGTGTACAAATGGAACCAAATGGACCCGCTAGGGTCCATTTGGCTCACATTTGTACACTCTCAGAAAAAAAAATCAAATGGGGGGAATTCCCCTTTCAGAGGCGTCCCCCCACTAAAAGTATCACTACAACACTGCTCACCCCCCCCCCCCCCCCCCCCCCCCCCCCCTCCTCGGCCGCGGTTGTTTGGGCAGCACTGTAGGGAATGAATAGCTGCGCCAGGCCGAGCGTTTTTGAGGCTTGTCATGGAAGCCCCACCGCGAGCCACACAAAGTCATTCAAAGAGCCGCATGCGGCTCGCGAGCCGCGGGTTGGCCACCGCCGGATTATGGGAACGGATAGGATTCATGAACGAGCGCTGTCGAGAACGAGCAAAAGAAAAAAAAACCAAACAGCATCAAAACAAAAGCTTGTGGGTTTGCTGTGAGCTTATTATCTGTCATATAATACATCCGTTTTGAGAGGTAGTATATGACGTGTGGACCGGTGGTTCATCCAGAAAACAACTTAAAAACAAACTGCCCTGTCCGTGTGCACAAAGCAAACCAGCGTGCATGCTCTCGTGGCGCTCGTACATGAATTCCACCCGCCTGCAGTACCAAACTTGACCACCAGGGCCCGCCTGCTTCAAGCCTGGAGGCGCTATCTGACGATGTGGTATAATAGCTCAGCATAGAGCCGTCTCTCTCCCATCGGCTGAAGGGATGCATGCTCTGATTGGTTCAGAAACCCTCTGTGTCAGATAATATTGTGGGATCCCTAATGAAAACCTCACCATTTCCCGTTCATTCCAAATTTAAAAAGCAATTGATGGCTGTGTGTGATGATGGAGAAAATGCTGTGCAGCTGCTCAGCATTAAAAACATCATTTCTCAAAAATGATAATAATGATGATAATTTTAATTCTAAGCTCCTTTTAGCTCACCCCAAATCACCCTTAGCCTAAAATCACTCTGCCACACAGCACAGTATTCACCTGTCTGCTTCGCGGCTTTCCTTTCTTGCAGCGTTGCCAAACATCGCAAGAGAAACAAGCCGTCTATGAAAACAAGTCGTCTATGAAAATAGCAGATCTACATGATCTATAAATGAAAGTCAGCAACGAGATCATTATCAGACAATGCGCTCGGACTAATAGTTGGATTAAAGAATGAAATCTACATTTTGTCGCGTTACGAGCCGTTGTCGTGACCGGCGGGCGTAATTTAACAGGAAAACAACGACGACCGCGGGATCGAGATTAAGAAAATTAATCGAACGGTCGATCTCGACGCTTAAGAACAACTTGACCAAAGTTTACCTTCTAACTCTGTTAGGACACTTCTGTATAGGGTATATAGATCATTGACATTCTCACAACAGTGAATATGAGTGATCTTTAAACAAAATAATACTAATATTGTGAAAACACCACCACATAGGTATCTGCCAAAGCTTCTTGTATTTATCATGCTCCCTTTCTTGCTGCTCACAATTTATGCATATTTCAAGCTGAAAAAATGTGACAATGTATTTTTGTATTATACATGAGTGTTAGTTGCAGCTAATTTGTATAGTGCCTTTTATGTCGTTATCTACTTTGCTGGTACAGTTTGATAAATTCTCAGGTAAATGAGTTTTGGTACTGCACATTAGCATATTATATAAGCCCTGCCGATGCAACAAACATTCCATCCAGCACGGCATCTGCGTTATCAGTAAACCCACGATTTTCCTACCCTCTATCCCGCATATTCTCTGTGTTATTTTTGTACAGAAACGTGCACAATCTCTACACACACACGCGCTATATCTATTTCAGTGTGTTCAATGTTGAAGCGCAATGACTGTCTGTGCATGAAATGTTCTATCTAGGCACACAAAAAAAGTTTTTGGACTCTGCAAATATAGTTCGACTCGACTGGCACTTGACTTGACAGGCGCGGCATTCGTGATGCGTCTGACTGCTCCATGCTCAGTGTTGCCAACTGCCAAAATCCAAAATGCACTAGTAGCACTTCCAAAATGCACTAGTAGCACTTCCAAAATGCACTAGAATGCCAGATGCTTGCCTGGAAGGGAATATGACCATTAAATGACCATTAATCTTCTACATTCTCTAGTTGTGTAGACTTGGGCTAATTCACATGATGAATATTTTAACTCTTGAGAGCGTAAAAATGAAACCAAATGGACCCGCAAGGGTCCATTTGGTTTCATTTTTACGCTCTCAAAGAGTTACATCTGGTTAAACAACTATCCATCATTTAGCCTGGGGACCACTGGTTGAAAACCACTGTCATAGGAGGAGAAATGAGGGTTTTATCTCTGGCGCCTGTCAATCAATTTCACCCTCACCAGCCAAAAAGCACTAGATTTTCCGCCAGGAGTTTTTCACTAATTGTGGCGCTAGGGGGGTCTGAAAAGCGCTAAATATAGCGACAAATGCGCCAAGTTGGCAACACTGTCCATGCTGCCGGAGTAATGGAACCCAACACAGACGTCAACTTAGAAAGTCCTTTTTCCAGGTGAATGTATAAGCCTCTTTGTGTTGCTGTCTCGCTGTGTTCTGAGCCCCTTTTCTCACAGCATATTATCTTAGCCTCCCTGCTTATAAATAGTAGCAAAAACAAAAAAAGTTAGGAAGAAGAAAGTATTCACAGAAGTGCTCAGACTTAACTTTTCAGGTGGGAGAGGGACAGCTGCGGACCACGGGCGGATGTAACATCTCCCAATCCCAGGAGAAAAATGGTATGGGGGCGGCTTCATCGCCCGTGTAGCTTCACGCCACGGGCGATGAAGCCGCACCCATACCATTTTTGGTTACAGGACTTTTATTGGTCAAGTAAAGCATCAATAATAACATCAGTTGTTGTTGAAGTTGAAACAGGCACGCAGCACGCATAAAGCTAAAGGTCTGACTCAGAGAGTTTTCTGTTTTCAATGATGAAATGCTGTTGGTTTAGTGGTGACACAGCTGTAGTTAGTTAGTAGCAGTAGTAGTAGTGTTTCAAATCATTTTAAATATAAGCACTTTAATTTGAAATACTGTATCTTGGGTTGTTTTGCATGCCGTCATCTTTGGTAGGGCAGACTGGGCATTTAGGGGGACATTGCCCCCCCCATGCCCATGCCTAGATCCACCCCTGCTACTGACCCAATTGTTCCAGCCATCTCCATGACCATGACTGTTAGAGCCAATTTAGTTATTATCTCCAGTATCTCATCTATTGGTTTGCATGGACACTTTTGCTGCCCCCTGCTGTTTGGGCATGGAACTACCACAAGGCCTTCAGCTCTGACAGCTGGGTGGAACCTCTTGATTAGGGAAGAGTGAGAGAGGGGGACAGGGACTGCTATGGGACTGCTATGGTCCGATCACAGGGCTGTGAACGGACCATAGCAGTTTGGGTTGGTCCAGTGGCGTCGATAGGTGGGGAAAACAGAGACAATTTTAGGGGGGGGGGGGGGTCACTAAAAGCTTGCATTAACCCATTGTGTCCTAGTTTCTGAATAACATAATATTCAAAGATTTGCACCACGTTTTCACGATTTTTCAAAAATAGCAGAGATACAAGCTCATGGCGCGCCACTCGGTGGCGCGCCATGAGCTTGTAGATCTGCTATTTTTCAATAGTTAAAACATAATGCTTAGAACACCAAAACGCGTTCAGTACACTAAGGGTTAATAAGGTTTTATTTTTATTGATTATTATAAAAAAAAAAAAAAAAGATCTCAAAGTGCACCAGATTGAAGCATTTTAAAGGGGAATTCCACCCATTTTCAACATTCTAATATGTCATTAGTATACCTTAGAGGTGCTGGGTGTGGACATGATGAAAACTTTTCCCCCCGCTCTGTGTTTCCTAGAAATGGAGGTCTGAAGAAAACCATGCAGTAACATGGTGAAACATTTTGATGACATCATCAAGATGTATTTTCACCATATTAATTAATTTCTTTAGACGCTTTTTTTTTTCTGAGAGCGTACAAATGGAACCAAATGAACCCGTTAGGGTTCATTTGGTTGCATTTGTACCCTCTCAGAAAAAATGTTGAAAATGGGTGAAATTCCCCTTTAACGCCGCCGGGAAAGGGGGGGCGGGCATGTGGAAAAGCTTTGCAGGGGGCCCAGAATTGCTAGCTACGCCCCTGGGTTGGTCTATTGTATGATCAACACATCAACAAAGTCCCATCGCAAGTTTGGTTCCCAGACAGACAGACAGACAGACAGACAGACAGACAGACAGACAGACAGACAGACAGACAGACAGACAGACAGACAGACAGACAGACAGACAGACAGACAGACAGACAGACAGACAGACAGACAGACAGACAGACAGACAGACAGACAGACAGACAAAAAAGTGACATTGTAAAAAAAACATTGCACAAACAAACAAATAAATTAATCAATAAATGCCTGTTTTTTGTAACTACTGCCATTCCTATTACAGACAAGGATATGCTCATGTCTTTTCTGCACGTTTTGCCAAAGAGCAATCCAGGCATGAGATTGCTTTATCCCCGCTGTATGCCAAACAATAGACCTCATCCTGCCTAAGGCTGAAGTAATATGAGGACACCAGAAACGTGTCAGCTATCTCACAAATCGTAACACGTTGTTGTTTTTTTAAGGCTGCATTGGGAACCCTAACCTTAACCTCAGCAAAACTATGCCTCGAGGGAACATAGACATGACCCCCATGCATCAACAGAGAGGAGAGAAGAGATTTTCTTTCTGCCTTGAGATGAGTAAAGTCTCCAGGATCTCTGAAAGTCAGCGGTCAAACGTTCCATGGCTAAGAACCCTCGGACGCAGGGGCGGATCTAGGCATGGGCATGGGGGGGGCAATGCCCCCCTAAATACCCAGTCTGCCCCCCCCCCCCCCAAACACAATGCCATGCAAAACAACCCAAGATATTTCAAATGAAAGTGCTTATATTTAAAATGATTTGAAACCACAACTGATACTAACTACAGCTGTGGCACCACTAAACCAACTGCATTTCATCATTGAAAACAGAAAACTCTCTGAGTCAGACCTTTAGTTATACTTATTATTGATGCTTAATTGCCTAATAAAAGTCCTCTAACTGAAAATGGTATGGGTGCGGCTTTATCGCCCGTGGCGCGAAGCGACACGGGCGATGAAGCCGCCCCCATACCATTTTCTCTTGCCCCTCCAACATGTTCTCTTGCCCCCCCAAATGTGACATGTTATATCCGTCCCTGCTCAAACGCCCATTCTGTCTGTCTGTCTGTCTGTCTGTCTGTCTGTCTGTCTGTCTGTCTGTCTGTCTGTCTGTCTGTCTCTCGATCGCGACCAGCGGACGCAAAATGACCTCGCTGTCTCTCTCCAAGGCCTCTCGTAGGCACACGCTTCATGCACACCGATACTTAAATTCCAATTTCCAACCGAATGACAGACTGTCTGCTGCATATTAACCCTCCAAAAAAACACCTGTCCAGCCCATCATGCCAACACTAGGCTTGCATGCATGCACGCACGCACGCACACACGCACGCACAGGCATGCCGCATCACATAGACACACAGTTCCAGGTACACAGCTCTGAGCTTTAATGACGGCTGGATTCACAGAACGAGCGAACTCTGTCTTCCAATTATTCCTCATAGGACACAGAGATCCCCTCGTGCGTGTGTGTGTGTGTGTGTGTGTGTGTGTGTGTGTGTGTGTGTGTGTGTGTGTGTGTGTGTGTGTGTGCGTGTGCGTGTGCGTGTGTGTGTGTGTGTGAGTGTGCAGGCATGTGTGTGTATATACTCTATGTATGCACTCATGCGTGTGGGTGTGCGTATGACTTTCTGCTCCTCGCTTGGAGATCATTAAAGACCCACTCAGCTGTAACAGATCCCTGTAGAGTGAAAGAGAGAGAGAGATGAGACAGAAAGGGCAGGGAAAAGAAAGGAAAGAGGGAGAGAGAGAGAGAAGAGAGAGAGAGAGAGAGAGAGAGAGAGAGAGAGAGAGAGAGAGAGAGAGAGAGAGAGAGAGAGAGGATAAAATGACCCGTCTTCGTCTTCTAAATGCTTCCAAGGGTCCGTATCTCCCGTCGATGTCGTTTCCAAAGTGAGATGACTGCATTGCTGTGAGGAAGTACACATAGAAGGAAAAATAGTTCTTCAATGGTTCTTTGAGAATGTTGTGGTGCTATATAGCACCTCTGCCCAGGGGCGGATCTAGGCATGGGGGGGCAGTGCCCCCCTAAATGCCCAGTCTGCCCCACCAAACTGATGTTATTATTAATGCTTTAATTGACTAATAAAAGTCCTGTAACTGAAAATGGCACTTGTCGCTTCGCGCCACGGGCGATGAAGCCGCCCCCATACCATTTTCTCCTGCCCCCACCCCCCAATTGGGAAATGTTACATCCGCCCCTGTCTCTGCCATTGTTCTTCAGTGGTTTAATGGGAATGCTGTGTGCTATATTAGCCTGGCTAAAGCCAGACCAAATCAGCTGTTGGCAAGTAATTGCCTGTCAGCACATTGGTCTGGAATAGCTCAATTGTAATCCCATTTCTGAGCAAAACACTGAACCCCTAATTGCTTCTGATGTGCTAGTAGGTACCTTGCATGGTTTCCACTGCCATAAGTGGATGAATGTGTGTGCGAATGGGTGAATGTGATGCACAAGCTATATGTAAAGTGCCTTGGATAAAGGCGCTATATAATGCACCATTTACCATTTATTCCAGGCTAGTGCTATATAGCCTTCAGCAAATCTACGAGGTTCTTTCCTTGTCTTTGGAGTCTTAAGAGGTTCTTCAATGTGTTTTGGGGTGTGTTGCCAGCACAGCACACCCAGGGTTTCTTCTGTGGTTCTTAGAGATAAGTTGAGCTGCTGTATAGCACACAAATCTTCTTCTCCATGTGGCGATACAGTTAACACACCTGCATTCACAACATCGTAATCTAGGGACAGCGCAGGTCCTGGGTGTAAATTTCCACTGAGTTTGGGAATCGGTGGCATTTTGTTCAAAACGGACCGATCATGCATCAAGTTTTGGAAGCCCATCTTCCAACCAATCTCGATGGAATATATGAAACGGTGCAGGTCTGTGTCGATGGGTATGGAGATAGTATGCTGAGCCGCTCTGCCTTGCCCCCTTTCTCCTGGAACAGAAAGGGCTATTTCATTTTAATGTGTAGTGTACAGGCTGGGTAGCCAGGTTCCATCCCTGAGTCGCTACCTTAAAAATACTACCTTGTTTTTCCCCTGCAATTCAAGGACTGAATCTGCGTCATTTGTATTAGTTGAAAATCCAACTACAGCTGATGGGCCGACAGTCCTGTCAGTCAACATTGTTGAGTTAGGGTATAAAGCAGCGTCAGGTTTTATAAACATCACCATATTTTGCTGCTTTTGTTCACATGCTAGTAACACTCGCCGTCTGTGTTCGTTTGGTTAGCAACCCGGCTAGCATAATTAAGACCGAGGTCAGGCTACAGGCCGAGCAAAATAATCTCAAATAAAACATGCCAAATATACAAAACAGACAAGGCACAGACATAAGTCAACTTGCCTAAAACACATCTAAAAAGCATTTAAAAGGATCCCTGCCTAATAAGACAAATATGCCTTAAAACACTATGCCTTCTATAACTAAAACATGCAGATAAAAAACACCTTCAATACTTTATTTCTTTCATAAATAGAGAATCTTTCACTCTATAGGAGGTGCTCCTGTCACAGGATGATGATGTCACAGAGCATGTTCATCCATATATTGTATAGAGCTATACCATCCTGCACCAGGTGCAGTTCCTGTTGAGTGAAATATTCTCTATATATTTATGAAAGAAATAAGATGCCATTAGTGTTTTTATTTGTTTATTTTAGTTATATAGGGAAAGTATAATGCTTTAAGCAATGTTTATCTTATTAGACAGGGATCCTTTTAAAACACAAGCTACTACTGGTTTACCAACGACTGCCATAATAGTGGCCTGTAGTAGTTAGTAGCTGCTTTCCCCACATCAATAAGTGGGAAACCCTGGGGCACTCTCTCCCATATCTCTCCCCATCAATCGGTGTGGTGATGTAACTCTGCCACGGAGTGCATGGAGCAGGGTGTCCGTGTGTCCTCTGCCACAGAGGGGAACGCCCAGGGACACAGAGATGTTCCATCAATACTGCCTCTGATTAGCAGAGCTGCCAAGGAAAGGCTTATCGCTTGTACATCTATATGGAGGGAGGATGCGTAAAGGGGTTATCTGTAGTGAGTCATGGCCAAAGCCATACCTGCATGGGCATTATGCGGCCCGGGGGCCAAATGCGGCCCTTTGGCCTGACTCTGACCGGTCCGGGGACCACCAGTGGTCCTTGAGAGAGTTCCACTTAAATATGGAAAGTTGGTTAACCAGATGTAACTCTTTGAGAGAGTTAAAATGTTCATCATCTGAATTAGCCTAAAGTCTATGCAATGAGAGAATATGAAAGAATTGTCATTTTTGATCTAAGTTATCCTGTTTTGTTTGTAAAAAAAGAAGAAAAAAAAACAGCCTGGTTTTGCGGACAAAAGCAAAATAAATCGTTAGTTTTGGTGTCTGTGGGGCTAAAATGCCATCAAATGGTGGTCCTCCGTGGCTCAAATACCGAATAAATAGTGGGCCCTGGTGTCAAAATGGTTGGTCTTACTCTTGCTTTTATCTTTTTTAGCCCTCCACAATATTTCATGCATCTCATTTGGCCCCTTGGGAAAAATAATTGCCCACCTCTGGCCAAAGCAGTACCGGTAGTACCATAAAGTAATTCAATATAGAGAGTTAACCGGGGCGATAGCCCCGCCCCCTTTAAAGCACCCGGAAGACCGCCAGAAGTAGCGCCTACTTCCCGCGTTTTCGCACTTCCGCCTACAAAATTTTGGTGGGCGGAAGTGGCGAAAATGCGGTAAGTATTTTCTCTAAATATAGTGACAAATGTGTCAAGTTTGCAACACTGGGCAGGCCTTTCATCATGGAGTTTGCGTCTTCTCCACCGTGTCCCCTAGGGTAGATACCCTCACAAAGCAAGCAGTAATCCTGGGCTCTAGACTGCCTCCCCCTGGCCAGCCGGGGCGCCTGATGGAGGGGACAGGAACTAGTTGTTCCTTCCACGTGCTACGTCCAACCAGGGAAACTTCCCCCTGTCAGGTGAAAAGAAGGCAGCTTGGACTCCTCATGCGTTGAAGGAAGCATGAGGCCAGTCCGCTGCCTCCCCAGCTTGGCAGAGGGTGTGTAGAGCCCAGGATCACATTAGGAATTGGCACTGGGTGAAAACAATGGGTTTAAAATCAATGGGGGATAATAATAATAATAATAATTATTATTATTATTATTATTATTATTATTATTATTATTTTAAAGAGCAACCACCCCCTGACACATGCTACAGAAAGCTATAGTGTGGGCATCATTGTGTACTGTATGCACACACACACACACACACACACACACACACACACACACACACACACACACACATACACGCACACACGCACACACGCACGCACGCACACGCACACACTAAAAGCACTGGACTGACACGCCCTCCAAAGAAAAGCTTAAAGTCGACAGTTTAAGTGCTCAAGAGTCCTATACTTTAGTCCGGAGTCATGCATTAACCAACAACACTTGGCAGGTGTGTGTGTGTGTGTGTGTGTGTGTGTGTGTGTGTGTGTGTGTGTGTCTGCTGTATACACACAAAAAAGAGCAGGGTTGTTTTTTTAAATAAACCACAGTGTTATTAAAATTTTGATCCAACTTTAGTTAAAATTGGATACTTGAGTTATTTGTGCAGAATCCAAGTACTGGGTTAAAATATTTACACCTACCCAACCCCCAGGGTTATAAATTGTTTAACCCAAACTGGGTTAATTTTATTATGCTACTGTGTTATTTATTTTATTTGTTCAAACATGTATGTATGGCGTCGCCAATTAAGCACTTTGCCACGGTCAGGGAGCGATGAGAATGGCACCGTTGAACTCAGGGTGAAAAAGTAAGTCTAGAATTGTCCTATCCGTTTTGAAAGAGATTAAACTCGTTTGCGTAGCTATTTAAACGTACTTAGCCCCGCCCACAAGCGTCACAGGGGCAAGTGCCGCATATGCACACACTCGGCTCGCCAAGGCGCACGCGCTGATATGTGTCTACCCACGCACGGTCGCACGTATCAAGAGTTGGCTTTCCGACTTTGACAGGCCGTAGCTCCACCCCCAAAGGTCCGAGCGTCAAGTGCCTTACCTCCCCGTGCATCCCTCGATGAGACGAACGCGTGGACATATGGCCCGTCACGCACGGACTCACGGTTCAAGATTTAGTTTTCTCAACTTGGCCTTCAAAATGGTCTCAGGGGCTACACCTCTATAACCTTCTGCATCCACAAAAACTGTGGGAAAACTTTTGCTACGAGGGTCGTGCAGATACGGGGGTGGTACCCATGCGTAGATCTCTTCGAGCCGAGCGCGCACATGGCAATTACTTGGTCCAGCGACTCTGCGTTCCCGAGTTATCGTGCGACGAAAATAATGATTTATCGCACAACCAATTAGGCACATTTGACCAACTTCCCAGTGTTGTACGGTGACAGGAGTGACACCGTTGGATTCAGCATTAAAAAGTAAGTCGGAATACATTTTTTTCGATTTTTTTGGAAAAACTTTGTTTGCCGACCTTTAGTCTTTTCCCGTGACCTTTGGACTTAAAAGTGACGCAAAAAATCCAGACCAACGCCCTCCGACTTGGGTCACGTCAAATATGGATGGACAGCTGAAACAGATTTTTTTTTAAATCCCTAAACGGCCTTTTATGGCCATCAAAGTCCCTTTGACCTTTGAATTGTGTTTTGACCCACTTCCCAAGGTCGGACGGAATCGGGGACGACACCGTTGAACTCGTGGCGAAAAAGTGTTTCCCCACGGTCGCACAGACAGACAGACATGAGTCCCCATGTCTGAATCAAATTGCATGATGTCTTTCTTATTTTTTTCCTTTTTTTACAAGTATGACAGACAGACAGACAGACAGACAGACAGACAGACAGACAGACAGACCTGGGTCTGCATGTCTGAATCAAATTGCACAATTTCTTTCTTATTTTTCCTTTTTTTTAAAAGAAGTTTGAAAGACAGACAGACAGACAGACAGACAGACAGACAGACAGACAGACAGACAGACAGACAGACAGACAGACCTGGGTCTGCATGTCTGAATCAAATTGCACAATTTCTTTCTTATTTTTCCTTTTTTTACAAGAAGTTTGAAAGACAGACAGACAGACAGACAGACAGACAGACAGACAGACAGACAGACAGACAGACAGACAGACAGACACGAGTCCCCATGTCTGAATCAAATTGCCTGATTTCTTTTTTATTGTTTTCCTTTTTTTACAAGAAGTTTGACAGACAGACAGACAGACAGACAGACAGACAGACAGACAGACAGACAGACAGACAGACAGACAGTCAGTCAGTCAGTCAGTCAGTCAGTCAGTCAGTCAGTATAGGCCTAACTAACAGTCACGCAAACTCTGTTCACTTCCTAGGGTCAGTCCAATGGCGGCTTTAGAATGGAGACAACAAGTAGAGACCTGTACATGGAATAGTCATAAAAGCCTTTTTTTCATGCAACAGCAGCTTAAATCCATTTATTTTAGATAGTTTTGTAGCAATAGCATAAGCATTACGGAGAGGCTTTAGTTGTATTTGCGCCGCCCTCGTTAAAAACAAAGTATTTCCAACTCCAGCTTGTCAGTATTCTTGCTGCATGAACAGCGCTCGAGCGCGCCTTTTCTGACACCTCAATGTCGCAACTCTTCTACTAACTATGGCCATGCTGATGCTCTGGGGCACTACGTCAACAAAATGCGCCGCGCCGGCAGAACAGCACACACTGCACTAGACGGCGGCAAGGCGCGCAGCTTCAAACAACAACAACAACAGAGGGGAGTCGGAGGAGAACACAATATTTTCGTCGTGCCGTGGCACATTAAATTAAAAGGTTTGTACAGTTGTATACGTACATAGTGTAGTATCATATATATGTTTCACGTCAGTTAACATTTTCTACCATAAAGAACTATTTCCCCGTTTGTATTTGCATTATACTAGAAGTTTGAGTCGATAGGCTGGTTGGCTACATGTTAGCCATAGCTAAACTTTACGTTGTTGTGTTCATTCTTAAGAGTGAGCTACTGCGTTAACATTTTCCACCATAAAGAACTATCTACTTCCCTGTATTTGTATATTGTATTGTACTAGAAGTTAGCCGCTAGCCTGGTTGGCTACGTCTCTAAATGTCTTGATGAAATGACCCTAATGTAAAGTGTATTAACTAGTGCCCATTCGCAGTTCTTCATATTTGTTGTAGTTGTGCTTGAATTGCACTGTAAATCTCCATATCTATTTCCCCATTTTCAACATTTTACTGAATAAAGCTCCATAAAGCATTGATAAAGCTTATAGGGATATTGTGTGGACATGACAAAAAAAAATCAATTAATAGTTTTGCTTTACAATTTGAGAAACATACATGTGTAGCCTTTTGCAGTGGTTCACAAAGTGGTGTCCAGGGACCGCATAGAAGTCAATGAGGGTGGTCCAGACAGTCCCCAACTAACTAGTGTAGAACCAAATGGACCCTTACGGCTCTGTAAAAATGACAGTGTTCCATTTGTAAATGCTCCCAAGTTAATCTTAATTTTAATTTAACAATATCAATCATGAAGCTACTGAAAGACCCACCCAAATTGCAAAAATATAATCGTCCGGGTGCAAATCAACCATATTCAGTGTTTTAGGGTTAAGTATAAAAATAGAAATCCTGACCTGAAAGTAATCTTTGGTCAAATGCAATTAAAGTAGTTGTGTGATCAAATGAATCTGTAAGGGAACCGCTTTTAGTGTTTTTAAGCATCAAGTGCTGTGGTAGATCTGACATCATTCTTTTAGATCTCCCCCCCCCCCCCCCCCATTTTTCTTTTCCCAAATCATGACAACAGTGTTTTGGGACAATCAAAAACAGGTCCTTCTCAATGAATTAGAACATTGTGTAAAAGTTCATTTTCTTCCATAATATAACACAAAGTGTAGCTTTCGTATATTCTTCATCCATTGTGCATTAAGTGAAGTATTTAAAACTTATTTATTCATTCATTTTTTTTAATCTGGATTATGGCGTACAGCTCACGATAACCCCAAAATCTTATCTCAACGAATTAAAATATTTTATGAGACCACTAAAACAAAATATTTTAAACAATAAATGTTGACTATCTAAAAAGTATATTAATTTATGCCTTTAATATTTGGTCTGGGCTACTTTTGAACAAATCATTTCATCAATGGGGCGTGGCATGGAGTTGATCAACCTGTGGCACTGTTGAAGTGTTTAGTTTTAGTTAGGCAGTATACTGGGGTGCAACAATACTATCTAGTAGTTTTACTCTGCTGTTTTTGTTTTCCTGTTTACAGCCCAGCCACTGCGACCAAAGAGTCAATGGCAAGAAATTTGATTCATGAATTTCCCTACTTAAAAGATGACTCACCAAGTGGCTATGTGAGTACCGTAATTGACATTTTGTGGAGGACAATTAATTTGGGCACAATATAACTAATCTGCACTAGAGTTCAGGACGTGTTTTTATGCCTGATGTTGTTAGATGGATGTTCTGGACAAATCATAATGTGATTTTGTCTCGGTTCACTAAAGATTTTAATTTCTTCACAGGGAGTCTGGTTTACCCCAGGACGGGGAAAACTAACTTCCACTGGGTTCCTCGAAACCAGAGTTAAAAATATGAGGAAGTATTTGAAGCGGGCCCTGCAGAAATCAAATTCATCATCATCATCACCACCACCACCACGACAAACAACCAATAAAGCTGATGTTCGTCAGGTGTGCTTACCAGGTACGGTTAGCATTGTAATTGAATATGTTAAAAAAATGAATAGAGCCATATCATTTAGTGATTGACGATATCCTTCTGTGCCTTTTTAATAGAAAGTACCATAACGGAAGAAAAGGCCATCTCGTTGAAAGAGTGGCTGAAACACAATACACATCCCCTCAGTCAGGTTGAACAGTACATGCGGGATACAGCAGTGTACAGGTGAGTAGGAATGCACTGTAGACACTCGTACTGTATCACCTCAAAGTCATATCTATCTATACTAGAGACTAGGGCTGCAACTATTTTCATAATTGATTGGCTGACTAGACTAGTGAGAAAACACCCATGATAAATCTACAGTGATTGGTGCAGATCCGATTAACCAATTACTAAATTAGTTGTCAACTAATTTTATTATCGTTTCGATTACGATTCATCGATTAATCATTGCAGCCCTACTACAGACCTCAAAAGAAACTGTACTACACCTATGACGTGATCATGATGTTGGGTGGGGTGGATCTGGGTAGAAGGCAGAGTACTGTAACTTGTAATGGTAGTTTGAGATACTCAAGGGACTAGTCCCAACCCCTTAATTTTCTCTCGAACTGCCATAACAGGGCACATATCTGCAATTACCTTGAGGGCGCTTTGTGTGTGTTTTTTTTCCGTCTTTTCAAAATGTTAATAAAGTCATTCAATTAAACAGGGCCGAGTTGATCCGGAGGAATGATTGGGGCATTCTCGAGATACGCCAGGAGTTCCCACATATATTGACTCGAGGCATGGTAAGTTACAAATGAGAGCCTTGTTATAACAATCTTTTCTCATTATGTCAGCTGTCACATTTAATCTGTTTTGTTTGTTTGAGGTCGCACAAGACTTTGACATCTTGTACGGAGAAGCTGCTCCAAAGCTTTTTGAGACCTGGCTGCCGGTGTTTGCGGAGAAGATTTTGGACCTTGCCAGGAGGGAAGGGAAGCTCGTGGCCAACCCTGACGGATTAGCACCTGGTACTATATACTGTTTTATTATACTGTAGAGCAGACAATGCATACATGTCTATGTCCACGTATGTCCACTTTAGCAGGTGTTTGTTTGACAAAATCATTGATTTTCCTTTTCACATATTGATGCATATGAAATTGTGTTCCTACAGATATGTTGTCGGAAATTGCCCTGTCACAGCTTCCATCACTACTACCACCAACAGTCTACATGAAGAATAAGAGAACCATTCGGCACACCATCGAGGAGTCAAAGGTGGCCTTCATAGACCATCAGAATGTAAGTCCTAGGGCTGACCTCGTAATACGATATTGAGGGTTCTGAATCGATTTGTATTGCAATTCTTAATTATGCTGTGATTTGATATATATTGCATTTTTCCAAATGATTTTTTTGACCATAATGACAAACTGACTTATACTAAAACATTTTTTAAACAATTCTAAAGTATATGGGCCATGACAAGTTCAGTCTGGTAGAACATTTTAAAGCAATTCTAAACAATATAGACCATGAAAAGTTCAATGCAGCCAGATACCAGTAACAGTCAGTCTTTCATTCTAACACAATTAATAAATACTTAAA